>CM059271.1:26943448-26965948 GCA_030347295.1 Setipinna tenuifilis
GCGACTTTAGAGAAGGCGTTTGAGTGGGAGCTTGCAGAATGCAAATTAAAAAGCAAAACTGCAAGTCTCATATAATGTCATAATGTGACAGTGTCTACATCTCACATAATGTCACACAAACAGGACTAATGTTATGAGGGTTTTGTCTAAGGAAGCTGTTGTTTTGATCTGTGCTTCCTCGTTAGACTTAGTTTATTTTAGTTTCATTTATTCATTTCCATGTCCCCTCCCCCGCAGGTTTACATAGAGAAGGCGAAGGGCGAGATCCTGGGCGTGGTGATCGTGGAGTCCGGCTGGGGCTCCATCCTGCCCACCGTCATCATCGCCAACATGATGCACGCCGGCCCTGCCGAGAAGTCCGGCCGCCTCAACATCGGCGACCAGATCATGTCCATCAATGGCACGAGTCTGGTGGGGCTCCCACTGTCCACCTGCCAGAGCATCATCAAGGTACTGTACCTTACCGCCACCCTCCTAACAAGGCTCCGCTCTCACCACCTCACCACACAGACTGGGACGAAGCCAGAAATTGTAACATGGGCGGGCCCAGAAAAAAATCAGTGGGCCTAGCCCAAAACACACAGGTTGCTATTATTACTTAAAAAGTCAATCAAACAAAAAGGAGCCTTTTGACTGGGTGGGCCTGATTGACAAGTAGCTAGAGCTTAATCATTTAAATCCCGCATGAAACTGCTTGTGCAGTTAGACAGTAGCAGTAAGGCTGTCTCTTATAGCCTGGTTGAGATGACATGATATCAGACCGATTTTGTCACAAATTTGTTGTAGCCATGGCGTTTCCAGCATCGTGTCCGATTTTCAAAAGATTGGGTATGACACTGACCTAGGAATTAGTCTTATAACATGTCATACTTTTATAGCTTTAGCAGCTTTTTATTTTGTCTGTGACGTTTTATGATGCCATGGTAAAAAAGGCTAGCTTGTCAGAATTTTACAGGGAATCATGATTGTCGGGACCTCTGTCACCATCAGTCAATGTTACAACAATGACACATTGTCTTCTAATGTTGCCAGTCTTCCAACCAAGACTCTGTGAAAATGTAGGGGTTCTAAGATCATGTGACATAGTCAGTCATTAACAACGACCATGAAAGACGAAAAGCCCATGTAGTCACAGCTATTAAGAACACTCTCCTACCACACCACCACCCAGAGGCGAGAGCTAAACCAGATGCTTTGAGAAATTTGAATCCCATATGAAGCTGCCTCGTACCATAAGACAGTAGCCATGAGGCTGTATTTTAAGGCTGTTTAGTTAATATTTAATAAGGGGCCAAGCAGTCTGTTTAAAAGCACACTTTGCCATATGGGCACCATTTAAAAATGATGCATGCGGCAGCACAAGGCTGCTTTTTTTCTGTTCTGGTGGCCTGTGGTGCAAACACAGCCTGTGGTTTTCAGCAGCTTTAGTGCTGCCTTTGATGCTGTTGTGTTTTTGATTTGGTTTTGTGGTTTTATAGTTGTGATTTTATTAATGTGTTTTTCTGTCTGGGTGTGCCGTGTGTGGCTGCTCCTCCTGCTGCTGCTGCTGTTGGCATGGTACCCCTGCAGGGGCTGAAGAATCAGGCGCGGATAAAGCTGAACATCGTGCGATGCCCCCCAGTCACCACTGTCCTAATCAGAAGACCAGACCTAAGATACCAGCTGGGCTTCAGTGTCCAGAATGGCATTGTAAGTGCCCTCTTCTTCTGTCTCTGTCTCTTTCTCTCTCTCTCTTTCTCTTCCCTCTCTCTCTTTGTTTAGTCCTTTCTCTCTCTCTCTCTCTCTCTCTTTCTCTGACTCTCTCTTTGTTTCTGCCTTTCTCTCTCTGTCTGTCTATCTTTCCCTCTCTCTCTCCTTCTGTGTTTCTCTCTCTCTCTCTCTCTCTCTCTCTCCTTTTCCCTCTCTCTTAGCTGCAGCTCATGTTCCCTCTGTTATGGGAGGCAGTGAGTCATGTAACTGGCCTGGCGAGAAAATCTAATTGACATTCATTTTAAGTGTGCCGGTGGTGCAGTGGATCAGGCGAGAGCGTGTTTCAGAGAGTACAAGCGCTGCTGCTCCACTGGAGCACTGCATCAGTGAAGTTGCTAATGAGTAATGCTAGCCAGGGGGATACACACTACACTGTACTGCTCTGTACTGGACTGGACTGCACTGCACTTTATTATATCTCTGTAATCAGTGTCAGTGCTGGAGGAGGTACTGTTGTGTGCTGTGTTTGTGCTTGCTTGGTATATTTCTCTATGTCTCTCTCTTCGACTGTAAAAGGTTACAGTGTTGCCAAGAGTACAACATAATTGAAATGAAAAGTGAATTAAGAAATTAAAGTGTTTAGGGGAGATGTTATAACACTAAAGTAAGGCCTAATGAGAAATAAGCTCTTGTTTATATGTCCATTCATACATCTCTCCACTTGTCTCTCTGTCTGTCTGTCTGTCTCTCTCTCTCTCTCTCTCTCTCTCACACACACACACTCTCTTTCTATGTCTCTCTCTTCCTCCCCGCCCCCCTCCATCTTTCTCTCTATCTCTGTCTCTTTCTCTCTCTCACTCTCTCTCTCTCTCTCTCTCTCTCTCTCTCTCTCTCTCTCTCTCTCTCTCTCTCCCCCCCCCCCCCCCTCTCTCTCTCTCCCACAGATATGTAGCCTTATGCGGGGAGGGATAGCCGAGAGGGGTGGGGTGCGTGTGGGCCATCGCATCATCGAGATCAACGGCCAGAGCGTGGTGGCCACCCCTCACGAGAAGATTGTGCACATCCTGTCTAATGCAGTGGGAGAGGTATGGGAATGACTCTGCACTGCACACCCCCTCAGTGCATTGGAAAGGGCTGGGGAGTGGATTGGGGAGGGGCGTTCTGGGGGGGGGGGGGGGGAGGGGGTAAAGGAATCTATATAACAGTAAAGATGTTGTACATAACATGCTGACTGAGTCTCCAGAATTATCTGTAGTATAACAATTACCATCAGGGGTTGGGCAACGTACATAAACACCATTTGCACACTTACACAACAAAATAAGGTTTACCTGCCCTTGTATGCTCATTAATGGTTACCATATGCATAGTTTAACACGATTAAAAGTTTGCACACTGAGAGCTCCAGTGGATTAAAGACTGAATGACCACCAGGGTAACATTTTGGGTCACATTGCCTGAATTGACAGTGTCTGAGGAAGGGCAGTGTGGCTCGAAATGTTACATCACTGTTACATCACCTTTTATATATTGGAGCTCTCAGTGTGCAGATTTTATTCATGTTCATCTAAGTCCTTTTTTAGTTCAGCACCTTCTTTAAACTTTTGATGTGCGTGCCTCCTTTTCACTTATATGCATAGTTTAGCCACCTTCACTGTGCATACCTCGACCTTGCTATATGTCCTGTTTTTATGGATATCCATACAGTCATACGTACACACAAGTACACAGACAAAATGGACATGACCCTCTTGCTAGTTATCTGCTAGTTATCCTGCTAAGCACTGCATGCTTTCTCTCTTGGGGATCTGGATGTGCTCTAATGGCTTGATATATAGAAAGGTTAACTAGACAGTAAAATTCAACATAATGGCTTAAAAACACAGACTTGCAAACAAAACACCTGTACATGTTGTATGCACAAAACCAATGCACACAGCAACATACACACACACACACACACGCACGCACGCACACACACACACACACACACACACACACACACACACACACACACACACACACACACACACACACACACACACGTGCATTGTTGGAATCATTGCAGGCAGGGGCAAATAGCTCTGGGGCAATGCCAGGGGGGAATAGTTCTGCAGAGACGCGCTTCTTTACCTCCTGCTGAGCTTCTCTGTCTGTCTCTCTCTGTCTCTGCACAGATCCACATGAAGACCATGCCTGCTGCCATGTACCGCCTGCTGACTGCACAGGAGCAACCAGTTTACATCTAAAGAGACCCCCCTACACCCCACCCCTTCTTCTCTCCTCCCCGCCTCCCCCCTTCTTTGCTGACCCTCCAGTCACTATCCTAACCTTTGACCTCTGACACATGATGTAACCTTAGTCAGCGTCTTTGACTTGACTGTCAGCCCCACTCCCCATCTATGTGCGGTGTGTGTGTGGTGTGTGGTGTGTGTAGCGACTGAGTGGTGTGTCTCTGACTTCCCACTGGCCTCAATTGGGGGGGTCTCCCACTACACACCCCCCTCACCCCACCACACCACCACCCCCCAACACCACCACAACACCACCCCCACACTGCAACACCACCACCACCCCCTCTCTTTGCCTCCTACCTCTGTAAGCCCTTCTTCGCCCCCTCTGAGGCTTCTGTGTCTGCTGTGAAGTGCAATATCCTGTTTGTGTGTGCACACTTATGACTGATTAACAGGGATGGGGGGGTGCGGGGGGGATACAGGGTGGGGGGGAGGGTAGTTGGCTAAGAGAGATATAGATATGTGGATAGATTGATAGATTGATTGATTGATTGATTGATTGATTGATTGACTGTTTGATAGAGAGACAGAGTCAGAAGTCAGAGTAGAAGAGTAGAGGAATCAAGTTATTTTTCCTACTGCATGTGGTCTGCAAGATGGATAAAAACACTTTTGGAAAGCTATTTCTGTTAAGGGACTGGCCTGCAGACACTATTTGTAAAGTGTTTTGGCACAGGTTTGTTCTTGCCACGTCAATGTGAAAATAGAGAGAGATTGAGAAGACTTTCTTTTAAAAGGCTGCCGAAAAAAAATGAGTTAAGGTTGTGTCTCTGTAGGATTTTCTTTTTAGTTTGCCAATATTTTTGCTGTTTTTACCTTCTACCTTGGCAACTTCATCAAACATTCCAGGTTCGTTTTCTTTCCATTCCCATTGTAAAGGGCAGCTTTGATCCTGGCATAACTACCCACACAATCTGGACCAAACATTGGACTCGTTCCGTGGAATTCCAGTAAAAACCATGCTCCCAGAAAAAAAAAGAAAAAAAGAAAGAGAAAACGGTAGCTGTAAAAAGAAAGGCTGGTTTGTGACTCATAGATAGGCTGACAGTGGTGTCTTTATAATCCTTAATATATAGCTATTTTAACGCATGACATTCTCAATCAGGCTACAGCACCACCCACTCAGAGTGAGAGCAGGAGAGAGAACACATCTGTCTCCAATAGGTGAAGCAACTTAACTGCTGTGTTGGGTCTCAAAATAGACACAGAGCTGTTCCAGACATTAAGACGAAGGATTTCAGACACAGATTTAGAATTTGAACCAAGGCGAGTAAGAGAGACAGTTGTTTTCTACTGTGCTGGGGTCAGGGTGGTAAGACATTTAAGACATTTGAAAAGAGTTCTGCCCTGGAGAACATTAGATGCATTAGAGTTTTATTTGTTTATTTTTGTGCAATATGATCTTCACCTTCACTGGCAGTGTTATGTTTTTTTTTTTGTTTCAGCACTTCCTTGTTAATCCTTTATCCTTTGTTAATGTGACGTTGTTTAATCTATAATTTATATGTCAGATTGACAGCCGTTTTCACTGGGCCATTGAGAGATGTTTTGTTGCTTACAGACTTCTTACTTGAACATTACCTGGTGGAAATGCGGGATGCATATTTTAGTGAATCTTTTAGGTTTTTTGTTGTTGTTTTTTTTTCCTTAATTAGTATTAAATCTATAACATTTTGGTATATTTTGGCCATTATAAAAACTAAAATCGTATGTCTTAACGTGATAGGTTGACAGAGTGGATGGGCAAGTAGTTATTTTAAGAATGTTTGAGAGAAAGGTCCTCTGGGTTGACTTGTCTCCCAGAGATGGGTATTCTCTCAAGTGTAGGCTGTTTGTTTTGTTGCTTGACTAAAGTGTTTGGGTACATTATGGCAACCAGTCATGGTTGACATTGAAATGACCAAAAAAACAACAAAAAAACCTTTATATAAAAAAACACATCCTTGAAAATGTGAAATTTCATTGTTTTAAAAAAAATAATAATATTGATGTTTTAGAACTTTAGCATAAAGAAGAGTGTTTTGCATCTGTTAGAGAGATAAAAGGTACACAAAGTCAGTGGTGTCCCACTGTAACTCCTCAGTGTGGCATCATCTCTGTTGGACGCAAGGCAGACAGGGTGTGGATGTGTCCTCTCTCTCCGCAGTCGAACGTGTGTGTGAGAGGAGCCGTAGGCCGGCCTCAGGTAGCCCTGGTCTGGATGGACGTTTGGGTGTGTTTGCCTCTTCGACGTGGGAGGATAAACTAGAGGAGAGGGACCGATGTTTGACCTCCCCTGCACGGAGATGTGCAACGGATCTCTGAACGTCGTGGGTTTTTTTTTTCTTGACTAAGCCATCTTGGCCCTGTTTGGACTCGAGCTCCAATGCTGCCCTTTAACACGGCACTCCCTTCTGACACTGATGCTTCGTTCCGCTCTCTCTCTCTCTATCTCTCTCTCTCTCTCTATCTCTATCTCTCCCTCTCTCTCTCCCTCTCTCTCTCTGACTCTCTCTCTCTCTGGAGCTGCTGAAGGTGAGCAGGTGCGTTGTGAAGACGGCATGATTGATTGTGTTCTCTGCACCCCTCTGGCCGGACAGGGGTTGTACCAAAATGTTATTGCCTCCCTTGCACTTGGACTCCTACCAGGATGCAACCTCCCACACACACACACACACACACACACACACACACACACACACACACACACACACACACACACACACACACACACACACCAGTCCTCGCTCGCTTCCTCCCCTTGTGTCCTGCTCAAACTCTCCAACTGTTCTAGAACTCTTGTCTCCATGGAGAAGTGTCCGTCTCTCCTGGACATTCACCTCCCGTTGGCACAGGTGCCTGCGTGGCCTGACCCCCTTCCTGGAGCCCTGCAGGGCCCTACTGTACTTCTGGACCGCTCACACCTGCTCTGGGCATGCAGGTGGCCAGGCAAGCGACCAGCTGCCATGCACCTAACCCCTTACGCCCCAAAACCCATCGATGCCCTCGCCCCACATCCCTCTTACCCCCTAAAAGCCATCGATGCCCCCCCCACACACACACCGCCACCCTAACCCCACGCAACCCCAAGTTACCCACCCCCCCCCCCCCTTCGGAAGCACAGGCTTGCATATGAAACCAACATACTCCCGATACGGTGATTGTTCCAACTGTACGTACGTTTCATCCCTGAAGATCATTTTGGCCTTACAATTGCATTTTTTTTGGTTTCGTTTCGTTTCGTTTTTTGAAGTTTATTGAACAAAGCGCAGTGTGAGTGTGAGTGTGACCACATTTTTTGTCAGTGTTTTGTTTTTTTTTCTTTCTTTGTTGTTGTTTTTGTTTGTTTCACTGTTTAGCATGGTCATTTTGTATGCTTTACCACTCCTGCTCTGCAGCGGGAGTGATGTATGAAGGTCGTTTACTCCATCATAAACCAAAACCAGCGGGGAAATGGAGATGAATACAAGTATATATTTATATGATATATATAGCGTTATACTGTACGTATACCATATAGACAACTAATGATAATCAAGTCATACTAGATGTATGTATATGCTGCTGTGCAATGGTTATCGATGACCACAGAGGTACTGGCTCTCTCTAATTCTCTAAAACAGTCAAATATTATTAATGAACACCTTTCAGATTTATTTGTGTTTTATTGCGTTTGCGTTTGTTATACACACTGACAGATCGCGTTGAGAGAATGTTCCAAACTTCTCTTCTCTCTTCAGAATGGAACTCTCAATTTCTGCTCCCACTAGCAAAGACTTTGACCTCTTGCACAGTGGTGTTGACGTAGGCATACATTTACAGTGCACTGATATATTTATGGTTATTTTGTGTGTTGCAACTAGAACTTGGGATAAGAAGCTTTAGAGAGTGGTGTGGAAGGTAATGGACACTGGAAACATGCATTGGGCTCTCTGTGGTTTAAAGGACTGTGACTCTTACAAGTGATAGATAGACGTGTACATATTGGCCTTAGAGGTTATGATGATTTAACGAACACAGGGCAATGCCAGCACGGCAGCGACCCAAGGCTGTCTGTTTTGGGGGTTGTGGTGTGCGGTGATTTAGCAAGGTCTGTAGGTCTGTCTTACAAAACTGATAGAGGGCCAACTTGAGCAGAGGGCCGCTGTGGAGATGGCTGTGGTGTTTATGATGCACTTGTTCTGAATGTACTTAATCTTACATATGTTTGTCAATATATTGAGAGGGGGAAAAATGATGGGGAAAAAAAAAAACTTCTGTAAAGCAACAGCAACGTCTATTTATTTGCTAGCTTTTTCCGTGATGTTACAATTATTGAGCTACATTCCTATACCATAGCTGGAATGTTTGTAACAGTATTTACAACAGTAAATGACTTACAGAGATCTGCCTCCTGTGTTTGTCTCCTTCACACCATATACAGTAGACAAATGTTTGCACATGATGTTGGTGTATTCAATGGAATGAGGAACCTGTTTATTTGGCACCCATAAACATTCTAGAATCCTTTCCTTGACTTTGAAAGGCCACAGTGAACATTCCACAAGTAGGTTGTGGAAAAGGGCATACTTTATTTCACCTGTTGACCCCGATCATTCAATGGAAATTAAACACCTTTTTTATTTCTTTTCTAAAAGGCAAGTTAGGTGTTGTCAACTTAAGTGAAACTTGAGGTGCACAGACTCATACAATGGAACATGGAGTGCAATGTCAAATTTTTCATTGTGTCAAAGTGAAATTTTATGACAAAATACTGAATTGGGCATTCCCAGAATTTGTATGACCACATATCTAAAATATGTAGAGAATTATTTTTATAATATATATAATCAAAATACATCCCAGCTGTCTGCACAAACATATGGGTTACACATATTAACTATGAACACTGAGGTCAGAGGTTTTGACAGAACCCGTTTTAATTTAAAAGTTTCTGACTCGGAGGTAAAAACACACAGACACTTTAAACAACTTTTCACAACTGTACAGTTTATTTATTTCTCTGCATATTCGTTTGATTGTCAGCATTTCTCATAATCTTAAATACTCATCAAATCTATATCTAATCCCGTAGTTAAGGTATGGCTAAGATAAGGCATGCTTCATGTTGTGGCTTTACAAACAGTTGTCTCAGGATCCTGCCAGTGGTGGGAAATGATAAGTGAGTTTTGAGGGACGCTGCATTTTTACCATAAAATAATTAATGAAAAAATAAAAAAAATAAAAAAAATAAACCCTATAAAATATAACATTTAATATAGCATTTAATCAACATATGACATAATTTCTCTTCTATTCTACAAGGAGCTTTTGATGTCTGAAGCCAACCATTTAGACGCGGCACAGTGCAGGTACAGTAGGTATCCATGGCAACGCATATCAGGAGCACTGTGCAGAAGAGACATTAGAAAACAAAGGCACTGACTTGGTCAACGAACATCACAGCCCAGTGTAGCGGCACGCCCGTTTGTTATCCAGTGTTACACGAGAGCATTTTTTTGTCTAAGGGAGGGAAAAAGATCCACAGCTTAACCATTTCCTGACATTTTTTTAAAACGTTTATCTAAATTAACATTGGGAAAGCGACGTGGGATGAACCAAAACTATGTAACACTACAAGGGCACTCTTAGAACGGTGACTGATCCTAAATGCCCTATCTTGCAAAAAAATAAAAATGTAATAATGAAATAAGTAATGATTGTATCCGTTCAGTAATCAGGTCCAAAGTACTGTATAACAGATTTCTCCTTGTCTGAAGCCACAGCCTTCCACCACGTCTCGTGAAAAAAATCAGGCAGGTAAGTTTTTTTTCCACAGTCCTGCTGACAAACAAACAAATAATCAAAACGCACTAAAAACAGAACCTCCTTAGCAAAGGGGTAATAAAAACAGTCAAACTTAAAAAACAACCTTCAAAAAACCTTCAAAAATAAATGTGTTCTTGTCCAAGAAAACAGATGCCACCTTCACAGCTACGAGTCTTTTAAATACAAAACTGTCTTTAGTGGCCATGTGGCCATGGTGAAAGGTCAAAGGTGAAAGGTCACAGAGAAACAGGGGGGGGGGGGGGGGTGTGCTTCGACTGGGTTGGGACTGGGTTGCGTCTGGGCGGGGGGCTTCAACTGGGTTGGGACTGGGTTGCGTCTGGGTCTGGGTCGGGGGGGGGGGGTCTTCGACTGGGTTGGGACTGGGTTGCGTCTGGGGTTGCAGGACAAGACGTCAGGATGTCAGCGCCGCTCACAGCACCGTCTCCCTGAACACCCCGATGAGGCTGTGCGGCCTGTCGTGCTCCCCCAGCCGAGAGCTTCCTGCCCGGGAGGAGCCGCCGAGCCGCGAGCTCCCCGAGCGAGAGGAGGAGCCTAGTCGCGAGCTGGCGGCGCGGGATCCGGGCCGGCGCTCCGTGGTGCCGCCCAGCTGCAGCTCCACCCAGGTGAAGGTGCTCAGGTCTCCACAGCTGCGCAGGTGAAGCTGGCCCGGCCGTTTCCTGCGAGGGAGCGTCTGCGCTAGGGGCTCCGGTGCTGCGGCCACCGCCAGGGCTGGAGCGGGCTGGAGCGGAGACGCAGGGCCAGGGCCAGGGCCAGAGCGGGAGGTCGTGCCCTGTGATGACCCCGTGATGACCTGTGGGATATATACACACACACACACACACACACACACACACACACACACAGACACACACACACAGACATACACACACATACACACACACACACACACACACACACACACACAAACAGAGGAATGGTCAGTCGTCTGGGCATTTAGAGTATGTAAACATTGTTAAAATGTGTCTATAAACCGCACTGCTGTGCTAATTTAACTGGTGTCGTAAAAGAAGGTCTTTCTCATAACTCTGCAGCACATGTCAGCCCTCAGCAAACTGTCTATATTTAATTGCAGTGCCAAAGTTGTCAACATCCAATGATAACACCTTGTAGCTCGGTAATTAAAATTTTCATCATCAGAAATGAAGTCATTAATTTAGATTTATTACATCAGTACATTTCTGCCAAAAAGTTAGGTGTGTCAAATTTCCACCCACCAAATACGGGGGTTTGTAATTGACTAATCTCAATGAAGCTGTCAGTGTATTGAGCCATGAACACCTAATGATAACATCATAATAACGGTCATAGGATTTCACAACAATACACTCCCACCATCACCTGGGAAGGTGTGAGACAGACTGACTAATCTGCTAGATCAAGCTGTCAGTCTACTCATGAACACCCAATAATAACACCTAGTACCTTCAAAAAAACAAAGCAGACTCCCCCACACTGTCCTCAATGTATGTTCCTCATGACAGTCATCTGACGAAAACATTGAACAATAAATTAGTTCTACTGCAAAAGAGGACAGTGTGTGTGAGTCTGCTTTGTTTTCTTTTTTAGTTGGTGACCCTGTGGACCTTCTCTGACGCAGCCGTCAAAAGCTGGTGTGCAAAAGTACTCTACATGCTCAATACCTACTACCTGAATGATACACACCCATTACCTACGCAGGTGTCTGAGTGACTGACTGACTGGCTCACCTGGTCGATGAAGCTGTCAGTATATTTAGTCATGAACACCCAATGATAACACCTAGTACCTTCCAAAAACAAAGTTGGTGACCCTGTGGATCTTCTCTGACACACCAGTTCAAAGGAGGTGTACGGAAGTACTGTACATGCTTGTACCTGAACAATAAACACCCATTACCTATACAGGTGCGCAACAGGTGTGTGACTGACTGACTGGGTCACCTGGTTGATGACGCTGTCAGTGTATTTAGTCATGAACACCCAATGATAACACCCACTACCTTCCAAAACAAAGTTGGTGGACCTTCTCTGACTCAACCATCCAAAGGAGGTGTGCGAAAGTACTAAACAATACACACCCATTACCTATGCAGGTGTGTGACTGCGTGACTAACTGCCTGTCTCACCTGGTCGATGAAGCTGGCGCAGCGCACGGCCTCCTCCATGTGCTCCTCGTCGGAGCGCAGCATGGTCTTGATGCTGTTGACCAGCTCCTGCACCTCCGGCGCCAGGCTGCTCCAGGAGGACGAGTGCTCCAGGAAGCGCGCCACCAGCAGCTTGGTGTCGCGGTAGCTCTGGTAGTCCACCATGGAGGAGGGCCGCGGCCGCCGGGGACCACCCCCCCTGCCCCGACGTAGTGTCACCGCAGCAGCAGCAGCAGCACCAGCGCCCGCTGCAGCTCCCGCCGCAGCAGCCCCCTGTGTTTGGGTGTTAGATGGGGGGGCCGGCCCCGTGTCCGTCTGGGTAGCTGCCTCGCAGCTCAACACTGGGGTAGGGGGTTGAGAGAGATACGAAAGTGGTCAGACAGCAAAGAAATAGACACAATGCAATGCAAGTGTGTGTGTGTGTGTGTGTGTGTGTGTGTGTATGTGTCGGGGGGGTGCAAGGTGGGGGGTTAAAGAGAGAGAAGGGGGTGGTGAGATATCAAAGAAAAAGGGATAATGTAGCGCAAGTGTGTGTGTGTTCTGTGTGTGTGTGAGTGTGTGTGTGTGTGTGTGTGTGTGTGTAGTGGTGGCAGTGGTGATGGGGTGTAAAAAGACAGAGAAGAGGGTGGTGAAATGGAACAGAAACAGAAAACACAACACTAAAACAACTAATGGTGACAAAGTAAGGAAGCAATAAAGTTTGAACGTAAGAGGCACTCAGCATGCAGGACAAGCACTACTCGGAACAGAATGGTTGGCAGAGAATAGGAGTGTGAGAAAGAACAAAAGAGAGAGAGAGAGAGAGAGAGAGAGAGAGAGAGAGAGAGAGAGAGAGAGAGAGAGAGAGAGAGAGAGAGAGAGAGAGACGAAGAACAGGGAGAGGTTTAGAGGAAATGAAATGTCAGACCATTGTGAGCAAAATTGGAGAAAGAGTAGAGACATTAGAGAGAAAGGTTGTGGATAGAGAAAGTCTGAGAAAGTCTATGGAAAGAGGGTGTGTGAAAAACAAAACATTGAGGGAAAACCCACTGTATAGTCTGGACAACAAATGTGTTCTTTTAACTATGGCTGAATACAAACTGTCCAGACATAGCTTATGTATAGCTAATCCATTTAGAATAAAGCAGGTGTGTCTTTCAGACCATTTTAGTCTTCCACCTTCTAAACCGCTGCTATGGTCACCACCTCTCTACTATATTTGAAAGAATTATTGTGCACTGTGACACAGCTCATTCATGCCTATGACAACAGCTGATCCACCAATTCACACAAAGACATCATTTTGTGTCATGTTTGTGTACCTTTCTAACAGAGAGCTGTGTCCTCTTTTCTTTGTTTGGTGGTTGTTATGGTTGTTGACACAGCACTCACTGCTGCAATGTGATGTGGGGGTGTGCACATGGGGGGTGGAGGATACTGTGGAGGGGGGAGGGTAAGCGGGGGTGGGGTAGGGTGGAAGGTTTGGTCTTGGTCGTTGGAGAGGGGAAGGGATGTCACACCAAACTGTGGCATACCCATGAATAGCAAATAGCAGCATGGTGAGCAGTAGCATCCTGGAACAGAGCAGTCCTGCCCAACATAACTCTATTACACAAGCCATTGACTGACACCTATTGGGGACGTCACCCAACACCAAGTGGGCATGACTTACTAACTAACTGCTGAAGCTCGATTTGGCACAGACTGCCAACTACAAATTGCGAAATCCTGAAGAGTGAAATGCTAATCTGAATGAAATATGTAGTGGAACAGCCCTCAAGCAAGACCGCACGCCAACCATTAGCTGTTTCTTTTTTTTGTAAATAATTAAAAAACCCCAACCTGCTTGTACATGTCTCTATCTCTCTCTGTCTTTGTTTTGAATATGATTTTAAGCTTAAGCTTGCTATGGGTTGTGTGGATGGAACGAAAACATTTGGCTTTAGGCTTCACTCAGTTGACTCACAAATGACCCACTCAACTCAATGGAGCTACTGCAACTAAAGCTGAACTGCAGGGAGCACTCACTCACTCACTTGCCCAGCCAGTAACAGCCAGTAACAGAGAGCTGTCGGGGCTATATTTACTGAGCTCCTCATGTGTCTACTGACAGATGGACTCAGTGCAGATTTACGATGAGAAAAGGCAGACTGAGCCAAGGCTTCGCACCAACCTTTGGAGCCTGTCATCAAACCTTTAAACTGGAAAGCAATTCATACACATTCATACTCACACTTCGCACATTCGTACACAGATACAGATGTGTTTTTCTTATTTTATTTTATTTTTTTAACTACATATGGTTCCTATTTAAATCCTTTTTGATCTCATAAATATTTCAAGTCATGTCTTTCTCTCTCCTTTCTTGAGTTATCTCGGTGAGTCGTTAATGGGAGCCTGATGCAAGTGTATGCAAGTGTATGCAAGTCACGATGAACAAGTTTAACCTCCAGCGCTTATGTAACCTCTGTTTATTCATGTGCTGTTGCATACACCCCACAACCCACCCCCCCACTCCCCAAGGCTCATCAAACAACCGATAGGCTGAGCTCTGAGTCGACAAAATGGCTCAGTGTTGTGTACTGTATGTGGTTTCTGTATACGCTTGATATGTACCATGATGTCTTATCATTTTACAAGCTTGATCTGACAAGCTTTGCGTGATGTCCTCAGGACTCTTCTGCCTTTTCCAAGGCTCATGAAGCATCAAAGCCAACCAGTGGAAAAGCTCTAGAGTAATGCTTGATGTATAGCGTTCTCCTCCCCCATCCTCATCCTCAATATTGCCACCATAAGACACCAAAACAGATGTACTCATGATCTCCGAGCTCCTCCAAGACCCTAAAGAACCTTGTTAAATATTTCTGAAACTCCTCAAATAACCTGTGATACCTATCAGGTATTCTGGTTAGATGCAATATCTAGGCAACATACGGAAACCCAGAAAAAGACCTCAGTGTCAAAACGCCTTTTTTTTTTTTTTGCAGTGTCGCTCTGCTCAAACTCTAAAGATTCTAAAGATGGCGTGTCTTAGTCTTTATTTTATTTTAATATTAGATGGAACATCTGTTGGGCCTGACTGTACCTCTGGGGCCTTCTCTCCCACACCAACGCCAGTGTTCTTGCAGGATATTTTGTGTTCCACCTTCTAAACCGCCGCTACAGTCACCACCTCTTTGCGATATTCAAAAGAATTATTGCGCATTGTGGCACAGCTCATTCATGCCTATGACAACAGCTGATCCACCAATTCGCACAAACAGATCATTTTTATGTTTGTGTGCCTTTTTTCAAGAGAGCTGCAGGAGAGAGTTGCAGGAACTGTTTCAAGAGAGTTGCAGGAACTGTCAACAACGCCTGAATAAACTTTCTCGGTGCTACCAACCTGCAACAAATGCTGTCTTGTGTTTTTCCTGCCAAACACTTGAAGCACTTTGAGCTACTTCTTGTGCTATATGAATACAGTTTATTATTATTATTATTATTATTATTATTATTATTATTATTACCTTTAGCTGCCAGGTCCAGCAGCACAGGGTCGCTGTTGGACCGGCGGAGCTGCTGCTTCTGGGCTCTCCTGCTAGTCTGGGCTGCCGTCGGACCCGCCGCTGACGCTGCCGAGGAGGAGGAGGAGGAGGTCACCGTCTGCAGGCAGCTGTCTGAATCAAAACAAGCCCCACTTAGAGGTCAAAGGTCAAGCCGGCTGGCTGGCTGTGTCACAGATGGCTTCTTTTGAAAAACTCAAAAGTCTGCAGGGATGCACGGTAGGGCTTCAGGTCACTTGTCTGTCTGCAGGTCTAAATTCAACTCCCTGTTGTTGTCACTTCAACAGTTTAAACCAGTGTGTCTCAAAGTTTTTCAGACTGAGGACTACCCCACCTCCCCCCCTTCAAAAAACCCTCATCTGAGGCTGTATGGCAGGGGAGTGGTCCTTAAGCCCTGTTGAGGGCTAACAGGGCTATGTAAATGCATGAATTGGTCTAGCATCAGAGCATCACAGCTGTAACAAGGGAATGGCATGAAGATGATATGCATGTTGTTTAAACACACTGTGCATAGCAGAGGAAGCTTAACAAACATAAAAAAGATATATATTTTAACACAACTACTCACAGACGACTAGACCACCAGTGATCTGCGGATCACACTTGCACAAACACTGGCTTAAACAAAGATTCTAGATTGTCCTGCAACATTCTGTGGCTTAAACAAAGATTCTAGATTCTCCTGCAACACTCTAAATCTAAAAGGCAGAATCCGTGAACACATTGGCCTTGTGGTGTCCTCTCAGGCAAGCTCGACCCTAGACTGACTGAAGGACAACAGAACACACTTTTTTTTTTCCTTCTTTTTTTCTTTTTTTTAAAGGGCCCTCCATCAATCTGAGAGCCCTTCCAACCACAGTTCACTGCTGGAGAGCACTTCTCCTGCAGACACACTCACTCTTCGTTCTCCCTGGCTGCGCTCCTCGAGAGGGGGCCATTTATCATGCTCAACCAAACATAGTTTGGTAAGGCCAACACCAGACTCTGTGGTCCAACTGGGAACAGGGAGTGTCTAACCTCTGGAACAACTGTGTACGTATGCAAGAGAGAAAGAGAGAAAGAGAGAAAGAGAGAGAGATAGAGAGAGAGAGAGAGAGAGAGAGAGAGAGAGAAAGACAGAAAGTGAGAGAGCAAGAAAGATAGAGAGAGAGAAAGAGAGAAAGAGAGAAGGAGGGCGGATGGGAGTTCAGCGAGTTCAGTAGTTTTTTTTTCATTTGGTTTGAGATCGTGGGTGGTAAACTCATATGCATTGATGGACATGTTGTGAAGAAAACATCACATAATTGGTGGTGGACACGACATGGTGGTCTGTCACGACATCAAGATTAGTCTAATTCACACAAGTGTAAGGATGGTTCATCTGCAACCGCACCTACACAATAACCCTTTGGGGGGGTGCAAAGATATGGCTTTTGAGACTTAACAATAGACTGTCTACAAGTTAAAAGTATGGAAGTAAAATTTCACTGCTGGCTCCTGATAGCACTGCAGAACCACAACCACACAATCAGTGGTGCAGTGTTGACCTTGACATCCCGAACACGATCATCTCTCCACCATTTTGAGAACCTCAGAAGAACATGTGGATGCTTGTGAGAACACTGGGCCCTGGTGACTGTTAGCCTAGCATTATCTTAGTGCTTAGCACTACAGATCAACACGTGAAAGCAAGTCCTTCTTCAGGGCTGTTGACCAATGAAAATACACCACAGAAACACGAGGGACTATTTTCCTCACCATCGATGGACGCCGCCGTCTCTGAGTGGTCCGTCAGTCCATCTGTGAGGTCAGTCATCTGGATCTCCGTCTCCTGGGGGGCAGGAAGGGAAATAGAGAGGCTCGTTTTTTAAGAGCGCGGGGAGTCAAAGAGCGGGGAGGCTGCGGCCAAAATAAACCGTGCGACAGACACACACACAGCTAATCTGCGGCCCCTCTGAGAAAAGCACAGAAGGTCATGTAAAGATTATCTCTCTTTAAACTGCATCTCATTTTACCCGACCACATAAAGAACTATCAAAATAGTTCCGCACTATTTGTCGCTATGAGGCTTCATTTGCGAGATATAAAAAGAAGGAAACCACTGCTGGCACATTTAAAATCTTCTTTTTTAAAACGTTTTTTTTTTTAAACATTTTTGTCCCCTATAGCTTGCGGTAGGGTGTGTGGGGGGGCACCTGAGTAGGGGAGGCGGTGGATACTCCTGGAACTTCCTCATATGGGGGAGGGGGGTCCAGAGGACAGAAGACCTCCACCCCTTTGATCCGTGCACCGTATATGTGGGGCAGGGGAATCACACTGTCACCAAACATTCTGGGAACACACAGACAGGCAGGCAAACACACACACACACACACACACACACACACACACACACACACACACACACACACACAGGCAAACACACACAGACAGGCAAACACACACACAGACACACACACACACATTTTGATTATTAAATGAAACGATACTTGATTGATCGATTGATACACAGTTTGAAATGATACTAATTAAAACAACAAAGTATCCAAATATTCTTGAAAGGCAGTTATGTTTCACATGAAAATACAATACATGTGCTCGCTATAAATGAATAAATAACAACAATAATAATAACTGCACATTATTGAAAGTATAGATAGCACCGCCTGTTTATCACACTAGGCTATTTCTGTGTGTTCACTGGCAGTTACATTGTGTGTAAATGTTAAACCAACACACACACACACACACGCGCACACACACACACACACACACACACACACACACACACACACACACAGACTTTGTGATCATAATCACCCAACAACAAGTGCCATTAAAGCATCCATCTAATCCATCGAGCCGTAAAATCTAAAGCTGTCTGCCAAGCAACATAGCTCCTCCCTCCCTCCCTCCCTCCATCCCTCCATCCTTCCCTCCCTCCATCCCTCCCTCTTTCCTCCCTCCGTCCGTCCAGCTGGGGTGCGGCCAAAACGCGTTACGAAATCTGCGCTCGCACATCCCATCACATCAGCACCCCGGTAGGAGTTTCCTGATTGTCCTGCCAAAGAGCTCTCTGCAGCACACACACATCTGCCAAAGCACAGGCGTGCCAGTGTCAGCTTCGCAATGGGAAGGCTGTGACACCCTCAAGATTGGGCTCATTAGGAGGGAGAGAGGAGGCTTGAGTATGTTCTGACTGACTGACTGACTGACTGACTGACTAATCGGGTAAATGTGGATAGATCATATTATAGCTTCGCTAGATCACACTGGGGATTATGAATTATTATTAAAGTCTTGCATCTTACCAGAAATTATATATTATATTGTTTAATTGGATATACCTGTTGTATATATATAAATATACTGTAACTGCTGAATTCCAATGAGCTTCCAAAAGTTGCCTGTTGCTGATCCAAGTTTCTACTTATCATATCCTGATAAAAAAAACCCTGTTGCCTTAAATTAATAATAAAACTTCCAGTTTGTTAGCATCGTTGCCCATTTCTACATTTGTCATTTTGGCCAGCAACATTGCTCAAAAAGTTGCCCAGTGTTTCATCATCTTTAGTTTTCTATTTCCTGTGGTTCAGAGCAGGCTTGTGGAGTGGGGTTGAGCTGGCAAACTGAGGCTACGCTAGATGCCACCAGCTGCAGAATGGTTTGGGGTGGGGTGGGGTAATTGCTACCTGCCAACCAGGTGCAGAGTCAGGTGGGGTAGGGGAATTGGGCCAGCCGCGGAGTTGAGTGGGGTGAGGTGGAAAAATCATTACCTGCGACCTACCCAAAGAGTGGGCAGGGTGGGGTGGGGTAACTGAGGCTGGGGGATGGAATAATCATTACCTTCGAGCTTGCCACAGAGTGGGCGGTTGGGGTGGGGTGGGGGAATCAAGGTTGCCTTACCTGCGAGCTAGGCACCGAGTGGGGTAGGATGGGGTAATTGTTACTTTACAAGCTAGCTGAATGGGGTGGGATGGGGTAATTGCTACTTTACAAGCCAGGTGAGTGGGGTGGGGGAATTCAGGCTACCTTACCTGCGGGCCAGGTGCTGAGTGGAGTGGTTTGGGGTGGGGTGGAATAATCGCTACCTGTAAGCTAGCCAAAGAGTGGGCGGGCAGGTGGAGTGGGGTGGGGCAATTGAGTCTGCCTCATCTGCAAGATGGCCACTGAGTAGGCGGGCAGGTGGAGTGGGGTGGGGTGGAATAATTGTTACCTGTGAACTTGCTACAGAGTGGGCAGCTGGGTGGGGTGGGGCCATCGGGGCTGCGTTAACTGCGAGCCAGTCGCAAAGTGGGTGGATGAGGTGAGGTGGGATGGAATAATTGTTACCCGCAAGTCAGCCACAGAGTGGGGGAATCAAGGTTTTCTTACCTCCGAGCTAGCCACAGAGTGGAGGAGTCAAGGCTGCCTTACCTGCAAACTAGCCACAGTGTGCGGCAATCGAGGCTTCCCTACCTTCAAGCTAGCCACGGTGTGGGCAGCTGGGCTGGGATGGGGTGGTGTGGGGCAATCAAGGCTGCCTTACCTGCGAGCCAGCAATAGAATGGAGGAATAGGGGCTGTCTTACCTGCGAGCCAGCCGCGGAGTGTAGGAGTAGAAGGTGGAGAAGTAGGACGGGGGCGGTGCGGGCGGCACAAACTCGTCTGGGTCGGGGGCGCGGGTCTGCTCCTCCACCTCCACCTCCTCCACCGCGGCCCGGGGCTCCTCCTGAGGAGGGGAGAATAATAATAAAATAATAATAATAATAATAACAACAAAATAATAATAACAACAACAAACTGTTCTGCATTTGCATTAGAAGTATAGAAAGTATAGAAAGAAACCTCAAGAACACTTGCTTGTCAGGTGAACAACAGCATCCGAAAAAAGTAATATAATTAAATTAGACTATAATTAAACGCTTTTTTAAACTGATGCTAATGAATAATTTATCCCTATAATTTCCTCTTTGTGCTTTGAGATATAGTTCCTGGCTCTCCATTATCAGGTCAGCACTGAAGAAGCCTTTTGGATGAACGGTAAAACGTCTTCAAGCTCTAAAAGAAGTCCAGTTGTATATGATTTAAGTTTTTTGACTGATTGTGTGCATTCGTGTATTTCTGATGCTTAATTACACCAGTGGTGGTGCAGTTCATAAGCACTGCTGTGATGAATGTGTGAGACCTTTTGCTCTAGAAATGCAATGAGAAGCTATTCAAGCTAACTCAATTCAGCTCCATTTGAATGAGCTACCCTTTTAAAAAAAAAGACAATTTGAAATGGTTTCTTTTGTTGTTGACATTTTCTTTTTGTATCAAGAGTAAGTTAAAAATGTGATAAGAGGGTAAAGACATTTATCAACTGAAGTCACTCTGAATTGAAACCATGAGGCATACTCACTGACAGAAGCAGCCAACATAAGAGGGAAAAGTATGAATGAAGAATGAACACTGTGTGTGTGAGTGTCGGTGCGAGTGTGTGTGTGTGTGTGTGTGTGTGTGTAAATAAGGTTAACCCTAGCCCTGTCGAGATGCTGGAGACCTGTGGAGTCACATGTGTGTGTGTGTGTGTGTGTGTGTGTGTGTGTGTGTGTGTGCGTGCGTGTGTGCGTGTGTTTGTGTATAAATGAAGTTAACACTAGGCCTATCGATATGCTGGAAACCCCCTGTGGAGTCACACGGTGGGTGGTGGGCCTTACCATGCAGGGCCGTCTGGCACTGAAGATCTGGAGATAGCGTAGTGCGGCAGCCACCAGGCACACCGCGGTGGTCACGGCATTCAGGGCGCACAGCGCAAACATGACTTTCTACAACACGGCAGAGGAAGAAAGGGTGTGCTTACTATAGGTCACAGTGTATGGAGGCTTCATAGGACATAAACACACAACAAATCCTTGATTTCCTTACATTTATTCTTATTTTTATGTATTTATTGTGTATAGTGTTGTCTGTGTTGTTTGTTGTGCAAATTTCCATTTTATGTAAAGTTTAATGGACATTAAAGAACTCTAAGGTCTAAGTCTAACTATTAGATGCAGGTAATAGGCCCTATGCATTTCAATGATCCTATTAGGGAAATTGTTGTTATTTTCTCTTTCTTTCTTTCTTTCTTTCTTTCTTTCTTTCTTTCTGATAGGCACAGACACAAACTCACCTTAAGAAGCATTCGCATGGTGTTGCAAGAGTAGCCCGGATAGATCTTCAGCATTTTGTCCTCCTCACACTTTGTGCTGGGACTCTCAGCACAGCAGTTACAGATGTCCCCAAGCTCACTCTGACAGAGAAAAGAGGCCACAACACACAAATCCCAAGTGTTACACACATCAATAACACACACACACACACACACACACACACACAAACAGACACACACACACACACACATGCACACACATCTCCATTGCATGTCCCTCGGCGTCTAAAAGAGTCGCAGCTATAATGTTCCCCTGTCACATGGGCACTTGTGTTTTTACAATAGTGCCACTCCAATTAGCCCAGGCATTCACTCTCCGCAGCGCCACATTGTACCGCCATCTAAATGCGACCCTTCCATTTATGTACCAGACCATATATGACCAAAAATAGTTCATTCTGCGAATGCGGGGGAGCTACAGTCAGCCCATCCTACGAGTTACAGACAAACACGAAACTGTGGATACCACAGAAGAAGGATTGACTCAGCATTCAATGTAGAGGTCACTAAACTATTTATAAAGTCCTACATTTAGGAGCACTTAAAAAAAAGAAAAAAAAAACTGAGAAAGTTCAGTGCTACACTATTGCAGTTGGGAGGGAAATGATCACAGTCACAATTTCTGTGGGCAGAAGCTAATTAGCAGAGTGAGCTAGCTAGCGGTGATTCAGAGCGGAGTGGGGAGTGAGGAGAGAGGAGTGCTCGGAGGGGGACCTCCACCCCCCGCTTACGGTGTAAATTGCTCTGAGCTCTTATGCCAGAGGACGGACGGAGCGTCCAAAAAAAGGCCACTTTAAAAATATCTGGCCAGTCTCCTGGGGCTGAGGACTGGCCTGCTACCCATCCACATGCCCGTCCCTCACACACCGCACCGCACTGTACCCTACCCCCACCCCCGACCCGACCCAAC
>CM059271.1:26970948-27003448 GCA_030347295.1 Setipinna tenuifilis
GTGCAGTGCACTTTGTGCATGTGTGTATATTGTGTGTATGTTTGTATATTGTGTGTGTGTGTGTGTGTGTGTGTGTGTGTTCGTTTTGCTTGTGTGTGAGTGGGTGCAGTGCGCTTTGTGCATGTGTGTATATTATGTATATGTTTGTATATTGTGTGTGTGTGTTTGTGCTGCGCGTGTGTGTGTGTGTGTGTGTGCATGTGCATGTGTGTGTGTGCATGCATGTGTGTGTGTGTGTGTGTCTCTGTGTGCCTATGTATGTGTACATGCTAGCCGAGTGACCCTCTGCTCTTGCTACAGCTGCTGACAGACAGAGAGATGCTCAGTGAAGTGAGCTGTCCAGCTGTCTCTCCAAAACAGACCATTACCATAACCCCTCCTGACACCACCACTACCCCTGCCCCTGCCCCTGCCCCTGCCAGCTCCACAGCCACCACCACCCCTCTCCAGTCCAGGGGGATTACTGGCCACTGCTAGCCCATTCGAATTGCCTGCTAGGTGGGATTCCATGAGCCGGGCTCCCCCGAGGATGGCAAAGTGCTAAGAGTGCTGTCTGACCACTGAGGCTCCATTACAGGCTTGCTGTTGCTGCTGCTGTTGTTATTATTGCTGCTGCTGCTGCTGCTGCTGACACTGTCTTTTTTAACTACCTTCAAGATTGGTCTCCCGAACAGGCAAGGCCTATTGATTCCTGTGCGGGTTTGAGCTGGGAAAGGTGTTAAGCACAGTACAATGGGCATTGAAATCACCCGTCCCATGCACACGACTATGTATATTTACCGAGGGAAACAGACTAGAAAGTCATTCCATGAATAATGCTTAGTAGTGGTAGTAGCAGTTCCTAAACTCAAATAAAGTTTAAATAATATAGTTGGTGGTTTGAATTGGACTGCGTGTCAGAAATAGTAAAGAAATTTCACTGGAGAAAGGCAATCTCTTTTTTTAGAAACCTACAATGCCTTCAATGTTATGCCATATTAATGCCAACATCTAAACAGCCGACATCAATGCCTGTAATGTAATGACATATTTACGACAACATCCAAACATCCAAACACCCCAAACAGCCTATTGAGAGCTCCATGCTGAAATGTGCTGGTGTATGTTTTCCTCGACTGCCGACTGCCCCAGCGCCAGTCTGTCACTCGGCGGCCAAGGCCAGGGCTCCAAACAGCACTGGGACATTTATAGACAGACCAGATGCCCTCCCCTTAAGACACTGGCTCATCTGGGCTGGCTCCGGTGCTCTGGTGCTTTTCCACAGCTGCCCCACTTACAAGTCAAAAGGAGAAAGGTTGCTCCATAGACATCATGCAGAAACAAGGCACAGTGTAACCTACAACACTGATAGGATAACGCATGGACAGGAGTGGCTTAGGATCTTAGCTATACATCATACGCTGAAGCACAATAAGCTTTAGGCTTTGACATGCCATGTGCAGTCATGACACAGTCATTAGATGTCTTTACTTTGTGTGTGTGTGTGTATGTGTGTGTGTGTGTGTGTGTGCGTATGGACTTTAAATAAGCCATTTTGCCCTAATTAAAAGTATGCCACAGTTAACACCTTTGCCCTGACAGACACTGCTTTCCACATAAGCTTCTATCGGGGTGTGTTCAATGTGGCAAGCCTTCATCAATGCATATCGGGGTGTACTCAAAGTGGCAAGCCTTAATAAATGCATATCAGGTTGCGTTCAATGCGGCATGCCTTCAGGTAAGTGCATGGAAGCAGTAGCGGCTTCACACGATGCGAAGAGGTCATTGTGTGTGTGTGTGTCTTACCAGCTGGCAGTTTGTCATGGTGGAAACCAGCTGTGCCCCCTGGCAGCAGAGGATGAAGCCGGCCAGGTTGAGCAAGACGCACACCACCGACAGCAGGATGAAGAGGTTCACCTGAAGGACGGACACACACATGCACATACATATAAGCACAGAGAGGGAGAGACACACACAAGCACAGACATATAAGCACAAACACACACACATACACACACACAGACATGTAAGCACAGACAGAGAGAGAAACAGGCAAACACAGACAGACAGACACAGACATACACAGAGACACAGAAGGACAGACACACACACGCACATACATATAAGCACAAACAGAGAGAGAGGGAGAGACAGAGACAGAGACAGAGAGAGAGAAAGAGAGAGAGAGAGAGAGAGAGAGAGAAAGAGAAAGAGAGAGAGATGAAAGAGAGACAGACAGACAGACAGACCAACACAGACAGACAGACAGACAGACACAGACAAATAGAAAGACAGAGAGAGAGAAAGAGCAAGAGGGCAGAGAGATACAGAAACAGAGACAGAGACAGAGAGACAGACACAAAGAGAGGGAGCGACAGAGACACAGACAGAGACAAAGACAGAGAGAAAGACAGAGAGACCGAGATATATAGAGAAAAAGAACAGAGGCACAAAGGTAATATGAGGTTAGTTTTGCTATGTGTGTCTATATATAAGAGCACTTCACACAAACATCTCAACTATGCACTGCACCAAGAGCTACCAAGTCTGAACTCTTCAAGTCTTGAAATGGCTTTATGCAAACTCTACCACAGTCAGTGGCAAAACCAGTTTTGTGTCTAGAATTTTGGTTTTAAAATTTGCATTTTAGGCTCACTACAGCATCCATCCACCATGATAAAAAAAGATCATGAATCCCATAAAATCAGCACTGCTGTTTTGAAGTATTTGAGGTAAGCACAGTTCTTCTTGAGCCAGACCCTATAGCATTTCCATGTATTTTGCTCGCTTGAACAATCAGCTTTTGAATGTTTCTGTTTTTTAACTGTCCCATAAGATGTTTAGTGATGCAACAAATCAAAATAAAATAAACAAAATAAAACAAAATAAAATAATCCAAACCAAATAAACTACTCGAGTCTGGGTCTGAATGTAAAATAGGCACTCTGCCTACCCTGCCATCTAAATTCACTCAAGTCATTTAACTCATCACTGAGGGATGACAACAGCATTTCTTGACCTCCATTTAGCATAGCATAACAGCTGCTTAAAATCGCACATTTATTTTCGTTTTGCACCCATGAGAATTCTGTAAAGCCACCATTACTCTTCCCAACAAGTAGGGCGTCGTCATGTGACAGTCGTCATATGACCCTCAGCACATTCTGTTTTCGGGCAAGCCCAGGAATGCCGCAGCAGTCAAGGCCAAAGGCAATGTTACCGCAGTATCAAGGTCCCGGACATATTTGGCACCTTATTCCTGGGGAGACAGACACACCTCCCTGCCTCTCTATCTCTCTCTCTGTTTCACTCACACACGTACATACACACACACACACATGCACGTGCACACACACACACACATACACACAAACACACACAAACAAATATACCATACCACACGGTTGATTATCAGAGGGTCATACAGTTAAGATGGCCAGAATGTAGAAAATAGCTGAATATACTGAGGGTCAATCTACGACTAAATGGCTTCACTGCAGAATTAATCGTAGACACTTCCAGCCAAATAAATACATTTGACTCGAAGTGTGTGTGTGTGTGTGTGGCCAGTGTGAGTGTGTGTGCGCACACCCACACTGTAATGATTGATTTTAAACATTTAAATGATGCTGGCTCCAAGTCTGCTGCATGTACTCCTGGCTTAACACCCATACCGTCTGGGGTCATGCTGAACTCCAGCTTGTGCTGGCTGCAAATAAGCATCAGCAAATAAACATGGAGACATAGAGGTCTGTTTTTTTAGTTATTTTTTACTGTGTTACCCTGCATCGTCATGCTTCCTGCCTACGCTTTGATGGGAAACCGCAAAGGAAATCAGAGGAGCTCTTAAAATGTATTTCCTTGAGAAAAACAGAACTTAAGCATAATAAAAAAGTCAGATGTAAGCTGCAACAAAAGTACCTGAATAGCATTTGTCTATTTTATTTATTTAGACATACTGTAAATAACTACTTAAGCATAGTTTTAAAACCCAATGTCATGCTGTCAACATGGAAGATGGAGGTTTGCCAGCGTCGCTTACCAAGAGCAGCATTGGCCGTCTCCATGTTGTGAGCCCTATGATCCCTGACAGGATGACCTGCACACAACAGAAATAGCACAGTGAGATAAACACACACACACACACACACACACACATACACACACACACACACAAACATGCTCTATCGTTTACACAGATATACTCCCACACACAAACATGCTCTCCCTTTCTCTATGTGTCTGTCTCTCATTCACTCACACGCACACGCAAATACACACATACACATAATAAGACACACAAAAATATCCTTATATGCAAATCATTTACACACACACACACCATTCAACACAAACAAACAGTGCACTTTCGGGGTGAACGTTATGTGTGGCTGGAAGCCCAGTATTTCCTCTTGGAAAAAAAACATCTATTTTCCTTTCTCTGAATCAGACTACTTCCTGTTCTACCCTCCAAGTTCCACACCTCCCCTTCCCTCCTGAGATTTTAAACAGCGAAAAACACACACAGGCCTGTTGATCCTATTCACACATTTCTTTGTCTGAGTGTGTGTGTGTGTGTGTGTGTGCGTGCGTGCGCGTGTGTGTGTTAATAATGTCATTTCTGAAGGCCTTCCTCATGTCAAAGAGGCCTGTGAGAGTGACATGGCTGCCCCTTATCTGAAAGCTCTATAAATACCTCTCTCAACGCTAACCTTGTTTATGATCTAAACACAATGGCTAACCTGACCCCACAGCAGTGGATCCCCACTAGATCCTTATCATCTGAGCTGCACTGCTGCAGGCACAAACGGCTATGGACAGGCCCCCAGTACTGACCTCCTGAGGTGTGTGTATGGGGGGGGGGGGGTAAAGTGGTAAGGATCGTAGATGAGAGGGACAGCTTTGGAAGTGGGCTCCTGCGTGCAAGTGTGTGTGCGTGCATGTGTGCGTGCATGCATGTATTTGTGTGTGTGTGTGTGTGTGTGAGAAAGAGAGATCAAGAGGGAGAGAAAGAGAGTGAGAGGGAGAGCCGGAAAGATCAGTTGGGTGTCCTCATGTAGTTGACTAGCTGGCATGCCATGAGACTGTCATCATTTAGCTCTGGCTGTCCTCACACTGCCCTGATTCACACTAGAGTTCACTTGTGTTTTTTCACCGTGCCAAGCATGGTCAAGGGTTCAGTTGCACACAGGGCATTCACACTTGCTCTCCTACTTGTACACTACTTGTTCAGCAGATGGGGTGCTGCCATTGTATAGCTTACGTGGCTGTACACATAACTGAAGCTGTGGCTATTGTGTCGGCTATAGTGCTGTGTAGGGAAGTGCACTGGCTGGAACTGCTCAAAATGTTGCTGCTCCATGCATCAAATCTTAAAGAATGCTTATTGTGCTTGTCACTGTTCACATAATGTTCATTTGTGTGGTGCGCTGAAAGGGATTTAGATAAACAAGCTTCGGTGATCCAGAACACTGAGTCTTTCCAGGCGCATCGTGCATCTATTCAGCCTAAGGTTGTCAGCTCACTCACTCTGTTCTGACATGCCATGAAAGCTTACAGTATCCTTTTGCTACAAGATCCAAAATGACAGTTTAGATAGATTACACTAAAAAACAGACATGTTTTACTGCAGTCAAACTCCTATGTGTTGTTCCTTTAAAGGGAAAATTGTGGACTGTAGTACAAGGTGAAGAAAGATAAAAACATTTTTTTAAATAACTAGAATTGCAAAAATCTCTTGGACCAATTACAAAAATGCAGTTACTCACTCTTGTGTGTACTTCTGGGGTTTGTGACTTTTCATAAAGTTTAAATATACAAAAACACAAAAAAATACAATACACTCTAGAAATGGGAAAGCAAACTGGAAATGTAAACGAGTTCTCCTTTAATTATAACAACTCCATTGTTTACTAGCCTATTCCCTCTGGGATGTGGCTTAAGCCAAATAGGCGGTTTGGATATACAACATAATTGTGCAGGGTCAATATGTTTTGATCTCTAGGTAGGAGGTATTATCATGCATATGGAACTACCAACACATCCTCACTATCTAATTGGGTAGAGTAAGGCTTCAAATAATAAACAGGTTCCTATACTAGAGTAGTCTGAACTGCATAACAATATGTGTAATTATATTGTTGAAGATAGCAAGCACCAACTACACTATTTAAGCTTTAAAAGGTGCAATGGCTTACTATAGAACTATACATGGGCCTATATTTATACTTGGACATATTTAAACACTCAAGCCATGCATGAAGGGTGCTAGATGTGTAGCACGTGTTACATTGTTTTGTAAATTAATTTACTACTTAATAGTGTTTCTAACTACTAACAAATATTGCTTCTAACCAGAGTTTCTCATTCTATGCATACTTAATTACAGTCAGTGTAATGATGCTCCTGCATCAGATGCATTCAGAGAGGCCTAATCTATAGCAATTGATGTGGTCAGCCATGCACTCAGATCAGTGACAGATGGCAGATGGGGGGGGGGGGGGGGCGTTGAGGGCCTCCTACAGTCCTACAGTAGTTATTAGGGTACACAGTTACTTGTAGGTCTCAGTGTACATCAGTAGGCTGCTACCGGTGCCTACGTGCTCTTGTTATCTATCCCCTTGAAATTAAATACTCTGACGTATGCCCATGTCCTAGCTAAACTTAAATCCAAAAATTACAATTTATTAACACCCTGTTAAAGGGGACCAGCCAGTTGTCCACATAAAGAGTACAAGGCATTTTCTGCCTCACAAATATGGTAAGACGTAGGATATGCAATCTTCATGGATACCAATTCCAATTCCTATGTCGTTGCTGGGTAGCAGCAGCTGCAATGCCATTGACGGGAGTTGAGCAAACAAGCTTTACAACCAAGCTGCTCATCCACCAGCCGTCACTGTAACTGTACCCTACCTGTTGATATGTAGCGAAAAGTTGAGTTGCCAAGTGCAGCTCTTACCTCATCTAGTTACAGATTAATTTACTCAGGCTACTGAAATAAATCATACAGATCCAAGTCGTGACACCACACATTATCTACAGGCTAATTCTAAATATGTTTAAAATATACATGTTGATATTTATAAAATATACATCTGTTGATATATTTGGCTTTTGTGTTTCTATTTCTGTATAGGCATATTTATGACATTTTAAAGCAAGAGTACTGTTATGCTGCTGATATGAGCTAGATACAATATCAGTAAATTCTGCATACTGTAAGTTGTGTTGTTTGCTGATTAAAATCTTACGCACTGATGAGCCTGCCCAGAACGGGCATGAATTCCGCACGGGAGGCGAGTTGCTGAGGGACAGAGCCCCAAAGGAGAGCGCCACCATGGAGCAGCCGAGAGCCAACTGCAGCAATCCCAGCGAGAGCAGCGGGCGACCGGGAAGCAGCGCCGGAATGAGCCGCGACTGAGATCCAGGCATACGAGATCCAGGGGTGGGAATGCAGCGGCTGCGACCTCTGTAAGATGGATCCCCCAGCGGAGGGGCAAGCGAGACCCTGCTAACACGACAACAAGAGCCTGGCAGGACTACTGGCAGCGACATTGGAGACCCGCGACTGGCGACAGAACAATAGACCTTAAACAAGGGAGGATCATCAGTGGAACCCGTTCGCTCATTTTACTCGCTGTCGCCGTATGTAGCACAACAAGGCTTTAGTTCCTCTCTCCGGTCAGTCCGTGCGCTGTTTCTTCCATGATCCTTCCTTCCGAGGTAGCTGAGTTTTAAGTTTTAAAATAACTCCTCACTGTGACCGGGTGCTCGGATTGCGTTTCACATTTTTTTGGCAGAGGGACAGAAAAGGCGGAGGGTGGGGGTCGCGTGGGAATAGGCCACACAACCCGTTTTGTTTTCGAAAAAAGCAAGACAATTCAAGGGTGTGAAATTTAAATCTTATCTTCACTACATATCTTAACGGTTACTTAGATGACCCACAGCGCTTCTGCCTTCTCAACTGTTTTGTGATAAACAGAACGTTCTGTTGATTAGTTTACCTCGCGCAACAGGTCTGAATGCTGCATGTTTGTCCATAAATATTTAATGAAACCCATCACTGTTTCCTGTTCCTTTTAAAGGGCGCAAAGGTAAAAGCTGAGGACTAGTATAAAAGCCTGTACACACTTGTCAAGCATACGAAAATCCTACTGGACTGAAACACAGTCTGTCTGCGGATTAACGCTTCTTTAACTGAGCTGAATACAATACACAATTTTAAAGCACACAGCTTAAAAATAGAGCAAAGCTGGGATTTTTTTCACGATGCTCTTAAAACACTCCACAGCACTCACTCATTTACTAAAACTGACTCACTCATGACAACTTCACTTAGAGTGTCACCTTGAGATTTGTAAATTCATGTAGGTTTTACTTTTTTTTAAAACTTGACTGTACTGTACCTTAAGTCATAACTTGCCCCTTGCAAAACTGTGCTATCCTGAAAATAGGCCACTATATTTCTAATAATACAAAAAGCAATTTATGTTATGTCATGTCATCTGTTGTTATGCATTCCATTAAATGTCATTATGTAGCTCTTTACAGATAATGGCAACCAAATAAAAGTCAGTCTAGAATCAGTAGCCTACATTATCCTCAAATAGCATCCTATACACTTTTAGGTTATGATGAAGCTCTTCTTCCAGCATCAACCCACTGTCCATACTGCACAAGGTATAAGGAGTCAGTTGATAATATGAAGCACAAGTCACAGTGAAGATTATTGAAGTAGATTTATTTGGTGTTTGTAAAGTGAAATTCCACAACAGATCCAGTCATCACCACTCTCTCTCTCTCTCTCTCTCTCGACATTATTTCTCCACAACCAGAGGAAGCCATCAGACAAAACAAAATATATAAAGAATATCAAGAAGTAAAAACAAAAACAGAAGGTTCGAAAGCACTTTAAACCATTGTGTGGAGAAACAGCTGGCCAACGTACAATCAAGCCGAGAAGAAAGCCGTGTACGCTCGAGGCAGCAACAGTGTATTATGACCTGTGACGACAGCAACAAACAAGCATCCATTTTCACAACCTGTCGGTAATCTCGCCTACACCTCTGTTTAAGGAAACATCACCTTGTCGTCACCACCACCTGTTTTCGTTTCTGCGGAGGACGAGGGTGACGCACACACAGCATTTAAGGTTTTGGTGTCATCGATTCCCTGTTTTTCCCCTTTTTGTCTGAGCACGGGAGCAGCAGTGTATAAGAAGTCCAGAGGATTTGCTGGATTGTCACCTCCCCCAGCCTCTACATTATTATTTCATAAAGTAAAAAGGCACTTCAAAAAATTGTAACAAAATCCAGTGTACTGTATTTGATCCATTCTACAACTCACATTATGGAGGATTATGGGCGTCGGGGAAACAGTGACAAAGCATTTCATTTCATTTCATTTGACATTTTCATTGAAAATAGAGAGAGTAATTATAAACAGAATGTAGAAATTAAGTGGTAAATTTATCATTAAACAGTATAAAAACAACACGAAACACTTAATTAGTGCAGCAATTTTAACATACTCAAAAGTTAAGTATTCAACAAAAGAGGTAACCAGATTTACAAATTCAATCAAGAGGACAGATTTTAACGCATTCAAAAGGGCAATTCTGTTTTGTGTTTCTCTTCTCATTTCCCAGTGGTCTTTTCTGTTCCAATATAAGTCAATTTACTGAATCATTAGCTTCTCCTTGTAGCCTCTCCAGTTTTCAAGTGACACAATGGACCTTGTGCTTTCAAATAAGTCAATCCTCCTCTTTCTATTGTCCATTAAAATGTCAGATTAATGAAATCGTTTTATTACTTTGTTCCCATGACGCCCGTGGTCCTCCATAGCACATCACCATGACAAAAGGAATGCTGACAGAAGTAAAAAGAATAAAAAGACACGCTCTTTATTATTATCATTATTATGTGACCTTTCCAAATAGAGACTCTGGAGACAGGCTACAGCCTCTTATTGTAAAAGATACAAAAAGTAATAGTAACAGAAGAGATTGCTAGTTTATACAGTAGCACACACCAGGCTTTAGGTGTTAATGAGGTGAAAAGGGACTCGTGGCAATATATTTCAGTCAGCTCTGCACAAACTGAACTCTGAATTTTTTTTTTTGCATAGGCAAGAAAATTTGTGGTTCCTAGATATTTAACACAAAAGGATGAAAAAATAAACAACAAGAACAACAACAACAACAACAAAGAGAACAATTTAAAATTCGAAAAGGTAAATACCATAGAAAAAAATGTAAAAAGTTGTTCCTATCCACAAGGACAGAGAGTTTAATTTCTTCAAAGAAGCAAGAAAGAAAAGAAGAAAAAAATAATCGTGACGAACTCAAAAGCAGGAGGGCTTCCAAGTCAGCAGCAGATTGTTGGGGGCACAGAAGGGGGGTGGGGGGGGTAATTAGAGGATTGCCCCTGTGGAATGGTAGCCTGGGGCAAACTGGCCATCTCACAGACCCTTATATTTTTGCTCGGATTATAGCCTGAAGACACTCAGTTGACAAGAGCTAGAGACTCATCAGATTTTGAAATGGACCAATTAGTAATCTGAGTGGGGTGGTTGAAGAGATAATAGGGAGGAACTGTTGTAATTAAAAGTTCAACTGCCACAAAATGGCTGCATGTCTGTTTTGTCTCTTCTTTATGATAGGTTTAGTGTGCTGCAAATGGCTGTTTTTTTTTCGCTTACAACTTATCAAGAGCCCAGCCCAGGCTGTATAAATTGCTATATATATATATATATATTTATATATTTATATACACACTTGTATATAGGATTGAAAATAATTTCGATATAATTTTGATCATTGCTTATTAGTGACACCCCTAGGCCAACTGAACTCCAGGAGAGTTGAAGTTTCCAGACCACAGTAAATGCAATGAACATGTATGGATGGCAGCGCCAGGCTTGTGGAATGGTGTCACCAACGGTGTTTTCAGCCAAGCAGGGCGTGTCCATATACTCTATCCTTCTTGCTTTCGTCTTTTCCCTCCTTCTTTCGTTCCCTCTCTTCCATTCTAGAGCTCAGTGTCCTGATACTTCTGTGCGTTCTGGGCGTAGTAACCTCGCCGCGTCTGCTCGGCGAACTGTCTGCGGTACTCGTCGTCCTCCTCGCCGGGCTGGTACGGCCTCCCCTCTGCGTACGACTGCTTCGAGGGCGGCGTCTGAGGCTCCGGCCGAGAGCTGGACCTGAGGGGACACAAGAGGGGTGTCAATTAACCAGCCAAATTACACAAAAACTCACTCACCTCAGCTGCTCTTCACAAGTGACCCTTAGACATCAGACGTCAGACATCGGGAGTCGTGACATTATTTGCTAAACTCTATCACGATTTGCTAGCACCACTTTACATCAGACATCAGACGTCCGAGTCGTGACATTGTTTGGTAAATCTACCGTGATGTGCCTGTGCCACTTTGGGCCTTTTGCCTTACAGGTTGACTGGCAGTCACAGAGACTCTCCGGTCGCCACAGAGAAAAGAGAGGGGAGAGTCTGAAACCGAAAACCGATCGATAGGCCGCATTCCTGCTGGGCTACCGGCAGCTGCGGGAGCGTGTGGAGCGTGCCCCTGATCGCAGCGTGGGCAACTCTACAACGCCACGAGCCTGTTTATGTGGGCTATCAATGCACAGCCCTGTAACTATACTCTCCCACTCGTATGACAGTCCCAAGTATCTTACCACATGTGGCAGCGCATGACCAAGTGACACAAAGTTACTCGATTACCTTCAGTAATGTCAACTAAAGGCATGAGTTACACAGCAGTGCTATGGCATGATTTGTTACACAGCAGCAAATGTCAAACAGAAGCCTGAAACACACGCTCAGAAGTGTGAAACATACGCTCCCTTCGCTGGAGCTGTGGTGTTGCCCACATACAGTACACGGCGTAAAGGCCTTCTTCACACACACACTGAGCTTGGACATAACGCAGTACACTTCGCCTGCAACGTTTTATTAGTTTAGATTACATTGTTTTCAATACGAGTCTACTGCCGCAGTGTTGGTTACAATTCGGGGCCTGTTTTGGTTGGAGACTCTGAATAAAGTCCATAATCTATATTAACGATCGGACATCAAATCCTTGGACACTGCTATGATGTTCACTGCGGCAGTGTGCAGGGGGCGAATGACATTGCCGTTTTGATGCCAAGGCTGGTGTAGTGCAGAGGCCTTAAAGCAACACTAAAGCACTGTTCCCTTTTAGGTCACCCAACAGGTTGGAAGCGAAATTGTCTTTCTTATGTCTCATTCAAACTACAGATCAGTGTGGTTATAGCCCATAAAGGGCTGCAAAGCGAATTCAGAAGTGCCATTCACCCTGTTACAAGTTCATGAAGTACTGAAATGATTTTGGAAACATTATTTTACGGTTGAAAAGACTATTTAGCATTGCTTTAACACATACACCGAAGAGTGAGTTGCACAGTGCTTTAGACTTTATTATATTTTATTTAGGTTATTTAGGTTTATTATAAGAGTTTTACTATAATCAACTTGTCTCACACACACACACACACATTCTCTCGCTCGGTCATTCGGTCACTCACTTTCTTACCCGATGGGCTGTGGCCGGCTGTGGTCCAGCTTCTGGGACTTTATAGGGACGGCATAGATGTCTGGATGCTTCTGGGCTATCTCCAGCTAGGAAAAGCAGGAAAATGCTTACTTGTTTTATTGCGTGAACACAACAAGTAGGCCTGTACTAAATGTAGGCCTGTAACTGTGTTAAATGAATTATTATTATCATCATCAATTAACCACCCTAAAAATCAGTAAGCTTGCACAGCACACAGCACTCTCTCTCTCTCTCTCTCTCGCTCTCTCTCACGCACGCACACACACACACACACACACTCACACTCACACTCACACTCACACACACACACACACACACACACACACATGCAATGGTTCCGCCATCAGCCGCTCCTCTGAGCCCGTCATGCCAGAGGAGGTCAGACACACACACACACACACACACACACACACACACACACACACACACACGTGTCCGCTATCAGCCGCTCCTCTGAGCCTGCCATGCCAAAGGCGGTCAGACACACACACACACACACACACACTCAGTATAAACATTAACTAGTACATAGCAGGGATGGAAATTAACTTTTTTGTTCACCTGCCACTGTGGCAGGTAGATTCTAAAATCTACCAGCCACTCAACATTTTTACCGGCCACTTTATATATTCAACCCTTCCGCACATTTTAATGCCAGTATAACACCCATTCTAGGCAGACATATATAAGGGGGCAGTCATAAATGTGAAGGGGCATCATGTACACATCATGCTCCAGCACTTTTTTCTGTGCTGATAGTAACAGTGTTTTGGTGGGCAGTCAAAGTCTAAATTAAAGGTAATTTCCTGCATTCTGGTGCATTTTAACAGGTTGTTAGATAGCTTAATGTCATTTTTCTAAGTGGAAGGACAGCAGAAAGAAAATCCATGCTTTACATCGTTTTTTTTTAAAAACTGTGATCACATTTGTCTGTTATTTAGGATATCACTTAAAAATAATGCAATTATGTTGTATTTGATGTTTGTAGGCTACGGTCTAATTAGGCGCCTGTCACTTTAAATTTCTCTTTATAATCCTAACGTGAAAGAAAGTCATGTTCTAACTTCGTTTCTATGCAAGATGCTAGGAAATCAAAGGGCTAGTGCAGATGTGGATACATTTGATTATATTTTCTATGGAATTAATAAATATTCCAAAACAACTTGAGAAGACTCTTTATTAGACTATGCAAGAGATGTGTCTTGCAAAGTGCTTTTTTTTTGTTTGGGTTCAGTGACGTACGTAAGTTGTTTGCTTTGCTTTGGGAATGGACCCGTCCACTTCTGAAATCGGTTTTGTTGGCGCTATTAATAGTTTACGTTAACATCACATGTTCGTTTGTGGAATGAACTTGTGCGCATATGGCGTTATCATCAACGTGAGAAGGCAATATACTGATGTATTCCTGTTTGGACAGTTAGGCTATAATCATCATGACTGAGCTTTTATTAGCCTACCTCAAAATGATGAACAGAAAGTTGCCTAGATCATATTTGAAATAACCACGCGCGCCTGTGCTGGATGCCAAGAAACGCTGCGTGAGTCTTGCTTATCAATAAATGGTAAACTTATATGCACCTGCGCTGTCTACTAACTGATAGCTTACGCTACAACATGCATGAGGAAGTGCATTCATAGACTATATCGAACTTGGCTGAATGCATTTGCACACCCGCCACAGTGGCAGGTAAAATGGCAAAATTCACCCGCCAACACTCATATTTACCCGCATTTGGCGGGTGGCGGGTGGTTAATTTCCATCCCTGGTACATAGTGACACAGACTGACACACAGCTAGTTCAGAGCCCTCACCCTGGCGTTCTGGGCCTCCTGCAGCTCCAGCATCCTCTGTGCTCTGGCGAAGTGGTCCATCTTCTCGAAGGCCCGCACCTTCCCCATGAAGGACTTGAGTGACGGGTCCTCGGGACTGTCCTTGGGGCTCTCGTGGGCGACCAGGGCGGCCGAGCCGGGCGGCGGCTGGCTATCGACGACGGGGCCGCGGAAGCCGTGGGGCGCAGAGGGGGGAGGCTTGAGCGTGACCGGTGCCGGTGCCGGCTGGGGCGGGGGTCGCCCCCCCCCTCCGGGCGACCCCTGGCTGCGGGGGTGGTGGTCGCTGCTTGCGGGGCTGCTGGAATGAGAGTCGTAGCCCCTGCTGGAGTCGGAGGGTCCCCCCCGGGGGCCTTCGTCTCGGTGGGGGAGTTTCACCTGGGGGGGGGGGGGGGGGGGCAGCCACAGGGATGTGTTTGTTAAAAAATAAGGGCTTCATCTGAGCTGCATCTTGTATGTATGAACTGTTCTATACAAGTAAAGGTTATTATTATCATTATTATGCCTGATGATGCAGGTCAAAACTGAATACTCCATTTATGAGCATCAATAGTCTGCAACTAATACTTTACATGCCACTTTGATAACAATTAAGGAACACAACTAACAACACTAATAAAGGGGAACATTGAAACCTCTTACTAACTTACAGACTTCTCCAAAAACTTGGCCACTGGTAAAACCACAGTCACACCACTGCCAGTGTCTGTTGCATATTGGATCATCTCTTTGTTACAATGATAAGGTTACAAGTTGGGAGATCTTTTAGACCACAATCTTAGTAGCCGAAGTGGCTGCTTCACAATGAGTCTCAAGCAGGGCAACTATAATTTCTTGCAGTGTATCTCTTATCTCTCGCATGAAGCCATATATGCAGTGGCATTCGTGGGATTGAGGTGTCATGGAGTGTCGATGCACAGGCACTATAAGGAATTTTGGGTGCTCCATACTTTGGGTGTTTTGCCTAATAAACAAAGGTTGGCATCCCCAGCTTCAGAAAGTAAAAGTCCTGCCACATATTAGTTCCAGTCATTCATGGAATCAGTTTTGCTGATCTTATAGCTCATCTTATCAGCCAAGGAGATCAGCTAATTATGGAAATCATCCATGTTAATGCACAGGCAGTAGAACATGGCAGGATTTTTACTGCTCAGAGCCGCGATATCCACCTCTGCCCATAATATAATCTACCAACTAGAGACTCGAACATGTCTGTGAGTAATCACAGAATTACACATAGCAGCACAAGACTGGGGAGCATTCTAGAACAGACTCTCTACGGCAACACGGTCTGTGTTCTAAGAATGTACCGCTGTGTTCCACTGAGCTGCAGCGAGAGGAGTCAGACCCATGATGGACAGGCATCTTCCAAAAGAGCCTGTTCTTTCTCTTCTTCTTCTTTTTTTTTTTAAAGAGCAACAGTATCACCAAGGAACAAACAAACAAACAAGAAATGGTTTTCAGGAGATGCTAATGTTTGAACAGCAAAGCACACAGAGCCTCTTAGCAATTTTAGAGAAAACACAAAACACTTAGGAGCCTAGGAAGAGTACCTTTGGGAGAAGAGAATTAAACCTTACCCTAACATACTATTGTTTGGGTTTTATTCTTCTATTATTTCCTAAGACCTAAGTCAGTTGTCCTATTGTTGCGTTTGTTTGCTAAGTCGCAGGGTGTAGTTGGTCTGTGCAAATTTCCAGGACACCGGACACTAAGCACTTTAGGTTTTATTATTCTACTATGTCCCGAGTCGTGAGTCAATCATCCTATTGTTGAGTTTGTTTGCTAAGTCGCAGGGTGTAGTTGGTCTGTGAAGATTTCCAGGACACCTCATCAGTAGTGCAAACCTTAACTAGGCAGTGGCACAGGGCACTATCTTGCATATCTTCCTCCACAGTGCATGCTCTGGTGGGCAGCCACATCTGATTGGGCAGATGGTGACCCCTGGAGAGGCAGTGCAGGCTGGGGGCTTTCTGTAGGCTGGGCCCACCATATTGCCCATACTGCCTGTGACACTGAATACACTGAATTTCGAGCTCAAGTCAGTCTGGCCAACCTGCCTATTTTCAGTTCTTGCTGGTCCAGAAAAAATCCTGAACCAATAAAAAATGAATGCTACACAAATGTCATGGGAATCAGTGATCTGATTGGTTGTAGCTCTGTCCAGTAGTACACATTTTAAAGACGCCCGTTGATCCTGCCTCTAAGAACTTCCTGTCTGTGGGAGGTTTGCCAGACCAAACTCCTTCTACGAGCTTGGTGCGACAGCCAGCCTAGAATTTCTGAAGCGTGACAAGGTTTGTGGTAGTTTGTATGGGTGGATGCAGTGAATGCTGTTTAAAGGAGCACTAGGTGTGTTCATGGGTAGTGCAGTGTGTACCCATCCCAGTCCTGCCTCTGTGGTCACACCCTAAACATAGAAGCATTATGAGTTCAAGACCTCTCTTTCAGCTCACCACGAAACTGATATGCAAACATCTGTAAGTTATATAACACTTGCGGGAGAGGAGCACCATGGGGCACCAAATGACGCAGATAGGGGACTGAAGACACCCCAGGACAGAGACAGAAGTGAGAGGAAGGGATGGAGAGAGGGATGGGTGTCAGGGTGTGTGTGTGTGTGTCAAGGGAAGGTGTGAAAGGGAGGGGTGTCGGGATGTGTGTGTGTGTTTGGGGAGGTGTGTATTGGAGAGAATCTGTGAGGATTCTCATCCAGCCAGGTCATAATAGTCAGAGGAAGCAACTGGATATTTCGTTTTGGAGCTTTCCCACCACCAGGGCAGAACTAAAGAAGCCTTTTGGATAAATGGTAAAACTTCCAAAAAGTCTTCAAGCTCCCAAAAAGAAGTCCAGTTGCTTGCAACGTAGCTCCTTTGACTATTGGAGAGGGGTAAGGAAGGAGGGGTGTGGGGGGGGCTGGGGTGGGGTGGATTAGGTGGGGGTGGGCTCACCTTCTGGGGCTCGGACAGGAAGGGGGACGTGGGGCCGGGGGAGTCGCTAGTCAGCACCTCCCTGCTCCCCGCCTTCCTGACGCGCCCGCGAATCTCAGGGCTGCTCCGGCGCAGGATCTGAGGTTAGGGTGGAGGGAGGAGGAGGGGGAGGAGGAGAGGAGAGGAGGAGAGGAGAGGGATGAGTAGGAGAAGACAGGGGTGGCAGAGGAGGGGAGAACGGGGAGGAGGGGAGAACGGGGAGGAGGAGAGGAGAGGGATGAGTAGGAGAACACAGGGGTGGCAGAGGAGGGGAGGAGAGAAGGAGAGAGATGAGTAGAAGACAGGGGTAGCAGAAGAGGAGGGGAGAGGAACAGGAGACGAAGGGAAGGGTAAAGGAGAGGACAGTTTGCTCTCGGTATTAACCATCTGCCGTGTTGCTTTTAAAAGAAGCCACAGCTGATAAAATGGACATGTAAACCCAGTGAGTCATCTAAAACATCATCTCTCTGATCTCAGACCCTCCTCAGGCTCCTCAGTCCTCTCCAAAACAACTAGGCATTACAGAACCACACTGGAGCCTCTCACCCGCAATATCCTTTTCCCAGACATGAATAAACAGCGTGTACAGGATATTGCATGGTGCTCCAAGTGGGTTTCGGTGCTGAAATATGTCTGCAGGCACAAGTCTGGGTTTCAACAGCCTTTGCTTGGCCAAAAATCTCAAGCATGGCTGGAAAAGGGCCCTGGCACCGTCCATGCCGCCACAGGGGTTTCTAATGTCTCCCATCCCATAATATAATGTCTCATGCCCCCAGACATGAAAATATTATGACATGCTTTATTTCGCCGTAGTTACACAATACTGTGGGGGGGTAGGGTCTGGTCACAGGAAACCACAGAGGTCAAACAGAGGTCCTGGATCACTGACATGGGTCAGGAAGTGAGTCAGTGAGTGTATTTGTGTGTGTGTGTGTGCGTGTGTGTGTGTGTGTGTGTGTGTGTGTGTTTGTGTCTATATTTAGCTATATTTAAGGGTCTGAATACTACAATATCTTGTGGCTAATATGAAGTTACAAAGTGGACGTGACAAAGCTACTCATTGCACGTCCAACAGTGAAGTGTGATATACCCTTAAAGCTCATTTATACTCAACGTTAAAAACAACTACGGATATGAACTGACTGGTCCATCCGTTTCCTGCATTTTCCTGCACTTCATTCATATTTCTGCACTGTGTTGTGGAAAAGCTCACTAATGCGGACTAAACGGATAAAAAGTCAATACCCCCGCTCTGCCCTTGGCTAAATCCAGAGGGCAGTGTTGAGCCACTGTAAAGGGTGCATGTAAATGTGTGAGAAGTTGTACAATACATGAATGAATATTTTTGCGTATGTGAAGGAAGAGCAAATAAATATGAAGATAAATCCTCTGCTCTCTTGCCACTCATAGTTTACCATTAAAACCATACTGTGGTATGCTGTGACTGCTTCCTATGTGGTCTTTTGGAGTGGCCGTCTCAGGTCATGCATTCAGATGTGCATCCGTCCTAACTCAGGTAAGAGGCTATTTTTAGAGCTGTACAGTAGTGCCAATGGGGAGGGTGGGGTGGGGGGGAGGGGGGGTCTGGTATCACAAGGGCACAGGGAGGTCAAACACAGTTCCTGGATAGCTTGGGGGGGTTGGGGTGAAGGTTTGGGTTTGGTAGTTCAGTATGAGTCAGCGTGTGTGTGTGTGTGTGTGTGTTCACGTGTGTGCATGCCTCTGCAAGCATGAATCAATGTGTGTCCGTCTGTGTGTGTGTGTGTGTGTGTGTGAGTGTGTGTGTGTGTGCCAACACAAGCCAATGTTTGGCAATCAAATCTGGAACAAAGGCATTTCTTCAAAATGCCTAGCTCAGCATGGCCCAGCACAATGGATATATTTATAGCATGTGATGGTGTATTGTGACATCCCTGTCCAAACCTGCCTTCCAAGACACCTGATAATAACAAAACACCTCCCAGAGAATGCATTGAGAGACATGCACTGAGGTTGCACTGAGGCTAACTGCAATACCCAAATGGGACTGTAGAGGGCAGAAGCATTACTTCTCAGCATCAGCAGGTGATCAGACCTCAGTACTTCTCAGAGCCATGCCACTGCTCTTAGAGCTGATGTCAGTTGGGTATGTACATTGTTGGTAAACGAATACAGTTAAACACTAACAATTCTATCGTGTGTGTGTAAGTATCTGTGAATGTGCGTGCATGTGTGTGTGTGTTTCTGTGTCAGTGTTTCTATGTGCATGTGTGTGTGTGTGTATGTGCATACATGTGTGCATATTTGTGTAGTGTGAGTATGCATGTGTGTGTGTGTGAGCGTGTGTGTGTGTGTGTGTGTGTGTGTGTGTGTGTGTGTGTGTGTGTGTGTGTATGCGTATATGTGTGTGTGTGTGTGTGTGTGTGTGTGTGTGTGTGTGTGTGTCTGACCTCCTCTGGCATGACGGGCTCAGAGGAGCGGCTGATGGCGGACACATGCATGTGTGTGTGTGTGTGTGTGTGTGTGTGTGTGTGTGTGTGTGTGTGTCTGACCTCCTCTGGCATGACGGGCTCAGAGGAGCGGCTGATGGCGGACATGTGTGTGTGTTTATGTGTGTGTGTGTGTGTGTGTGTGTGTGTGTGTGTGTGTGTGTGTGTGTGTCTGACCTCCTCTGGCATGACGGGCTCAGAGGAGCGGCTGATGGCGGACATGTGTGTGTGCAGGCCCCCCTGCAGCAGCGTCGTCGTCGTCGTCTCGCCCCCCTCGGGCTCGTTGTCCGTGTAGACCCCGCCCTCGTCCGCCGTGTCCTCGTAGTCGCTGGCCAATCGGCTGTCGGCGCTCAGGTAGTCGGCACTCATGGCCGACAGGTACGACATGCGGTCGTCATGGAGATCAAGATCCGCCTCCGTCCCGTCCAGCTAAAAGAGACACATGATGGATCTTTGTACAGAGAGGAGCGAAACGAAGAAGAAGAAGAAGAAGACAAGACAAGGAGGAGGAGGAAGAACAAGGGGGGGAGGAGAAGGAGAAGGAGACAGAGGACAAGAAGAAAAGAGGAAAAACAAAAAGAAAAAAGAAGGAACCCAGCTGTAGAGTGGAGCCACCAAAGAAAGGATGAGACACAGTAAGAGCATGCACAGGATGACGGCTAGGCTAGGCTACTACCAGTTACAGGGCATGTCCACTGGCTCCGTCGGATGCAACGCATTTTTTCCGAAGTCGTGACGCCTCCTTTCATTTGGATGTGACACATTTGGACGTGGGCGTAACCGATGTCTCCTCCAAATCTAAAGTTTTTCTATTCTCTACACTAAGCCTTCAAAAGTAAAGAGGTAAAGCTTTTATGAAGGCTTATAAAGAACCATAACTTCAAGAACACGTACTTGGTGTGTGTTTGTGGCTAGCCAACCGTAACGGTACATGGCAACCATGGTTCATTCTGGTCTTCCTCGATTGGTCAATCACGTCGCGTCCGACGGATTAATTTGCATAAAGTTCAGCAGAGCTCAACTTTTTGACGCCACAGAGCTGATGAAACAGATGCGCTGCCTTCCCGAGATCCTTTGCGAACGCGACAGTAACGGTTTGACGGACTTCATTGACAATGCATTGGAGGCGTTTGACGTGTCACGTCCGACGCAGCCAGTGGACAGGCACTGTTAGAGAGAGAAACGGCACTAGGAAAAGAAACTGGACAGGAATGGCCACTGCGACTCTCTTTAAATGGCAGCCATTAAAGAGGCCTCTACAACTAATATAACAGATATAGGATGTGAGGGGAGTTTAAAAAAAGAGTTACAGGAAGTCTACGATGGTAAGAAATGTAGGAAGAAAAGTCGAATAAAAGTCGAATGTGTTTGTGTTGAAAGAATGAACGTCTGTGTGTCTGTGTGCCAGTAACAGAGACATTGTGGTGCATCATAGATGATTCTCATAGACATGTAGAAAGTACTGCTGTATCATGTAAACATCGTTTTCATAAGCAATATAATGTAAAATGTTTTTAGCGAGTTGCTAGTGTGGATGTGTCTATATAAACACATGTGGGTGTGCACATATGCAGGTATATAAGCATGTGTAGCTGTGTTTTAATAATATTGTCCATCTGTCTATACATGTGCTTGTTTGCATGTGTTTTTGAATGTTTGTGTATGTCTGTGTGAGTGTGTGTGTGTGTTTGTATGTGTGTGTGTGTGTTTGCATGTGTGCGTGTGTATGCGTGTTTGTTTGTGTGTGTATGTCTTTGTACATGTGTGTGTATGTGTGTGTGTGTGTGTGTGTGTGTGTGTGTGTGTGTGAGGAACTTAATAAAGAAGGTGTCGTGCGTGAACACCATGTTTACCTTCCCTTCTGAGACCCAGACTGCCTGCGTCTGCTGCTCCTTGATGGAGTCCTTCAGGCTGCCGTACCAGGCGTCGTTGGCCGAGTGTAAGTCAATAGAGGCTAAGGAGGCCACAAAGGACAGACAGAGAGAGAGAGAGAGAGAGAGAGAGAGAGAGAGAGAGAGAGAGAATGAAGCAAGCAAGACAAGACAGGAGAACAGGACATCAGTAGAAGAGGAGAGAAAATGAGTATAGCGATAGAGAGACACGGAATATTGGAGTTACAATCTCGGACAATCAACTGCACTGAAGTGTTCCAGAATCAATGGCTACCCGTAGACAGGGGACACATTCAGTTGCAAACAGAAAGGACAGTCAGAATTCATTCAGTAAACCTTGACAAGATTTATGCATAACAATCATTCCACTTGGACAAAACTTTTAATTAGATTCCTAGACATAAAAGTATAAAATATCTAAGGGCTCTATTTTCACGATCATAAGCGCATTGTCTAAAGTCTGTCGCGCAAGTTGCTTTGGGGGCGTTCCCGACACAATTTGGTATTTTCACGGCGGAAAAAGCGAACATTGCGCCAGGCGCATCGTTCAAAAGGGTTGGGTTAAGTTACTTCATTAGTCATGGGTGTGTTTTGGGCGTAACATACAATTAACCAATGAGAATTTATACTCTCATTCCCTTTAAGAGCCAGCGGGCGCATTGTCCATAGCCTGTTGCTATTACGATGGCGGATTTCCCCGGACGGGAGGAGCTTTTCGGTGGAGACTGATCTGCTTGTGCGTGAAGTGAAAGCGCGTGAGTAGTTAATATTCGGGGATGGAAAGAATCCCCCCAACCTTCGCGGGTCATAGAAGTATGGGAGGAAATATCTTCAATAATTGTGTCCTCCTTTGGCAAGAAGAGAACTTTCGAACAGTGCCCAAAGCGGTACAACAACGTTAGAAGACGTAAAACAAAAGCTTTAAACTCAAAGGAAACATCAAAAATAAAAGGTGGAGGTCCATCAACCCATTGGTCCACTAGTTTTCTTTTTGATGATTAGTCCATTTCATTTCTTACAACTTGCCATGCTGTTTATTAAATAAACTGCAGAGCATTGCAATCGCTGTTTATTTAAAAGACAAAAGAAACTGCAGAACATTGCTATAAACTGCAAAACATTGCTATACTCTTATTATTTGTGCCTGTTTGCTTATTAAAACATAAAATACATGGCTATAAAGGCTATACACGTTGCAACTTTTCTGCCAGTTCAGCTCGCCTCTCTGGCGCAGCAGGTACATCTGGGTCCAACGCGCTGTGCGCCGAAAGCGGTACAACAACGTTAGAAGACGGGAAACAAAGCCTTAAACTCAAAGGAAACATCAAAAATAAACGGAAGGTATAGGTCCATCAAACCATTAGTCCACTAGTTTTCTTTTTGATGATTTGTCCATATTATTTCTTACAACTTGCCACGCTGTTTATTTAAAACGACAAAAGAAATCGTAAATAAACTGCAGAACATTGCAATCGCTGTTTATTTAAAACGACAAAAGAAATTGTAAATAAACTGCAGAGCATTGCTATAAACTGCACAACATTGCTATATTCTCATTATTTGTGCATGTTTGCTTACTAAAACATACAAATACATAGCTATATGTTGCAACTTTTCTGCCAGTTCAGCTCGCCTCTCTGGCGCAGCAGCAGGTACATCGGGGTTCAAAGCGGTGTGCGCCTCTAAAATAGCTTTTCAACAATGCGCCAGTGACGAAAAAGCACCTTTTTATTAATCAAAAGCGCAAATGGTTTATACGTCCTCATAATAGCATTTGGTGCGCTTTGCGCCAGACCACACCTCTTCTTCTCGGTGAGCCGCCCGTCACGGCGCAATGTCATCTGCTACCTCGACAACGTGATTTTTTGCCTGAAAAAATGAACGTTGCGCTGGCACAGAATAGCAATGACAGCATGCGCATGTCGCGAATGCACAATGCGCCGCGGCAAAATAGGGCCCTAAGTCTATGTTGTTACTGCTTTACACCTACACAAAACACTTCATAATGACTTTGGGTTTCCTCAAATCCGCTATGTTCTGGTAATAGTTTTAACAAAGTTTTCCATTCCTAGAGTCCCATTGCAGCCCACTGTGAACAACAAAATGTCCATCACATGTTTTAATGGTAGACGCGCTCAAACTAACAACAAATAGTTGTTATCTTTGGGTGCATGTCCAATGAAAGTCAGTGTGCTATACTGAGGACAGCTTTGGCCGAAACGCGCATGTGTTACATGTTGTATTAAACTTTTTACAGAGTAAGCAACAGAGTGTGGTCTTCTCTACTTTCAAAAATGTCTACCACAGCACTCGTCCTACTCCACCCCAGCCCTGCCCTGCCCTGCCCTGCCCTGCTCTGCCCTGCACTGACCGGTGAAGAGGTGCGAGCAGGTTTTCCTGAGCTTGGTGGCCTGGTCGAACAGCTTGCGGGCGCTGCGGTTGGAGTTGGGCATGACCCTCTGCCGCATGGCCTTGATGCCCTGCTTGGAGTCGGGGTTGAAGAAGATGACGATGGGGTACCACTGCGTGTAGTTGAGCGTGTCCACGGCCTTCGGCGTCACGTCCAGGAGCGCGTGCTTGTCCTGGTGAGGGGACAGAGCAGACCAGGGATGAAAACTGGCACCAGCCACCAGCCAAATGTGTGTGTTCATGTATATGTGTGTGCCTGTTAGTGTATACTTCTGTCTGTACTTATGCTGATGCCTATGTCTGTGCTCTTGTGTGTAAAATTCGCACCAGGCACCAGCCAAATGTTGGTACAATATGAAAGTAGCTGGTAGATTTCAGACACACAATGATGATTTACTGTTGAGTGGCTGGTGAATGTTACCAATGTTTCATTTGTCACTGGCTGGTGAACGTTCACATTGTGTAAAGTTAATCTCCAACCCCTGAAGGAGAGGCAGAGATGACCAACAGGCAACACAGGCAACTGCTTAGGGGGGGCTTAAAGCTGACGACCTTTAAACTGCGTATAGTTGTATATGTGTTTAGTGTACATTGTACTTGTGTATAGTGACAGTGAAAGGTATTCTATTCAGTGGTTGGGCTGCAATAGAACAGTGGTTAGAGCTCCGGACTATGAATGGGTACTTGTCCATGACAACCTTTAAATTGCAGCAGTATATGTGTGTAGTGTACACTGTACATGTGTATAGTGACAATAAAAGGCATTCTATTCAGTTGCTATGGTGCAGTGGCACAGTGCCCATGACAACCTTGAAACGGCAACGGTGTATGTGTGTAGTGTACACTGTACATGTCCATAGTTGTTCATGTGTAGAGTGTACATTGTCCATGTGAATAGTTTTACATGTGTATAGTGTACATTGTGTATGTGTATAGTGTACATTGTGTATGTGTATAGTGTGCATTGTGCATGTGTATAATGGCAATAAAAAGCATTCTATTTAATGCTGGGGGTGCAGTGGATAGTAGTTAAAGCATCCAACCATGAATGGGCACGTGCCAATGGGGGACCCAGGGGATCAGGCCTGTGGTCATTTCCCTACCTTACCCCATCCCTCTCTCCCACTTACTTCCTGTCATAGTCTTCACTGTCCTATCTAAAATGTATATATGAACTACAGCAGTGGCGCAATAATGCAGTGGTGCAATAAAGGGCTGGGTTTTGGCCCTGGGCCCTGACTGAATCTAAAGTTGCCTGTGGCTAGGTGGGGGGGGGGGGAGTAAATAACAAACACTATATCTACATCAGTGGTGCAGTGGAGGGTATATTCACATTAATGCAGTTTCCACAGAATTCTAATAAAACGTAAAACATTACATTACCCACCTTTTTGTGATCGCTAATGTTAAGGAAAGTAATAGTTTAACCACCTTTTTTTAACCACTGTGCATATACTGTACAGTAGTTAACTGACCCTCATTGATTACCCCTACATGACTGATCTACATATCAGAATTATGCACACTTCCCAAGGACAGGTACTGTCAGCAAACATTACCAGTTTGCTTCCTATTTTCTGCTGTGGTCACATTAACCTCAATGTATGTGGTAGTAACCACTGAGCCTATCAGGACAAACTGCCCTTTGGTCTCCCTGTGTTTGCATTTATGCTAAAACATGCACCTGTGCACCTGTGTGCAATGTCCCTGTGCATGGCTGTACACCAGTGCTGTGCACCTGAGTGTGAAGATGTTTGTGTGGGCATGCATATATTTGCATGCATACATACGTTTAAGTGCAGGACTGTGTGCAAGTTTGTGTGTGTGTGTGTGTGTGTGTTTGTGCATATGTGTGTGTGTGTGTGTGTGCAAGTTAGTGTGTGTGTCTTTGTGCGTGTGCATGTGTGTGAGTGTGTGTGTGCACTTATAGGCCCATGTGTAAGCATTTTGTCCCTCAATGACTTTTTGTAAGTGGGTGTATTTGTGCGTGTGTGCATAAGCCCATGTGTAAGTATTCAGTATCTGAACTTGTTTTTTATGATTGTGTTTGTATCTGTGTGTGCATGTTTGCGTTTGTGTGTGTGTGTGCATGCATGTGTGTGTGTGTGCATAATGTGTGTTCATGCATGTGTGTGTGGATGCATGTGTGTGTTCATGCATGTGTGTGGATGCATGTGTGTGTTCATGCATATGTGTGTGTGGATGCATGTGTGTACGTGCATCCATGTGTGTGTGTATGTGTGCATGCATGTGCGTGTGTGTGTGTGTGTGTGGACACACACGGGGTGGATACGCTACCTGCTCAATAATTTGCCTGATGGTGTTGAGGCGCACCACCCCGGAGGACTTCTCAGAGCCGGCGTCTTTGGGCTCGGTTTCTGTGCGGGAGCAGACAGAGGACAGAGGACAGGGCGTTACAGCGCGTAACGTGGCCCCGGTCAGCTCATCACTTATTCAGCAGAGCGGGAGAGGAGCGACCCAACACACGATCCCCCACTGTCAGCCAGCCAAGCCAATCATGGCCACTACAGGGAGGCTATGGGCAGCTTCACTGGCAGAGAAAGGCAAGCCAGGGCAGGGCAAAGCTTATTTGTAGGTAGTTCAATGTGTGTAACAAAAAAGCAAAGAACATAATGTAAAAGTATAAAAGATATAATAAGTATATTATATATTATTTGCATGCAGTTCAATGTGTTCAATGTTAACAAAAAATAAAACAAAAGCAAAGAACATACTGTAAAAGCATAAATGATAAAATAAGTCTGAGTAATATAAAATACATATTTAATAAAAGCAAAGTATAAGGATGTAAGACAGGCAAAACAGCAACCTGAATATGGCAAGGACGTATCATCTGCCTGTACTTTCAGCGGTTATGGAAATTTTAGCATTCTCACTGTTTGTGATGGCAGTGGGAAATAGGTTAAGTGCCCCAGTTTTTGCAGTTTTCATCAGGTAGAAAAAAATGCACTTCAAAGAGGAAAACACAGTTTGCAGGTTACAGAAATTGCTATCGTCTCATTGCAAATATTGGATTCCAAGTCATGAGACACTCGACGACCCTCTGTTTTCTGGACAGTCAGGGCAAAACCTTCAGAGAAATCAACTCTGGTAGTAGAGCTTTGATCCAGAACTCACAACTTTAAATAAATTCTGAAATAAATTAAATAAATCAAACAAGCCTCCTGAGGCCCACATTAGCTTCATTAAGACTGGATTTTTTTTATCATACTTTCCCAAATGGATTAATTTAGAAGTGCCCCCTTTAAAACAGCCAGAAATGATGTTATGTTGTCATGTGATCTATTGAACATGTGATTCAGAGAGGATGCAGCGAGGACATGACTTTTTGGAGAGGTGGACACTCCTCCCCATGGAACTGCCCTGATTTTACAGGAGGAAATTCCGAAATGCCCTCCGTCCCTCCCAAAGGCGTAATTAGTACCTCCCTGCTCACATGATGCCCCAGACAATGCACTTCTTCGCCTGGGGACAAACTCTGACCTGTTACTGAACAACCTCATGTGGAGAGGGTTGTGGAGTTTTAAAGCAACACTAAAGCACCTTTCCTCTTTGGTTGCCCTACAGGTTGGAAGCAGAATTGTCTCTCATGTCTCATTCAAACTACAGATCGGTGACCCACTTTTGCAAACTTGCATACTGCAGTTACAGGGTTGTATTTTGGAAACATTATTTTAAGGTGGAAGGAAAAAAAACTACCTAGTGTTGCTTTAAAAGATGAACAAAACAGGGATGCTGGTGTGTCGGGCAGAGCGCTTTATTTAGACAGGAGACTTCCACAGAATCAGCAAGCGTCACTTACTGGCAACGACAAACTCATCTGGGAGGTCGGTGGCCAGCTTGTCACTGGCAGCATCCGCGATGGGGCCAAACAGCACCACAGGCCTTCTGAAGCCGGCTGAGAGACAGACAGTGAGAGAGAGATAGAGAGAGAAAGAGACAGAGAGGGCGAGAGAGACAGACAGAGAGAGAGACAGAGAGAGAGAGAGAGGGGGGCAGACAGACAGAGAGCAAGAGCAAAACAGACAGAGACAGAGATAGAGAGAGACAGAGAGAGAGAGAGAGAGAGAGGGGGACAGAGAGAGGAACAGAGAGGAGAGAGGAGAGAGAGACAGAAATAGAGAGTTTATGAAAAACGATGGGTGTTGAGTCAGCTGTAGAGATAAGAAAAAAAAGCCCAGACTAGACTGTCCTGGACATAAAACCGATGTGTAATATCTTGTAAAACTGTCCATTCATGTCACTTAAACTGTCAGCGTGAGCCACGCTACTGTGAAATGCTGAGCGACTGGGAGTTAAAGTTGGCCTAACAGTTCAGTTTTCTTGATTAATGAGCAGCCCATTTGTATAGTATGGATCCAATAGCATTAGCCATAGAGAGAGAGAAGGATGGCAGTGACACAGACAGGCCATGGTGCACAGTCGTTAGCGCAGTCGAGAGGCTGTTAATTCTTTAATCAATACGAGGGACCGACGAGCGCGTTACAGTGATGCGTCTGCCGTTCAAACTGTCTCTCACGATGGCACACTGCTGCCCTGTTGACTCTCCGCCTCATTTCTCTTCACAGCTGCCTGACTCACTCCCTCGCTCTCTCTCTCTCTCTTTATCTCCCTCCATCCATCCATCTCCTCTCACTCTCTTTTCAGTTCTTCTCCCCTTTCCTTCTTCACAGCTGCCTGACTCACTCCCTCGCTCTCCCTTTCTCTCTCTCTCCCTCCCTTTCTCTCACGCCATCCCCTCTCACTCTCTTTTCAGTTCTTTTTCCCATTCTATCTTCACGGCCCTGGCTCTGCCTGTATACCTCTTTGTCCTAGTTATACTGTCTGAATCTGTCTGTCAATGTCTGTATTGTCCTTCTCATAACATTAAGCCCAATCTTCTCCCGCTCTCAATGTGCTTGTGTATGTGAAGAGGGTGTCTCCAATCTCTCCACGTCCCTACTTAACACTGCGATTTTATAGGGTGCTGAACTGAACTGGAGTCCTTGGCATTTTAGATTTCCACTCCCACTTCCATCTATTGGGTCGTTTTACTTCATGAATGTGGGGAAATGAAATGAAATTAATTAAAAAAGGGCTTTCTTTTAAACACTTTCATGATGAATAATATATTGTATCGCAGTGATTATTATGTTCAGACAGTTATTTTCATATTCATATTTTGCATGCATATTTCATTTTACTGTATTATATAGGGAGTCCCGGGCAACAAGTAATGTATAAGTTTGATTTTTGATTTGATTTTATAAGTAAATGGTATTTTAAAATGCTTCTAGTGCGAGACTATGTTTATTTATTGATGGGACTGCTTTTGAAAAGGCTGGGGTTTCAATGCAACTACCGATAGGAGGAGTAAATTAAAAGATGTTATCCTGCGACTATGATTTTGTTATTTTGTGTTTTCCCCATATGCTCCTCAGATATTTTAGAACTCTTGTCTCCGTAAAAATTCAGGAAAGCTTCTTCCACACCTCTTTGGCAGGCAGGTGCACTGGAAAAGACCCAGGACACAAATCAAAAACTTAGGAAAGTATCCTGCACACTGACCAATTTTCCAAGCAATTTACGCTTGCGAAATGGTGAGTGTGTGGGATACTTTCTTAAGAATTGGTGTCTCCCCCGCCCCACCCCCTTACCCTCTCTCACCACCACCCGCTCAGGTCTTACTGTAGGCTGTGTGTGTGTGTGTGAGTGTGTGTGTGTGTGTGTGTGTGTGTGTGTACTGTATGTGTGTGTGTGTGTGTGCGTGTGTGTGTGTGTGTGTGTGTGTGTGTGTGTGTGTGTGTGTACCCTCTCTCAGCACCACCCTCTCGTAGGCGGGGAATCGCGTGCTGACGGGGGCGGCGGACATCTCCTCGCGGCTCTTGCGCAGGTCCTTCTTCTTGGCCGCCCGCTGACCCCGCAGGCGCCAAAAGTCCGCACGGTCGCTGCCCGCCGCCCGACACGAGTTCTGCACGCTGGCCATCTGATCGGCCCTGTGGAGGAGAGGGAGAGAGGGAGAGGGAGAGACAGACAGTGAGAGAGATACAGTGACAGAGAGAGGGAGACAGACAAAGACAGAGAGAGAGACAGCGAGAGGGAGGGGGAGAGACACACACACAAAGGCAGAGATAGACAGTGACAGAGAGAAAGAGACAGACAAAGACAGACAGACAGAGAGAGAGGGAGAGAGAGAGTGACAGAGAAAGAGAGAGCGAGAGAGACAAAGACAAAGAGAAAGAGACAGAGAGACAGACAGTGACAGAGACAGACAGACAAAGAGAGAGAGTGAGACAGAGACAGACAGACAGACAGACAGAGAGAGAGGTTGGGGAAGGACAACAGAAGACAGACAAGTGGTCCATTGTTATTTTAATTACTGCTGTTCTATCGCCCCTCTGTACTTTCACAACAGGATATGACAAAATTATATGTCAGTCAAACAGTCTTTTTGAAAGTGCCCTTAATTGAATTGAACTTCAACTGAGTTGAGACAGTGATAGAATGACAGAACAAAGACAAAGAGAGGGAACAAACGAGGACAAGTGGACGGCCGGACGAGTGGGCCACAGAGAGGCCCTTGTAAGGCCCCATGAGGGAGAGACATGAGTGGGGTAATGAAATGTAATGGGTCACCCTGACCTGCTCAACAGCCCCTCCCTCCCTCCCTTGGCTGATTTAATACGTGAGGGATTAATGTGGGCTTTATCCAGGCCTGCTACTTCTCATTTCTCCCCTCGGACATGCTGGCACATTCTTGCAACTCGTTTGGCCTCCATGATTCAAACCCGTAGTGTAAACATCACATCAGGCACAGGGAGGCACCCCCGCCCCACGCATCCCTCAGGGACCACTCCTCCCATAAGTGCAGTGTGAGGCAACGAGTCAGGTCCATGTATCATGTTTGTTTACTTTCCAGATCCTACACGAGCAGTGGATAACCATGTGCCTTATATGCCCCTACACATGACAACTCTCGTCCTAAAATGAACCCGAACAGGAATCCCAAGTGCACTGTAAAATATACAGTAATAAAAATGCATGTATTAATGACTTCTTCAAAGTTCCTGGGTACAGTAAATATTAATTGTGTTAAAGCCTCTTCTGGTCATACATGCTTTAAAGTTCCCGCACACATATTCACTGTTGTGGAGACCCCAAAATGAGCATTTTAGACTAGTGTTTCTCAGAGCGAGGGCCACCCCCACCCCTTAAAAAAACCTGAAGGACCACTCTCCCACCTGAGGCTGACAGGGCTGTACATAAATGGGTGCAGCATCAAGATGATATACATGTTGTCTAAACACGCTGTGCATAGCATAGGTCGTGGACCACTTGGGGTTTCTTGTGGCCCCCACACTTTGAGAAGGCATGAGCTAGTGGTTAAGGCATTGGATTTTGATGGCCAAAGGGTCACGGGTTCGATTTCCCACCGACAGCAGTCTTCTCCACCCCCCCATGACTGAGGCACCCTGAGGCACCCATTGTACCATCCCTAAATTTAGTTGTGTGTGCACTGTGTGCTGTGTGTTCACCATGACAAATGGGAATCCGTTTCACAGGTTCGATTCCCCACACCGACAGCTCTCTCCGCCATCCTACCCCCTGTGACTGGGGTAACTTAAGCATGGTACATTCCCTAAATGTGGTTGTTTGTGCTGTGTGTTCACCATGACAAATAGGAAACAATTTCACTTATAAAGATATAAAGAAACACTGTTTTCAGACCATGTGACCATAGAACTATGTGCAGCGGCCCCAGGTCACCTGCTCTTGTTGGGGATGATGCCCTTCTCCTTCCCCATACGCACCCTCCCCCATCCCCATGGGCACCCTCCCTCCCTCTCCCTCAAAGAAACACTCTTTTCAGACCATGTGACCATAGAAGTGTGCGCTGCGGTCACCTGCTCTTGTTGGGGATGATGCCCTTCTCCAGCAGCTGGTGGTCCTTCCCCATATGCACCCTCCCTCCCTCCCTCCCTCCCTCAGAGAAACTGTGCTTCAGACCATATGACCATAGTACGGTGTGCAGCGGTCCCAAGGTGACCCCAGGGTGGCCCAGCTCACCTGCTCTTGTTGGGGATGATGCCCTTCTCCAGCAGCTGGTGGTCCTTGCCCATGCGCACGGCCAGCCAGTTGCCCAGCTTGCCGTCGTACAGCGTGTCCACCACCTTGAAGATCTCACCGCGGCCGAAGGCCAGGCTCTGGGGCACCTCCTTCTCATACTCGAAGTGGGTCCGGATGAAGAATGAGTCCCCTCGGCCAGACACCAGGACGTCGTCGTAAACTGGGGCATGACGCAGAAGAAGAGACGGAGAGATAAAAACGGAGGTAAGCGAGAGAGTGAGAGTGAGGGTGTGTG
>CM059271.1:27013448-27040948 GCA_030347295.1 Setipinna tenuifilis
AGGGAGGAGGGGGAAGGGGGGGGGGACTGAGGGACGCTGAGGAAGTGTAGGTGAGCGGTAATTTTACCCTGTGATATAACTGCATGCACACACCCACACTCAAACACACATACATACACATACACATACACATACACACACACTTAATATACCAATACCCCCCCACCCCACCTCTACAGAGACTTTTAATATAATCAACCTAATACTCATGGGCATTTTAACAACACCCCACCCTCTTGGCCTAAAACCCACACACAGACACACACACAGACACACACACACACACACACACACACACACACACACACACACACTCGCCCACCTACAACCCACAACACATAGTATTCATTGCAGTGTAGTGACCTGATGCAACCCCAGCATTCGGTTTCTTGCTCTGGTATTCAGAGGAAATATTCATTCACAGGCCTTTTGATGGAGAAGACAAATCTATTCTCAGCGGCTTCACAAGACGCTTTTTGGCACAGAGGTGAGTGTGTGAAGAAGTCGTGTGTGTGTGTGTGTGTGTGTGTGTGTGTGTGTGTGTGTGTGTGTGTGTGACCCGTGCACGTCCACTCACCCATATATTGCCTCATCTTCTGGGCTGGGCCGTAGCAAGATTTTGGGGGTGGTCTTCATAGCACCTGTGCGAGAGCAACGGTGGATATATGTGTTAGCCTCTAAAGTGCTGCTGACACACTCCCACCTCCCCCCCAGTTAACCCTCATGTCAACACAACATCATAATTAACACTTGGAAACAACAACCAGTGTATATAATTAACACTGAAACCAGTATGAGTGCTTCAGTGATACCCTATAATCATACCGTTTGCTACCTGTAATTAAACAAGAGTTTTATTTTTTTTTCCCACGCTGCTGCACAGGTGTGCTTGTGGGCTGTCTGACCTACTGTACCTGCTGGTTCATCCTCGGGGGGCTCCTCTTCGGTCTCCTCCCGTGGGGGGGGCAAGATCTCGGGGACTCTGAAGGGGGAGCCCATGGCACCCATCTTTGTTACTCGGGTAACCGGATCTTCCCTGAAAATAATAAATAAAAACATTATTAACATTATCACACGTGGGGGGTTAGAGCTCCCATGGGCAAGCATCTGTGGGGACCCAGGTTTGAATTTGGGGGTCATTTCCCAATCCCTACCCCATCTCTCTCTCCCACTCATTTCCTGTCATGTGCTATCCAAAAAAGGCACAAAAGGCCAAAATAATACTTTGTGTGCAATACAGAAGTACAGGTGATTATGTAGAACTCTGCAAGGGCTAAGAGCAAGTAATAGGTAGTTCTCATACAAACACAGGACTGAATGAATGAAGACAATTGATCTCACTGTACAAATCCCCATGTACAGGAATTGACACTTCCCACTGCTATGCATTTTAAGGGGTTCTTTAACACTGTTTTGCCATTTTAGATGAAACAATGGCAGCTCTCTTAAGCCTGAATCACATACCTGACGTTTTCTCGTGGTATCTCGTTTGAGGAGTGGGACGAGAGGTCCGACTGCCTCGACCTCTGGTCATCCTGCGGAGAGTACGAGTGGTAGGACTCGATTTCGGACAGGTCTGGGGGCAGAGACAGAGAGGACAGGACAGCATCAGGGACCCGAGTGTCACCCGTCTCACAGCTCAGCTCAGCTGTGTTCCCCCCACCAACATGAAGCGCAGAAAGAAAACAGCCCCATCTTTAATGTCCCAACAGCACCCGGGTACAGAGTGTGTGTGTGTATGTGTGTGTGTGTGTGTGTGTGTGTGTGTGTGTGTGTGTGTGTGTGTGTGTGTGTGTGTGTGTGTGTGTGTGCATGCGAGTGGAGACACAAGAGTTAATTCGGTAGGATCTGCCCCGTTATAACACACACACCACAGCCGCAAGACGTAACGTCAGCTCCAAGTCTGCCTGTACCATAACTCTGATTAAGGGATTAAGACACTACACATCCGTCAGGTTAGGCACCTAAAAAAAAACGATCCTTTAAAAACTTTACCAAAGGATATTATATATAATACTAATTCAGGGAAGGGGAATGTAGTCAAGGTCTGGGACAGGAATAGAAATGCAAAAATTAGCTACACCGATTACATATTCCAGTCCCTTTCAACAAAAAAAACGGGGAAAAAATGTGTGTGTGCGTGCATGTGTGTCTGCGTGTGTAACACATTGTGTCATGCCCAGGCTGTGTGCTGTGGCTTCAGACTAGGAGCTGTGGGGTTATAATGAGGCAGAACAGAGCAGTGGGGGGGTGGGGGGTGGTGTAGGAGGTGGCGGTGAGGGTAGGTGGTGGTGGTGGGCGTGACGGTGGCAGTGAAAGTGGCGTGAGAGAGAGAAGAAGCCTAAAGAGAGAGAAAGAGAGAGAGAGAGAGAGACAGGCGTTATTGAGAAGAGACCCAGGTGAGATAAGGGGGGGGGCGAGACAAAGTGCTACTGTGAACCGTCCTGGCGAAAACACCTTGGCACATGCTCAGGCTCGCCGCAGTGCAGCAAGGTACCGCACGGCGCCCCGCGTGAAGCCTGTCTGCAGGTGTGTGTGACAGCAGTGCAGAGAAAAAAAGCAAAGGAGGCTGGCAGCAACTCATGAAATTAAAACTGCAACTGATGTTTATTGCGTGGGTGTCTGATTTATGGTTGATTAAAAAAAAAACAATTGAAACAATTAAATTCCAATGTTTAATAGTTGTAGTGACAAAGTAATTCTTTCTCCAGGACAGTTCATTAAATCAAAATGTGTGTTAAATGGGTCGTGGTTAACTTCATCAGGATATCAGACCATTCCTAAATCAAGGACAGCCCAGAAAGACCAGCAATTACGTATTAATGAGTCCCAGATAGACCGACAGAGAGACAGACCAGGAGGGAGGTAGGGAGGGAGGAGAAACGAGAGTTACTGTGGAGGGTGGTGAGTTTTACAGAATACGCTTAGATGCGGCGCATTGAAAAATCAAACTCCTTAGCTCTCCTCAGGTGGTGGGTGAAGTCAGATGACCGGTGTGGCTTTTTCTGCAGATCTACAATAGACTCCAGTTACAGGAACACATGACACATACTGGATTCATTTGGACTGCACAACGTGGATTTGTATAGGAGGGAGAAAAGAAAAGTGGCAGCAACCGAGGGGTTAAATCCCCAGAGACTGACTGGCCACAAGCAGTGTGTATATATAGATGGGGAGCAACAACATCAACAACATCATCGTCATCAACAGAAGGGGCAAAGAAATGTGTCTTTAGGGAGGGCGTTGGGAGTGGCTGATCACCCGTTTGAAGTTGCCAGATGCCACTTAAAGTGGGGGTGGTGAAGAAGGAAGAAGAGGGGGTGAGGAGAGGTGAAGGGAAGACTGGATGGCAGCTGCTGAAACCAAACCAAACCAAACTGGGGAATTTGACCGAGACAGAGGGAGAGGGAGGGAGAGAGAGAAAGAGAGAGAGAGAGAGGGAAAGGGAGAGAAAGAGAGAGAGACAGAGAGATAGAGAGAGGAGAGGGGAAGGGAGAGAAAGAGTGAGAGATAGAGAGAAAGAGAGAGGGGCGGGGAGAAAAAGAGGAAGAGGAGAGAGGGAAAGGGAAAGAGAGATAAATAAAGAGAGAGACAGAGGGAGAGAAAGAGAGAGAGAGGAAAAGAACGAGAGGAAGGAGGAGAGAGAAGATGAAATTACAGTGTGCGTGTAGTGGGGGAGGACATGCCTCTTGCAGGCTGCTCCTGAAGCCTTGTCCAGACACAATACAACAGGTCCACTGAGTAATGTGTGGAGGCTTCAAACAGCATACTAACAACACACCCCCATACTTAGGAGGGGAAGAGGAGAGTAAAAGAGCGTAACAATGGAGAAGAGGAAAGAGACAGAAAGTGTGAGAGCGAGAGAAAGAGAGAGAGAGAAAGAGAAAGGAGGGAGAAAGTAGGGAGCTGGGGGGGGAATTGAAGGAAAGAAAGGGAGAGATATTGTACCTCTATATTTAGTGACAAGTGGATCCCCCCCCCTCGCTCTCTCTCTCTCTCACACACACACACACACACACACACACACAGAGGGATAAAGATGTGGAGGTAAACACACACTTCCCTTTCCTGAACTACATCAACAGCACCCCCCCACCCCCCAGTGCTGAAGAGTCAGAGGATGGGGGAGTGTGATGCAGGGCCGTGCAACTCTGAGGTGCACTTTGTTCCAGATCATCACGGCAGGACAATCTCATCTAGATTACCCAGGATTAGAGGGGTCGAGGGCCAGGCGGCCACATCAAACATCTCAGCCCCGCTCGCCAGATCTGTGCCCAGGCCTGCTTCGACGGCAAACTGGAGACAGCTTTTGGCAGGGCAGAAAGTAAATGTTCTCTCTCCCCTCCCCTCCTCTTCTCTCCCCTCCTCTCCCCTCTTCTCCTCTGTTCTCTTCTCTCCCCTTTTCTCCCCTCCCCTCCCCTCCTCTCCACTCTTCTTCCTCCCCCTCCTCTCCTCTCCCTTCCTCTCCCCTCCTCCCGTCTCCTCCCCTCTTCTTCCTCCCCTCCTGTCCTCCCCCCTCCTTTCCCCTCCTTCCCTCTCCTCTCCCCTCTTCTCCTCTCCCCTCCTCTCCTCCCCCCTCCCCTCTCCCCTCTTCTCCCCTCCCCTCCTCTTCCTCCCCCCTCCTCTCCCCGGCTTGTCACCACACTAAAAGGTTGCCCACTGCATGCCATTCCCATTTCTGCAGCTTGTTTGGCACGATCCATTTACGTCAGTGCGTGTTCATTTAGCGTGGAGCGCTGCGCCTCAGATTTACAGTGCAAATGGACTCTGCCCAGTGGATAAACACTTCGAGTGGCAGCGCTGCTTGAACAATGTGAGCACAGAAGGAAAAGTGGGTTGGCACTTACTGTCAACCCCTCTAAGACACACAACATATAAATGAAATATGGAAGCCATTTACACAACTTCCCAACACAGCGAAGATGGTAAACAGCGGCTGGTGGTGGGGTGTTGGTGGTAGTGGTGGTGGGGTGGGGGACACACCATTTCATATGCACTCAGAGACTTTAAGAGGGGTGGGTGAGTGGTGGGTGGGGGGGTGGGGGGTTGTTGTGGGGGTGAGAGAAACTGGCAGAGGGCTTTGCTACATGTCAATAAGCCAATAAAAGATAATAGAGAACAGATAGGTTTAGTGCCACTGACAGGATGTCCACAGCACACACATAAACCATAAGGACCAAGAGGGGATGGAAATCTGTACTGGATTTAAGGGCAACACAAACGAATCAATAGTATCCTGTATCTTTAAAATAATAATAATCATTTTATTGTTAATCATAGTAATAATAATAATAATAATAATAATAATAAACATTTATAATAATATTGACAGCACAGTGTGTGATCCAATGCATTAGTATGTTAGAACAAGGATTCTCAGAGCTTACCTACTTATAACCAGATTGTCACCAAATTCTCTGCATTTGGATATAAAAGATCAGTTCCTTTTTTGATTGGCAACAACTTCATTCAGAATCAATAACACATGGGGACTCCCACATTTACAGTAACACAAACATGAGATGTAAAGCTGAAAAGTGATCACGTTAATGTAGCCAACATGTAGGTAACTAGCTTATGATAGTGGCACAAAATGGCACATAGCATAAACAATGCTATCCAAATAGTGAATGAGAATATGTAGAATGTCAAGGAAACTATAGTCTTCTAAACTATCAACACTAGTGCCACTGACAGTATTCAACCCGATTAAATAAATCACACAATACAGAAAGAAGTGCATATATTTTTTTGTTTATTTAGTGAGAGAAATATTAAATGATTTAAAGTTAGGAAAATAGAGGTGCAAAATGTGGAAGCTTTACAACTGTTCTGGCACTGTCAGTTCTTATATACGAGAATAAAAATTAAGGGGCAACCACACGTTGTGTTGCATCTCTGTAGTCTTGTAGCTAAAAATATGACATAATTGTGGGAAAGAACACAGAAAAGGGATTTTTCTCATGGGTACGACTGAATTGCTCTCTCCATTACAGTTTCATGTGACAAGTGTATAAGCTAACAGAGAGATATTACGCTAATTTCATCATCCACTGTTATGGTTGCGAATGTCAAAAAGTGCTGTAACATGAGATTCAGGTATTTCTGAAGGAATTGGAATAACGCCATTGAACAGTGCCACCAAGGCTATGACATTTCATCATTCAGTTTAACGACACCATTTTTTAAGATATGATACTTCTCCATCCAAAAACAAAACAACAACGAAAAAAAAAAAACAAAAAACAGACATTTGCACATGGCGGAGGGCAATTAGTTCCAAGCCTATGCCTATAACACAAATATGCACACCCTTGTTAATGTCATGGATCGATCCCAGCCAATCGTTGTTCTCATTGGCTTCTCATGAGCAGTCTCATGCTTCAACACAAACATCCAGAGATGGAGGTGGGGGGGAGGGGGAAGCCTGCTGCTTCACTGGCTCTGAGGTGGAGGCCCGGGGGGGGGGGCGGGCCTGGGGGGGGGGCTGCGGTCCCAACCCTGCAGCAGCCCAGAGTGAGGGCACGGTTGGGGTGGTGGGGAGGATGCTTGACAGGTGGTGCAGGTGGGTGGGTGGGTGGCTAGGTGGGTGGTGCGGGGGGGGTTGGGTGGAGGAATGGTGGCGGTGGTGGTGGTGGAGTAGTAAGCAGGGAGGAGAAAGTCCCATCAGATCAGTCGTACTCACCGTCGGGCTCGGAGTCGCTGTCGACCAGCGCGGGCATGCGGATGAGGATCTGACTGCGGTCTCTCTGCACCACCAGCTCCAGCTTGCCCCGAGACTTCTCGATCAGCTTCCCCGCGTCGTTCAGCGACAGGTTCTCTGTGACTGTCCCGTTTATCTGCAGGGGACACGAGGGAGAGGGACACACACACACACACACACACACACACACACACACACACAATTAGCACAGCTCTGGCAGTAGGCGGACAACGCAGGCTAGTTTACATCTAAGCAAGACTTAGTTTTTACCAACATCAACATTATGTGAGGGGACAGCAGGTGTTAGTAGTCAAACACAAGTCATGCCGTACTACTACCCCTGTATTGGTCTTATGTCAGCAGAACTCACAACATTCAAATATTGTAGTTCAAAGTACTTTTATGACAGCAAAACTCCACATGAAAAGTTAGACAATGTCATTTGATTTGATTGATCAATTTCAAGATGAAAACATCTGTTGACTAGAAGGAAAAAACTGTCTGTTTGTTTAAATAACATGTAGCAAATGAGTTTTCACTTTAAGGTTTTACAGGTGTGTTATTGCTTTGCATGTTTATTGCTGGTTTAAGAGTGTGAGACCTTCAGGATGATGTCACCCTCCTGCAGGTTTCCGTCCCGTGCGGCGAGGCCAGTGCTGGTCATCTCCTTGATGAATATCTGACTGCCCAGGCGCAGGCCATACTCTGTCCGCGAGAGATAGGATGAAAGAGGGAGAGAGAATGAGGGAGAGAGAAAGACAAAAAAAGAGAGACAGAGAGAGAGTAGATGAGTGAGAGGATGAGACAGAAAGAGACTTTGACTTTTAAAAAACCTTTATTACAGATTCACAATTTACAAAAGGTGGTACAAATTCACAGGGATAAAAGCACATCAAAGATCAAATCAGCCACAAATTAGTTGCCAGATGTAGAAAATTCTAAAACATTATTGAATTGCACCAATTCATTTCTGAGTGTACAGAGTACACCATTTTGGCACCATATGTTTTCAAAAGACCCAAAATCCTTCATTTCCTTATAAAAATGAAAGTCGATCAAAATTCTTGACTTCATCAAAGTTGCAAACATTAGTACAAGATTATCATCCACATTGAGTTCAACCTTGTTCCTCCTGCTAATATAGATGGCAAGAAACAGAAAGAGAGAGAGGATGAGTGAGAAAACGAGAAAGAGAGAGGGAAAACGTAAGTCAGTGAGAAATAGAGGAGTGAAAGGGGGAGAGAGAATGAGACAGAGAAAGACAGAGAGACAAAGGGTGGATGAGTGAGAGAACAAGAAAGAGACAGAGAGAGAAAGAGAGAAAAGATGAGTGAGAGAGAGAAAGAGAGAGAGAAAAAGTAAACAAGAGGGAAAGATAGGAGGAGAGAGAAAGAAAGAAAGAAAGAAAGAGAGAGAGAGGATGAGGAAGAGAAGGAGAGAGAAAGAGAGAAAAAGAGGGAGAGACAGAAACACATTGGGAAAAAAAGAAAGAAAAAAAGAGAGGGAAAAAAAAGAGACCACAGACCACAGATGCTGGTGAGTCAACCGTGCTGCTGGCATGCTACTGTCCCCAACCACCCTGCCCTTGACCCAAAGCCAGCTCGCTCTTTCCCCCCAACCTGCCCCGGGCCAGACCATCTCAGGACAGTGTTCCACCAGCTATCGACTCAGCCGTGCCAATCACAGAGCACAATCGAGTTCAGTCCCCGACCACAACAACAGCATTTTTTTTTTCAAAGCAAGAGGGCCAACAAATATCTGAATGGTGTATCAGTGCTAACGACAGACACATGATATCGGGTTTCTCATGCATTAAATAATAACAGACAAGCAACCTCGTTGGCCCGTTAGCAGAGGATGGACATGAGCAGCCAAGCAGAACTGACCGGTGTCGGACAAAGCCGGACAACCGGAGAACCAGGAAGCATATTTCACCTCTCCGCCTCCCCGTCCGGAGACAGTGTGTTTGGCGTGTACAGTATGTCCTGACACCTACAGCACTTCCTTACCTCTGGCCTTTAATGCGTGTGGGTGACTTTGAACACTATGATGCCAATGTGATTATGAGGAGGCCTGCTGGGCTTTTGGGGGGGGGTGTGTGTGTGTGGTGTGTGTGTGTGTGTGTATGTGTGTGTGTGTGTGTGTGTGTGTGTGTGTGCGTGCGTGTGCGTGTGTGTGGTGGTGGGGGGGGCTACCAGGCGACTGTGGCTAGATCATAAGATGAGGCTCAACACAGCGCTGCATCTTGGCTCGCAGCCGCATGAGATAAATCAGATTAAGGAAATCATCCTTCATATGATCAAACACTGCCACAGAGATGACAGGAGGGAAAAGAAGAGCGTAAGAGAGAGTGTAAGAGAGAGCTTGAGAAAGACAGAGAGAGAGAGGGAGAAAAGAGAAAAAGAAAGAGAGGGGTGGAAGAGAGAGACAGAGGAAGAGCAAGAGAGAGAGAGAGAGAAAGAGATGCAAGACATAGCAATAGGACGACAGACAAAAGATGGGTCTAAAGTGTGATTTATTTCTTCTGAGCCCTCTATAGACCTTTGGCCCCAGTGACCAGAGGACACTTAGTGGTTTGACCCTAACCCTGACACAGCATAGAGCCTGGCTCACTCTAGGGTCAGGGGCAGGTACGTGTGGATCAGCTATCAGAGGAAGCAAGACCGCGATCTCCTCTAATATCCATAACCACCATGTACTAGCCCATAAAGATTTCCATGTCTACCCTGTGCGAGGTATAAATTAAGTCCTTCACACCAAAGATTTCTTGTGCAAATATCAATGCAATCAATGCATGACCAATGAGGATAGTGGCTGGCCTCAGGCGAGTCCACCCCCCCCCACCCAACCCCGACCCCACCCCACCCTGCCCCAAATGACCGGGTTCATGTAACCCAATGACTATGTTGCTGCTATATTACACAACAGGCCACCAGAGTGCATCGTGGGAGGCTAAGGGGAGAGCTCTTCCATAACATGTCATTACAAAACAAGTTTAGACCCGTTTCACACGCACACAGAGAGGCACACACACACACACACACACACACACACAAACACACACACACACACAGCATGTGGTCCTGCGCTCTGCTTTGCTTTGCACTCTCTAGTCAAGTGCTCTCTAACAAGGTCACATACATAGTCACACGCAGCATTAGAGTTGCAGTGTATTAGAAAAATGTGTGCTATATGCAATATATACTTCTTAATGTCGCTGACATGCCGATGACAATATGACTTCCAATAGATATAGATAAATAAAGAAATACAAGAACTTCATGTACCCAGCTAGTGAGTTCCAGTGAGTTTTTTTTCTATATGTCTAGAGCACTGAAATTAAGCAAATGACCTTCAAACAAGCAACTGGAAGAAGCTGACAGAGGAACAAAAAGTTCTTTTGACAAAGACTCTAGAACAAGACACTCCAGAATGACAACACTGTTCTAGGGCCATTTGGCTACTTGTGTGTGAGGAACCATGTTGTTCTCTGCTGTAGTCTATTATTGGCCAGGTAGTGAGAGACATTTGGATGCAAAATCAGTTCAAAATAAACGTTATAAGTTTACTTACTACTCAAACCAAAGGTTTATGGCAGTAAAGCCTCATTGTATGTGGAACAGCAACAGACTGGCTGATAACAGGCACTATGGCAATACTAGGATCACTTCCGCTATTTCTGTTCTATATAAAAGTGTGGTTCTGCGCTCACCTTCGTCGGGCCGGTTCTTGACCAGCAGCACGTTGACGGGTTTCTCGAGCGGCTCCAGGTGCTGGTTCCGGTGGCTGAGGGCGGGCGAGGGCTCGTGGAGACGGTCTCGGCTCTGGCTACGCGCCGGTCGCGGCTCGTAACGCCGGGGCTCCGGATACCCCAGCCCCCCACCGCCACCACCACCCCCACCTCCACCGCCCCCTCCCCCAGGGCTGCCACTGCCCCGGCCTCTGCTCCGCTCCCGCTGGTAGCGTGGCTCCGGGCTGTGGCCCCTCTCCAGGGCGCGGCCCCGGCTGCCGTCCCGCCGGTAGCCCCTGTCGGTTGGGCTGGGAGAACGCTCAGCACTGCGCCCCCTGCTGGCCTCACGACGGTAGGTGCGGTCATAGTCTCCAGGCTCCAGGTAGCCACCACCCCCACCACCACCACTGCCTCCGCTACGGCCCTTCTCCAGGCTGTGGTCGCGCTCGCGGGGGTAGCCCAGGCCCCCGTTATTGCTGCCCCCCCCTCGCCAGCCGGGGTCATTGTCGCCGGCGCTGTGGACGCTTCGGCCGTCGTCGGCGTAGTAGCCCGAGCTGTTGTAGATGCGGCTGTCCTGACCGGGGGACGGGGGGCGCTTGAGGGCGTGAAAGGGGACTTTACGGGGCCTCTTCACCGTCTGAGGAGAGGGAGAGAGAGGGAGAGGGAGAGGGAGAGAGAGGGGGAAAGAGGGGGGAGAAGTGGGGGAGAGGGGGAGAGAGAAAAGTGAGGGAGCAAGAGAGAGAGAGAGGAAGAGAGAGAGGGGAACGGAGAGTGGGGGAGACAGGGAAAAGTGAGGGAGAGAGGGACAGAGAGAGAGAGACAGCGAGAGAGAGGGACAGAGAGAGAGACAGAGGGAAAGGGGGGGAAAAGTGAAGGAGAAGATAGAGAGAGCGATAGAGAGAGGGAGAGAGAGACAGAGGGAGAGAGAGAGAGATAGAGAGAGAGAGAAAGAGAAAGCGAGAGAGAGAAAGAGGGATGTGGATTAAAGCTAATGTCTGATCCGCAGATATCTGTGGTGCATGTCATGGCTCAGTGGAGTAACCTTCACACATCACGACACGGTGCCCAGATTAAGGCCCCGGGGGCATCTCTTAATCTGCCCAGGCCTGACCAGCCGCAGAGGAGGCTGGCACGGCAGCGTGCATGATGGCCACAGCTTACAGAGACACATATACACATGACCACATGCATATGGCCCGCTTATTACTGCCTGCTTATTACTGTCAAACACCAAGCAGCTGGACTAACATGGACGACTACACAAACTAGCTGTTATACAAAAAAGGCTTTCTGTGATAATAAAAAGACTAGCAGTGACACTGAACAAGTTGATTAATTTGCTTAAAAATGTTATTAGGATGAAAATAAGGACAAGGAAGTGACCTGACAGAATGTATTTAATACAATAACATCAATTATGTTATTACTTATGCCAGTGTCAACACATATAAATCACACACATAAACAATAATGTGATAATGTGCGTGTGTTATTTGATGTAATGTTGTTATTTCAAAATGGCCTGCAAACATTCCTCTTCATAGGTTATGACAACATAACAACCGTAAATCACAACTCTGCATAGGTTATTACAACATGCCTAAGACAGACAGGCTATCCAACAGCAGCAGAAAGAGCCAAGAGGCCTCCTTCCCTCTCTCTCTCTCCCTCCCTCCCTCCCTCCCTCCCTCTCTCCCTCCCTCCCTCTCTTCTTCCTCTCAGGCCAAACAAGAACAATACTCACAATCTTGGCCACTTTCCCACATTTTCTGAGTTGCTGCACAGCAAAGGAGTGAGGCACATTATCCATGGGAATGGCATTGACCTGAACAACACGGTCATTCTCACTGTCGACAACAAAAAGAGCAGCGAGAGAGACAGACAGCAAAACGACACATTAAATACTTTCACAATGACACTTTTAGAAAAGCATTTAACCTAACAAAAGCAGCATTTACAGCATTTAGTAAGAAAAACAACTTCAGCATATGGGAACAGGTAAATATCTATAAATTGGTACAACTGCCAATCTGTGGCATATAATTTGTAGTTATCTGACAACCGTCTCCACAGAGTGTGTCTATAGTGTCCCTGCTCCAGGAAACTTACTCAGACACATGCATCTCTCTGTATTTATAGAGATAGTCTGCTTACTCTGTGTTCCTCTACACCTCTGTCAGCTTATGTCCTCCTTTTTGTAAGTCGCTTTGGATAAAAGTGTCTGCTAAGTGTAATGTAATGTAATGTAATGCAGTGTTTCCCACACATAGACCAATTTGTGGCGGGCCGCCACACATTGAAATCCCCCCGCCACACATTGATTCCGGTATTTATTTATTTTTCCAGACGCGATTTTTATATAAAACGTTCCGTTAATTTAAACCTCGGATCAGTCTCTGCTTTACGGTCATTCGCTTTCCCACACACGCACGCATGGGTCCAAACGCACGCTCCTCTCCATGGCAACGTCTGACGCTGCAGCCGAAGCTGGATAGCCAGAAAGCAGAATTGCACTGAGGAGAGATTCGGCGAAACCTGGCTGTTCACAAAAGGTTTGTGTGCTACTGTGCTCAAAACACACATGCACAGAATTATTGTCCAGAAAAGTTATATTGGCATAGTGAGCTAAAAGTTGTTAACGTTAGCAAAGGAACATCCCACGCCCTAATTCAACATATAAAGCTGGTAACGCAGCAGCCCCGTAAAGCCCAAGACATTCCGCCCAGGGCACGACCATAGCGTTCTTGATGCATTTAGCTAGAAAGTGACCATAGCGTTCTTGCTGCATTTAGCTAGAAAGTGTTGAGGGAGTCAGATTTGAAGCAGACACGATGTACAACGTTCTGATTGTAAAAGAAATGCACTGGCATCGGTCTACGTCTACACTAGTCAACTACGGTTCTCAATCGCATCCTGGCATAGTCCCACCCTCCCTCGTGAGATAGGTCGAATGGACTCTCTTTGATTAACTGCTGTAGATAGAATGGTAGGTCCATTTATAAACTGGATTACAGTAGCCTAATTCAGCGATTCAGGTGAAATGTGTTTATGGATAAGGCTATGTCCATTGTCAAATTAAGAATAAAGCAACATATTTTGGCTATTTTTTTCACTCTGACTGAATGTTTGTTGCTTTAATTCAGATGAGTATTGAGAAATATTTATTCAAAAAAAAAGGCCTCGTGCAGAGGAGAGAGAGCAGCTGGAGGTATCATTTTGAAATAAAGTTTAAAAGACAACAGTAATGGTGTGGCTGCTATTAATTTACTATTTTAATGCTCCTAGGCATCAGACAATGCTGCTCAGGGCTGTTCAAAATCAGATGCCCAAACAGGGAATAAGTAGTGTTTTGCCATTTGAGTTACCTTGCACCTTGAGTTCCTGCAACTAGTAGTTCCATACTAAAGTATGTATGCTATTGTATTTATGTTTCATTTTACTATTTATTTTAACTTTTGTTTTATGCCAGTTTTTTTGGTAAGAAGTTAACAAAATGGAACTTAATTAAAATCAAGTTCAATTTCAATCTGGTGATGGGTCTTCCATACAAAGTCCAGGTATTTGTATGAGCATACAAATTTTATTGGCCTGTCCAGTAATGCATGTTTAGGTGGAGGAAGGTCCATACAGGATTCTAGTAGGGTTCTTATCAGTCAGAAACTAAGATTAAACCTAATAATTTAAAAATGTCTTTTAAATACTAATGTACATTCAACTTAAAGCAGCTTCAGAAAGAATACTGCGTTCTGCTCGCATTTTACATAAACCCCAATGACCGACTACGCCGACCGCCGTGACTTCGCGACGCCGTGACACTATCCCGGTGCGCAGACCCACCACAAATTGCCACTTGATCTGTGGGAAACACTGTAATGTAATGGCTCAAGACTATTTAGAAGAAATGTTAACAGTGGATCAGTAATCTGTAATGTAATGTAATCATAGTAATGTGCCTACATGTGTACAGCACAATACTCAGTATTAGTTTAGTTAGTTTTAATGTAATGTAATGTAATGTAATGAGTGTGAGAGGATGGAGGGCAGGACACAGATGAGGCTGAGGCCGTGACATACTAGAGGAGGCTGCATTTACAGCATTTAGTAAAAAAAAACAAAAAACAACGTCAGCATATGGGAACAGGTAAATATCTATAAATTGGCACAACTGGCAATCTGTAGCATATAATTCGGAGTGTCCGACAACCACTCTCCACACAGTGTGTCTGTAGTGTGCCTGCTCCGGGAAACTTACTTTGGCACATGCACCTCCTTGTATGTATAAAAGTAGTCTGCTTACTCTTACTTCTTTGCCAAACTGTAAAGCACTTTGAGCTGCATCTTGTATGTATGAATTGTGCTATACAAGTACAGATTATTATTATTATTATTATTATTATTATTATTATTACACCTCTGTCATCTTATGTCCTCCTTTTTGCAAGTCGCTTTAGATAAAAGCGTCTGCTAAATGTAATGTAATGTAATGTAATGAGTGCGAGAGGATGGCAGGACACAGATGAGGCTGAGGCCGAGACTATGACTGTGACGTACTAGAGGAGGCCGTCGGCGGGGCCGCCCTGCAGGACATCAGACACGATGATGGACGTCTCGCCGCTGTCTGCGTTTGGGTTGTCGCGCCCCCCAGACACAGCAATCCCGAAACCCATCTTGGAGTCCTGCACAACAAACAAGAAACATGATAGCGTGTCAGAGAGAGGGAAGGAGAGAGATAGACAGACACAGAGAGAGAGAATAGACAGAGAGAGAGAGGGAAGGAGAGAGCTAGACAGACAGAGAGACAGAGACCGAGAGAAGGAGATAGAGAGAGAGAGAGAGAGAGAAAAGCATAAAAGCGAGGAAGAGAAAATAAAAAGACAGTGGAGAGTGTAAAAATGGAGGGAAAATGGTGAATGATGAAAGGGGGAAAGAGAGATCTATTGAAAGTGTGGAAATAAATTATTAAAAAAGGACTGACATCAGTGAAGAGAGAGAGAGGAAAGGAGATCATAGTGATGATTTCATTAAAACACGGTGGAATGAATGAGAGAGAGAGGGAAACAGACTGATAGGGTCATGTGAGGGAGAGAAAGAGAGAGAAAGAGAAAGGGGAAAAAGGAGAAAGGGGGCGGAAAGAGTGAAAAAGAAATTGCTCTCCTTGCCAGAGGTCTACTAATGTGTTTTCTCATGATAGACTCATACATCACAATGCACAGGTAAAGAGCAAGAGGCCTCCAGTGCACCTTGGAGACCCCCCACCCCCAACCCACCTAACCCGCCCCCCGCCCCCAGCAGATTACATCCACCTCCAAACACCTCACAGCTGGACGTGACTCATTTCTTAATGGAGGAAGGAAGGAGAAAGAATGTGTGTGTGTGTGTTGGTCAGCCTTGGGGTGTGGTCACTAAACAGGCTGTCAGCATGAGAGTAAGTGTGTGGGGGGGACCTTCATGCATATGAAGACACATGATGTTTCAGAAGTGGCTAGACTGATGCATCATTTGGCCCAAAAAAAGATAGATAAATAAACACTTGACATGACAGAGTCTGCCCCAAGCAGGGGGGGTGGGGCCCAAACACACACACACACACACACACACACACATGCACACGCACACACACGCACACGCACACACACAAACACAAACACAAACACACACACACAGACGCACACACACACAAACACAGACAAACACACACAAAAACACACACAAGCTCACACACACACACAGAAGCATTGGGCTGCTACAGCCATCGCCTCTCAAGGTTGCGCAGGCTTGTTATTGACACAGAAAAATGACACGGTGTCGAATGACTATATAAGTGGCAGGTGAGAGAGGAGCAGAGAGGAGCGGAGAGGAGAGGACAGGAGTGTGAAGCACACACCATCAATCCCCACCATCTACACCTACCAACACCACCATCTATATGCACCAACACTGTTTATACCTATATCCACAATCACCATATATACCCCCATTTACACATACCAACACCAACATATATACTCACCACCATCTATATGCACCACCACTGTCTATACCCACCATCTATACCCACCTCCATCATCTAAAGCTACCAACACCACCACCTATATCCACAACCATCTATATACACCAACATTGTCTATACCCACGACCTATATCCACAACCACTGTCTATATCCACAACCACCACATACCCCACCCATCTACACCTACCAACACCACCATCTATACTCACCACTATGCTATCTATATCACCACTATACACTATATGCACCACCACTGTCTATACCAACCCCTACTTTTATCTAAATCCACCACCACCCTCTCCCTCCCTTCGAGCCAATCCGAGTGTGATACCCCATGCTGCCCCCTCCCTCTTTATCTTGCCCCTCCATCTGAGTGGGTGGGGCAGGGCAGGGCAGGGCTGCCGTGAAGAAGAGAGGGCCTGATAAGCAGTGGAATTAAAAAGGGGGAAGATCACAGATCACAGGAGCCATCTTGTGTAAATTGGGGTCTTCCTGTTATGTCCATGACTCAGAAGACACTAACCGAAAAAGAGAGAGAAAAAAAAAACAACCAAACAAACAAAAAAAGAAAAAGCGAAACAATTTGTGCCCCTTCCCTGTGCAGCATATTACGCCTTCATGTTCAATCAGATGCTTATCGCCGCTGTTTGAACAAGGACAGCAAGGCCGTGACATGGAGAGACAAATAGGCCTGGGTGACTTTCATCAGGGCCACTGCTGAAGCCACTGTGAGTGGCTCTGGAGTATTAAGGTGCAGAGGGGTGATGGATGGGGTAGTGGAGCAAAGTGCTACCTAGCGTAAGATAGCATAGCGCAGGAATGGGAGATGGAGCAAAGTGGTACCTAGCGTAAAATTGCATAGATTAGCTTAGCATACCAAAGCCCAGGAATGGGAAGTGGAGCAAAGTGCTACCTAGTGTAAAATAGCATAGATTAGCCTAGCCTAACCTAGTATAGCATAGCGCAGTGTTTTGCTTGTGCAGTGGGGCTAAAGGCTAAGCACAGGGGACAATAATTGTGGCTAAGGTTGTCCCTGGGGTCTTGCGAAGGCTTAAACACAGTAAGAAGCTTAGAAAGTCCAGATCAGCGTGGTAAAGAAAAGGGCGCCTGTGTCCATCCCAGGTGATCTTCCAGCAGACAGCCAGACAATTTGAAAAACAGCAGCAATTTCAAACAAACATGAAAAAACAGATTGAAGGAACACAGATTTCACAGGATCTGTCAAATGTTAGGAATCCATCAGTAATTTGGCCACCAACGGAGCCTCAGCTGGCCTCCCACACTGATGTGCAATGAAACACCTGTCGTGAACCCCCAACCCCTCATGCCCCCCCCCAAAAAAATCTCAACCGATTACAGAAAAATATGTTCTGTGAAAATGGGAGGCATCCTCCCCGTCAGCGTTCCTGAGGGCTTACGGAAGAGAGAGAGTGGCTATCGTACCTCCCTGAGGAGGAGAGAGAGAGCTAGAGGCGAGAGAGGGTCTGTTCCTGGCAGCACGATACACAGCACAGCCTCCTGCCAAAGACCTGCTGGCCCCCTCTGTATCCTCGCCGGCCTCCCCTTTGATTTCCCACTTCTCCATTGTGCTGCAGTGTGTTCAATTTCTGCCCCTCATAGCTCCCTTGCCCCCCTTACAGCCATACCGTATACAACTATGCTGCTTCTGCTTCTGGCAGCCCTGAACTCAGTGCACTCGGGCCAACAGAGCTGTGTTTGGGCTTTTATCACGCCATTGACAGATAGATAAACACGCTAAGAAAAGCGTAAACACAGCGGTAAGGGTAAGGGGCGGCGTTGCGTAATGCTCGACGTGCAGGACAGGACAGAACGGGAGGCCCGGGACGTCCTGCGTTGGCATCCATGCCCATTAATCTGCGTCCCCCACCCGCCCGTCCGCCCGCCTGCCTGACTGTTACTCAGGCAACCTTTACGGCGAGCGCAAACCCCCCACCCCCGGCAACCGGCAGCTCCCATAAACACTACCCAGCGCAGGAGACTGTTAAAACAGAGATATTTCACAGCGACGGCAGGGCCAGCCTGCTACCGCATCGCACATTGCGCTGTATGCACAGGGACGGCCCAGCAGATGCTTTGCAGGGCAGGGGGTGGAGGGATTGGAGGGGTGGTGGTGGTTGCACAATGTTTAATGTTTTGCTTGAATGCTTGTCCTGTCTTGTCTATGCATGGGACAGTAAGAAATGTAATTTCGATTCTTTGTCACATGTACAGCACATGTGAAGAATTGACAATAAAGCTGACTTGACTTGACGGTGGTTGGGGTGGGTCATGGGGGTTGTGGGTGGGTTGTGGTGGGGTTCCACACCCCCTGAGCATCAGCTATGGAAGTTTATGAGAGGGGTGATGCTTCCAGGAAGGCCATTTTCTGTGTGGTGCTGAGACATGAACTACAACAACAAAGTTACAGGGAGCAAGTGGACAGTTAGGGACCAACAAAGAGAAAAGGGAAAAGGAAATGGTAGATGGATAAAAAGCACAGAGACAGGGAAAACAGAAACAGAGAGAGAGAGAGAAAGAGAGAGAGAAAGAGAGAGAGTGCTAGTCCTGTGGTGTCCTAGTTCTACTTGCAATCTATGGTCACCCAATCTGTATTTTGTTAAGCATTTTCTTTGAGGTTGTTTTAATTTCATTAGATAATTTGGTAGTTTGTATTCGGTAGCTGTAGAGAGAGAGAGAGAGAGAGAGAGGGTGAGAGAGAGAGAGAGCGAGAGAGAGAGACAGAGAGAGAGATAGAGAGAGTGAGCGAGAGAGTGATAGAGAGAGAGAGAAAGAGAGAGAGAGAGAGACCACACTTACCCTCTGTAGTGTCACAGTGTACTGCTCCCAAACTGTCTCCTCCATTCCTGAGGTCTGTAAGGAGAGAAGAGGGGAGACAGACACATGCGTGTGTGAGTGAAGGAGCTGAAGGGAGGAGGTCCACATACGGCTACAGTACACTTGCTCCGCACTAGAGACTGCAGGGAGGGCTAACAGAGAGAGAGAGAGAGAGAGCGGGTGGGTGGGTGGCAGGAGCCTGTTTACTTGATGCAGCACGACACGCAGAGAGAGCGTGCCATCCTTACTGCGTTTGCCTTTTTATAGAGGGAGGGGACATTAACAGTGAAAGCTCAAGAGAGATATAACTACAAACGCAGCCTATGCCTGACTGTGCACGCACACACACACACACACACACACACACACACACACACACACACACACACATATGCTATGCATTACATAACACATCCCCTACAGAATTGCAAACACTGTATGGTTGCAGTTTTTCAGTACATATTTGCCCAGAGGAATGACCTTCATGCAAATGACTGACATGGCACATTACTGACATATTTCCATTCCTATTCACAAACCTCTAAATGCATTTACTACTAAATGAATTTCTCAATGCCAACTGACAGGCAGTAATGACGTTCAGTATTCCAGCAGGAGGATTTTTTTTAGCACCATTCCGGTCACTTCAGGTCTGAAGGTCACTTTACATTAACACAAGCACACTTAAATTAACAAGCAGAGCTAAAACTTAAATAAACAGAGCGGACAAAACCAAGAAGGAGAGGGAGAGGGGGAGGGAGACGGCCAAGCCAGGTCTCCTCTGCCTCTTGCTCAGTCTCTGCCTCTGCCTCTTCCTCAGTCTCTGCCTCAGTCTCTTCCTCAGCCTCAGCCTCAGTGTGCTGCTCTCTCTGCCTCAGCCTTAGCCTCAGCCTTAGCCTCAGCCCCAGCCTCAGCCCCAGCCCCAGCCTCAGCCTCAGCCTCAGCCTCTGCCTCAGCCTCTGCCTCAGCCTCTGCCTCTGCCTCAGTGTACTGCTGTCTCTTCCTGAGTGTGCTGCTGCTCAGAGAGGCTTGTCCTGTTAGCCTGTGTGGTGGCGCGCAGGTGAAAGCCAGTGAAACAGCATTTGTAAGCGCCCACAGATAAGGCTACGCTATTAAAGCCGGAGTAGACAGGAGCACAAAAGTGCGCTGGGGGAGCCAAAAAGAGTTGGAGCTCTCTCTCTCTGCCGCTGGCGGGGGGGGGGGGGGGGGGGGGGGGGGGGGGGGGCATGCAGTAGGGGAGCCAAATGCTGAAGCACTGAAAAGCTTGTTAGAAGAGTCTATGTACACAGACTATACAGTATACTGTTTGTAAGGGCTTGTAGTAGTATAGTCATTGTGAAGGACAGACAAAGCACACCAGTTGTTCCCATCATCATATTATAGCTGTAATACAGTGTTTTTTAAAGTGGGGTCCGCGGACCACTGGTGGTCCACCAGCAGTTGTGTTAAAATATTATTGTGTTCATGTTTCTCAAGCTGCCTATGCTATGCACAGTGTGTTTGAACAACATGTATATCATCTTCATGCTGTGAAAAATACCTCAACTCTATATCTATGGTCAGGACCATAGACATCAATACAGATACAGATATCAATAAAGATACAGATATCTATGGTCACACTTGCATTAGAGCATATAGCTCAACTTTATGTCTATGGTCATGCACATAGATATGTATCTCTACACAGAAACAGATATCTATGGTCACACTTGCATGAGAGCCTATAGCTCAACTCTATGTCTATGGTCATGGCCATAGATATCTTTTTGATACAGATACAGATATCTTTTTCCACATAGCTAAGCCTATAGCTCAACTCTGATCAACATCTGATCCTGCCCCTTTCGTCTCCGCCCAGTCTACCCCTGTCTCAGTAGCGTTAGTGTGGACAGTCTGCCACATGCAGAGGCATCCCAGACCACGCAGGCAATATGTGGGAGTGGGTTACGAAGGTTTTCAACAGCCTGTCATGGCAGCCAACCACTGCTGGCTATGGCCTTCTCTCAGGACATACAGCGCTTCTGTACAGCTCAAGCCAGAGCCAGATCGGGAGTGGCACGGCGTCCTTCTTTACACCCAGGGCTGCAAATTGCCAATTGGAAACCATGATGATGTCCAATTATGTATGTTTGTGTTGCTGTCAGAAAGAGAGGGAGGGAGAGAGAGAGTTCAGGGCCTTTAAAAGTCTGCTGGGGTATTTATACCATACCCCTTGACCAAGTACGCCCTTCACTGTCTCAAGTGTTTTTTTTTTCCCGCAGGAGAGCTGCTCCATGACGGAATGGCAGGAGGGAGTGGAATGGAATGGACTGGAGTGGAATGGAACCCAGTTGGAAGCGGAGTCTGTCTGACCCTACATTCTGTAATAATGCCCGTGGAATGAGACTAGAGATAGCAAGCGCAGAGGGCAGGACACCACCGCCAAAAGCAGCGAGACACCATCAGTCACATGCTGTCTGGATGTCTGGCAAAGGACACACCACCACACCCCCACACCCCCCTTCTCACCTTCACAGGTCTAATGCTCTCCTATTCATCTTACTCGGAGAGATTTTTAAGAGCATATCCAAGTCTGACTGGGAAATATAAACCTACAAGCACGCTCCTTTCTCAGGTGTGGCATCCCTACTAATGAAACCCTTGTGGTACTACAAACAAACACCCTCTCTTCCTGCAAAGCCCCACAGTAAATACAGCTATAAATACAGATACTACAGCTATTAAACAATGTTTGTGGTGCAACAAGACGTGAAGGAGTCATCGTTCAGAGTTCTGAGAGTGAAGTGAAATATCCTCCCATGTGAATGTTCATCTTTACCATCCCGGCCTGTGTGTCATCTCAGCTGCCTACATAACTGGCAGCCACTGCAGCACAGCACTGCACAGCACTGCACAGCACAGCACAGCACAGCACAGCACGGCACGGCACGGCACGGCACGGCACGGCACGGCACGGCCCGGCCCGGCACGGCACGGCACGGCACGGCACGGCCCGGCACGGCACGGCTCGCACGGCCCGGCACGGTCCAGCACAGCCCAGCACAGCACAGCACAGCCACAGCACAGCACAGCACAGCACAGCACAGCACAGCACTGCACAGCACAGCACAGCACAGCACAGCACAGCACAGCACAGCCCAGCCCAGCCCATCACGGCACGGCACGGCACGGCCCGGCCCGGCACAGCACAGCACAGCACAGCACGGCACGGCACGGCCCGGCACAGCACAGCACAGCACAGCACAGCACAGCACAGCACAGCCACAGCACAGCCACAGCACAGCTCAGGAGCAGAGCTAGGACATAATGGAAGGGGCTCTTTGGCAGCGGAATATCAATCAGCTCTTTCCACTGTCGCCTGTATGCTGTGTGGATATGGGCTACAGGTTGATGACACTTGACAAAAAAGGCACGACGCCAAAGCCCTCAAATGATCCCTGATTCACTTCCCTCCTCTGCTCTGGGCTTCGAGTGCAGCTCTTGTCTGTATTCCTCTCCCCACCCCGCTCTCTTCTGTCTCCTTTTCCTCCTATTTGTCCTCTCACACAGACAGAGGCACACTCACTCTCTCATACACACACACACACTCACTATCTAACACACACATACACACACACGCACGCAGGCACGTACACACACACACACACACACACACACACACACACACACACACACACTCCATGCTGTTGTGCACATTTAATTGGGCTATCCTGCCAGCGGGTATTTGCCTGTGTCTTCAAGGAGAACACACACAATTAGGGAAGACGTGCGCATTTGTTTGTGTCTCCCAGCCAAGAACAGTAGCAGCAGCAGTAGCAATAGCAGTAGGCTGCCAACCTTGCATTCAGGCACTGGCGGGCGGCCCCTATACTACCATGGATACGCTCAGACCCCATACTACCATGGATACGGTCAGATACAGACAGCCAGAGTTCAGCTGAGGATTAGGGTTGTGTTGTTTTATGTTGGGGGTGGGAAGGTCTTTTCCCCTTCCCTCTTCCTACAGCCAGAATAACCCTAATCCTTCAAATGAGTACATGGCTGGTAAAATAAATAAGAATGCAAGAAACCAAAACAGAAGAACTGGAAGGCCAAAAGAGGGGGGATTATGAAGAAAATAGAGCACTGAGGAAGAAGCAAAAAAAAGAGATTTTAGGTTAGAAAAAGAAAAAGGTTTTAGGTTTTGGACCAGCTCTGAAACCAAAAACAAACAGAGCCACAGCTCACAAGCAGACATGGAGTCAGCAGACGAGGATCCATCTGCCGCATGGCTTGGTAATGTGTGGGGGAACGGAACGGAAAGTGTGGTGAGCCCCACAGCTCAGCTTGGGTTTCCCACAGCGACGGCGGAGCTTCGCGTCACGTCACAGGACAGACGGACAGACTCTTCTCCCCATCCCTAAGGGCATTACATTACATTACATTACATTGCACTTAGCAGACACTTTTATCCAAAGCGACTTACAAAAAGGAGGACATAAGCTAACAGAGGTGTAGAGGAACACAGAGTCAGCAGACTGCCTTCATACATACATGCAGATGCATGTGCCTAAGTAAGTTTCCCAGAGCAGGGACACTAGAGACACACACACTACCCACACAGGAGGAATTGTACAAGCATGGGGCACCTAAGGAGAGAGTTGTTGTACTTTAGTGGCATGCTAACGCTGTAACATCCTAGCCATTAGCCACGCTAGCCGCTTCCGTACACGATCAAGCGATTTTTCCGCTTCAAAAGTCACTCATCTCGTCTTACAGATAGACCTCACAACAAAGCGCAAACACACCCTCACTCTCACACACTTTCCCTCTCTCATACACACACACACACAGCACAGAGACACATACACATCCAGGATGCGGCTCCCTACTCACCCGTGCACAGGCTTCAAAACAATGGCATTCTGAAAAATATATGACTCTCCAGCAGAGTAGCGGAAGACGTTAGCGGCGCTAGGAGTGCCTCCATTAGCCGTACCCGCCACCAGCTCCTCCTCGCGTAGCCGTACTCAAGACATCCCGGCCGTCCCTTGGGGACTAACCCCCCCCCCCAAAACACACACACACACACACACACTCACACACACAGACACACTCACACACACTCAAAGCACCCCACTGATTGCTCTCTCCTCCTCCTCTCCTGCTCTCCTCCTCTCCTCCTGTTTTCCCTGCTGCTGCTGCTGCTGCTGTGTTCCTGTGGGTCCAACTCTGGGGCGGGCGGCCTTGCTTACTTCGCAGCAATGCGGAACAAGGTCAGCGACTCAGCAAACCAACTTCGATCTCGATCTCGATCTGCTCTTCTCTCGCTGTCTCTTTACCCCTCGTTTGCTTTCTTTCTCTCTCTCTCTATCCCTCACTGTCTCTCCCCCTCTCTACACCCCTCGTTTGCTCTCTCTCTCTCTCTCTGTACCTCTAGCTTGCTCTCTCTCTTGCCGTCTCGCACTTACTTTCGGTAGCCTATCACATCCTCTCTCTTCCTGCCGCCTGCGAAGCTCCACTCCTCCCTGCACTAGCTCATGCTCTCCTCTCCTCCTCTCTCATTCCTCCCTCGCTCCCCTGCCTGCTGTCGCTCTCTGCCTCACGCTGTGGCCCATGTTTGAGGTGGGGGGGCTGTGTGCCGGCAGTCTGTGCTCAGCTCGTACTGTAGGTGTGTAGCCCCCTTTTGACAAGCTATCACACAAACTCCCTCCCTCTGGAGTCCAATGACATCAACACCCACCCACCCCCACCCCTCCACCCCACCCCACACACACACACACACACACACACACACACACACACACACCCACACTTTCCCTGCAAACACATCCCCTCCCCTCCCCTCGCCTTTCTCACACACACATAAAAAGGCACCTGCTACCAAATACCTGACCCCAAAGCATAACCACCACCATCTCTTCCTCTACTTCTAACGCTCCGTTCCCTCCACCCCCTGACACCCCCCACACACACACCCCCCCCACACCCAGAGGCACACGGCTACACCCCTCCACTCCCCCCTCCACGCCCACTTTGACTCCAGGCTCCCCACACCCCTCCCCTTGCACCCCACCCAGAGGCACGCGGCTACACCCCTCCACTCCCCCCTCCCCGCCCACTTTGACTCCAGTGTCCCCGGACTCATCCGTTCCTCCGCCCCCCCACCCCCCCCCACCTTCCCCCTGCCCCCCACCCAGAGGCACACGGCTACACCCCTCCACTCCCCCCTCCCCCCCACTTTGACTCCAGTGTCCCCGGACTCATCTGAGCCGTCGTGGCCGATTCATGCCAACACATTAACAGCTCGGCGGAGCGGCCAGCAGCACAGGCACTCTGCAGTAGCTGGACCAACGCTGGAGGGAGAACTAGCATATCAAGACACAGACACACCTCTTTTTTTACTCTCTCTCTCTTTCTCTCTGTCTCTCTCTATTTCTGTGTGTGTGTGTGTGTGTGTGTGTGTGTGTGTAAGTGAGAAATGACTTGAGGAAACAGATAAAGAGGTAAAGGAGAACATGAAGAGGGCCTCTTGTCATTGAGAAATACATCACTCTAGAGGAGGAGACAGTGAGCCAGAATGATAGACAGAGAGAGAGACAGACAGACAGACAGACAGAGACAGACAGACAGACAGAGAAAGAGAAAGAGAGAAAAGAAAGAGAAGAGAGACAGGTCAGAGAGAGACAGAAAGAGAGAGCGAGCGAGAGAGAGATAAATGCTGACAGTCATGAAGCACATGACAGGGTGACCCATGCGCTCACTGCCCGCGATGCCACATGCACATGTGCCAACATGTGCTTCTTCACACACACACACACACACACACACACACACACACACACACACACACACACACACCACACACACACACACACGTACAGTCTACCCTGCATGTACGGCACTGCAGAGCTATTTCAAACCAGACCTCCACACAGAATGTATGGGCAGCACATAGTGTATGCACAACACAGGCAGGCAGATGGCAACGGCATGTACTGTGTGGGGTGGGCTAGCTATTAAACATTACGAACGTGTGTGTGTGTGTGTGTGTGTGTGTAGTTGTGTGTAGGTATGTGTCTGTTCCACACAGCCTCACACACACACACACAGACACACACACACACACACACACACACACAAAACAAAAGCTTCCTAATATGACAGGGACAGCACTGTGCGTTTGGGCACACTCGTACCTCTGCATGCACAGTGAGTGCACACACACCTGAGGGCCAGAGCCAGAGCAGAGCACACCTGCTCACAGCGAGCGCACACAGGCCAACACATCCCACTCAACCTGGGGGGGGGGGGGGGGGCAGTGGGGGTGGTGCAAACTTGCTTTAAAAGAAAACTCACGGGGCGTTTCATTGGGCAAAGAGGAGAGAGAATTGGGGCATTCTTGGGCCCAGATTAATGTGAAGAAGGGGAGGAAGAAGTCCGTTACCATAGAAATGTGTAGACAGACATACATAACCTCACTGACACCCAGGGACACCACGAAACACAAAGTCATACTGACACAAAACTACAACTGTTTGAATCATTTTTAAACAAAATTCAGCTAAAATTATGTTGTAGTCTATGTGCAATGTGTTCGTTTTGCGCACAAGAGAACTACAGTACGAGAGGCTGTTCTAGAGAGGCCAACTGCTGAGAGAACAGTTGTTCGGTCCAAATAGTTGTCAGGAGACAATGCGGGAAAACAAACAAGTCCGTCTTAAAGGCGACGTGTCCGCTCTGCTCTGGCTGATCCCCCGGCTTGACAGGCGACGCGGCCCTAAGCGGCTTGATGTAAACACTTCCCCCCCCCCGACAGCAACTAGCTAGCGACAGCAACTTTCCTTTAGTACATACACCACTTCCTACTGCCTTTTACAGCTAACACACACAAATACACACATACTCACACACATACAGACACTAATCACAAACACACACAATTAGCACTCAGAACTAACAGGCAGAATAACACTGGAGAGAGAAATAGAGGGGGAGAGCAACAGGGGATAAAGTCTAGTTCTCGTCTGTGAGAAGGGATTGAAGGGATGAGGAGAAGAGAGAAGACTTTCAACCTCAAACGTTTAATGTCTTCCTCTCTCTTTCTCTCTCTCTGCATCTCTCTATCTCTCTCTCTCTCTCTCTCTTTCTCTCATTCTTTCTTTCTGTTTCGCACCAGTCGCAGCATGCAGGAGCTGTTTGCTATGGGCGTGTAGAGGATGATGACGGCGCTCCTCAG
>CM059271.1:27043448-27073448 GCA_030347295.1 Setipinna tenuifilis
GAAGAGGAGGAGATTACCCGAGGATTACTCTCCCATCAGCCACCAGTGTCAGGAGGGGACGCCAGCCTGTGGCCCCGGGGGGGACAGGACCCCGATTCGGCTTCGGCTCCTGTGGTTGTGTCCTCCTCACTCCCGCTACAGGCGACACACACACACACACACACACACCCTGACACACACACACAGCCCACACACATTACGGGAAGCTGTGACGGGCCTCCTTGGACCGTGATGGTGGGGAGGGGGGAGGTGGGGGGGGGGACTCCACAGACTCCAGGCTTCTACCAGACTCTGCTACAGATGACACCCAGGCACACACAGCCCACACAATCACTGCCCCTTGCCCATTACGAGAAACTGTGACAGACCTCCTTGGACCATGATACTGGGGTGGGGGCAGGGGAGTTGAGGTGTAGGGTGGGGGTTGGGGCTGATGCCATGTTATTCTATAGTCCACAGACTCCAGGCTTCTGCCAGACTCTTCTACAGCTGACACCCTGGCACACACACAGCCCACACATTGACTCCCCCTTCACCCTTTACGGGAAACTGCGACAGACCTCCTTGGACCATGATACTGGGGCGGCGGGGGATTGGTGAATGGGGGGTGGAGGTGATGCCATGTTATTCTATAGTCCACAGACTGCAGGCTTCTTCCCCGACTCTGCTACAAATGACACCCTGGCACACACAATCACTCATGCCTTGCCCCTTACGAGAAGCTGTGACAGACCTCCTGGGACCATGATGGTGGGTAGGGGGGTGTGCGTGGGCGATGCCATGTTCTTCCATAGTCCACAGACCCCAGGCTTCTGCCCATCTCTGTTACAGATGACACCCTGGCACAGCCCACACATTGACTCCCCCTTGCCCATTACGGGAAGCAGCGACAGGCCTCCTTGGACCACGATGGTGGGTGGGGGTGGGGGTGGGCGATGCCAAGTTATTCCATTGTCCACAGACCCAAGGCTTTTGCCACAGATGACATCCTGGCACACACAGCCCACACAGTCACTTTCCCTTGCCCCTTACAAGAAGCTGTGACAGGCCTTCTTGGACCACAATGGTGGGTGGGGGTGGGAGTGGGTGATGCCATGTTTTTCCATAGGCCACACACTCCAGGCTTCTGCCCGGCTGGCTCTCTGCTCTGGTGCTCTGCTACACCCCACAGGCGACTGACTCACGGCCCACTGAAGGGGGATAATTAGGGCTGTGTGTGTGTGTGTGTGTGTGTGTAGCCATGGATGGATGGATGGAGCCACGGGTGGGCAGCATGAGGAATGGCCACAGCATGGATGGTCTGATGAGTGGAGCTGAACGGTGTGTGTGTGTGCGTGTGTGTGTGTGTGTGTGTGTCTGTGCCTAAAATAATCTGTAACCCCTGGGGCACTGTGTTACATGATGGGCAGCCCCTGAAGTATTATTTTTTACCCCCCCCCCCCCCTTACATCTGATGGGTGATGTAGCCTGCATGCAATAGGGCCTCAGGCTTCAGGCTTTGGCCAGTTCCTCTCTGCCAGAGTGTGTTGTGTAGCAACAGCAGGTGGATAACACACATACACACACACACACACACACACACACACACACACACACACGTAGCTCAGCCCTGCTGCTAGGATGCACTGTGTGGTGGTGAGGAACACAGTAGAGAGGCCATTTCATAATGCAGGTAAAACGCCTCTGTGCTGCTTAGTCTTCAGTAACTTCCAAAGGTCACCAATAAATCTGACCTTGGCTTCCAATTACATGCAGACAGGAGACTAACTGCCCGGCAGTCTACCCTCACTTCTCGGAAAAACAGTTTTAAATAAGGCTGTGTGTGTGTGTGTGTGTGTGCGTGTGTGTGTGTGTGTGTGTGCGTGTATGTGTGAGTGTGTGTGTGTGTGTGTGTGCATGTGTGTGTGTGTGTGTGTATGTGTGTTTGTGTATGTGTATGTATGTGTGTGCGTGTGCATGTGTGTGTGTGTGTGTGTGTGTGTGTATGTATGTGTGTGCGTGTGCGTGTGTGTGTGTGTGTGTGTATGCGTGTGTGTGTGTGTGTGTGTGTGTGTGTGTGTGTGTGTGTGTGTGTTTAGGCTTCCTCCATCTACCTCTCCACAGGAAGCTCTCTGTGGGGGCCGAGGCCTCCCTCCGCACAGTCAGTGCAGATTCTCATCATCATCAGGGAGCCCCTATATTTTATCAACACAACTTTTACCCGCCTCCGCCTCCGCTTGCCTTGCCACACACACACACACACACACACATACACACACACACACACACACAGAAGCACATAACACACACACACACACACACACACACACACGTAAACACACACACACACACAAACCGATGCACATCCATGTACACACACATACACACACAAAGTTGATGCACACGCACGCACACACACACACACACACACACACACACACACACACACACACACACACACACACACAAACCGATGCACATCCATGTACACACACACACACACATACACACACACACAAAGTCGATGCACACCCATGCACATCCATGTACTCCCATGTACACACACACACACATACACAAACCCATGCACATCGATGCACATCCATGTACACACACACACTCACACACACACACACACACACAGATTCAGGGTGAATGAAGCATAACCCACGAACACTAAAGTGTCACTCAGCTCTAAATTTAGAGGCACCCCACAGCTCTTTCCCACGAAGCGTAATGAAAACACAACAAGCCCTGTCTGTGCTGCCTTTCCGCATCTTCTTTGCCTAATTTCACACTCAAGGAAAAAACTCTGCTGTGCATTACGCAACCAAACACACACTCACACACACACACACACACACACAAAACTTTACACTTGGAGGACTTCAGCAAAGCAGACAGACATACAGTACAGTACATGCATTTATTTCTGCTCAGCAAGGGGGGTGGGGGGTGAGAGATGTCGGTGGTGGTGGGCTGCTGAATTTTCACCACCAGAAACGGCAAATTTTATGCATGTCTTTACAACTGAATCAACAGTATTTCGCTCGTGAGCTCTGACAGAAGGAGGGGGGGGGGGGTGAAGTTGTCATTTGGTAAGAGTGAGTCAGTCGAGCGCTTCTGTGGCCCTGTGTGTCAGTGTCAAAGTCAATGTCGCTACGCTACGCCACGCCACACTACGCCACACACACACACACACACACATACACACACACACACACACACACACACACACACACACACACACACACACACACTTCGCTATGCTACGCCATACACACACACACACACACACACACACACACACACACACACACACACACACACACTACACACACATACTACGGTACGCCACGCCAGCGCTGTAGGCTGCTACACTCAGAGCCCTTCAAACGCAGCGAGTGGAGCCGGCGGACGGCACACAGCCGACTGCAGCCCTGGATTCCGCTGGACGGCGGCCAGGGACACTCCTGACAGTTTTGTTCAGCCCAGCAGAAGGAATCGGTGTGTGATGAATGCTCCGGCACCACAGACTACCATTTGTTTTAACTGTCAGCACCTGGAGGAACTCAACTGCGACTGATGGCTTAACCACCAAAAATATATGAGATAGAAAAGGGGACTGGGGGTGGAGGTGGGGGTGAGTTGGAAAGGGAGGGATGGGGGGTGGGGGGGGTAAAAAACAAGGCTGTGAGATGAACAAGACCATAGACTGTGTGGTCTCCTTTAGGAAACGCCACTCAGACAACACCACTTATTTTTGGCCAGAAAACCGTGAAGTGGAATGTCTATGTCGAGTCATTCACATTCTTCCAGCGCAGTTCTTCATAGGCGGAGGTCTCCAAACGAACGCAAGCCCCCATACACTAAAGCCTCTGGTCTACCCTACAGGCTACAAGCTTGCATGACAGACGCACTGAAGAGAAAGCAGTGGGTGGACTTGAGGGGGGTGCGGTCAGGCGTGGTTGTTTTTCTTTCTTCCATCCTCACGTTTAAAAAATTCAATGAATTTTCCCATGTTCTCGTGAATAAAACATCACTTACTCAGAAGAAGCAAAAAAGGGGTTTGGTTGGTGAAAGGGCTTGGACAAGGCGGCGGGGGTGGGGTGGGGGAAACACACTTGAGGATGGCTATTTTTACACACCTTTTTTCTCTAGCTTGTCCAGCTGTTCCCTTTCTACTGCCCCGCATGATAAAACAGAATGCAGCGAAGAGCCTAAAGAGGCATTGCAGGAATGCGCCTGGAAGTGTGCACCTGCACATCAGTGGACTCGCACACACACACACACACACACACACACACACACACACACACACACACACACACACGCGGGACAGTGGGCCCCACTCACTGATCCAGCGTCCACTCTGGGCAGCGCGAACAGCTGAGAGGCTACAACAGGTGTAGCAGCTACAGCCGCCATCCTGCTAAAGGGTGTGGCCTGTTAACGGTGATGGTCATTAACAGGGACTCCACCCTAGTGCTGGTCAATGGGGAGGGGGAGGGGGAAAGGGAAGTGTTCATCATGGTATTATTTTAGGAAGAGTTAGAGAGAGTGACAGAGAGAGAGAAAGAGGGAGAGATACAAAAAGAGAAAGAAAGAGAGAGACACAAAGAGAGAGAGAAAGAGAGAGAGAGAGAGAGAGAGAGAGAGACATACACACTAAAAGAGAGAGAAAGAGAAAGAGAGACAGAGACAGGGAGACACACAGAGACAGGCAGAGAAAGGAGAGAGAAAGAGAGATTTAACACTCAACCGGTTTACATTATGACATGTTACAGCCACGTCAAAAAAGCTTCCATCCAGCATATGAAGGAAAAAACCTCTCCTTCACATCTTCAACATCAAAAGAAAAAGAGGGAGAATTAAAACGAGAGCAAGAGAGACAGACAGACAGAGAGAGCGAGAGAGAGACAGAGACAGGCAGAGACAGAGAGAGAGGGAGAGAAATAGAGAGATAAAAAGAGATACAGAGAGATAGATATATGGCTAGTCATGTGACTGTTCATCACTGAAGGCGAGTCATTAGTGCTGGTCAGCATGATTAATCTCGGCCCTGCCTATTCCACACGGCCCACATGTGCCGCAGGGCTGAGTCCACTCTGTCCCTCTTAGAACATGGAGGTGTGCTGCAGGGCTGGGTCAGTTCTGTCTGTCCCTCTTAGAACATGGAGGTGTTCTGCAGGGCTGGGTGAGTTCTGTCCCTCTTAGAACATGGAGGTGTGCTGCAGGGCTGGGTCAGTTCTGTCCCTCTTAGAACATGGAGGTGTGTGCATGGTAGAGACGTGCAGAGTGTTCAGGTTTCACTGTGAGACTTGCACAGTGTCTCTGTAATCAAAGAGCACTGATCGCAATCACCAGGAAACAGCTCATCACAATACATGTGCTGATTCGCGGTCATGCTCTGTGTGGGCTATGTGGGAGTGCTTCATTACAGCACACACATGCACACACACTCATACACAGACATCAACACACTCTCACACACACTCATACACAGACATGAACACACACCTCATAGACACAGATATACACACACACTCGTACGCAGACATGAACACACACTCCTAGATATGGACATCCATACACAGACAGGCACACACACGCTCATACACAGACATCAACACACACACTCACAGACACAGACATGCATATATAGACATGGACATGCACACACACTCATACACAGACATGAACACACACTCATAAACAGAGACATGCATGCACAAAGACCTATACACAAAAAAGTGTGAAACTTTCATTCAAGGTGAAATAATGAGGGAAAAAGTAAACTGTCAAATAAGATTCATGAGTTTGTCGTTGACCGAAACCTCCCAGGGCTTTCTGGGTACACTTTGGATTACTGCCTGATCTCTCAGCACCAAAAAAAAAAAAAAAAAAGATTGCTGTGGCGATTTCTGACAAATAATCTCATCGATGACATAATCATGACTTTGGTAGCACTTTAGGGCAAAGGTACCCCAGCGGTAACACAGGTATTATAACACAAAGACATCTGCCTCCTTACTCATCAAAACAGTGTCCTGTCCTGTCTGAACTCCAATTTCTGAAGTGTGGTACGAGGTGAGAGGACTGCAGTGAGAGGACTGACCTTTCTCAAGCTTCCTACTAAAAAAAAAACAAACAAAAAAAAAGTTTCACCTTGTTCCAACAGTTCACACATTGTTCTGATCCACCCTGCTTCCTGGTCAAAACAATTCAGACTCTACATGATCTATTTCAGTGGATTTTCAAAGTTCTTACGAAGCCACGTTCACACATTCCTCAAGGAATTGTCCGTTTCCTTATTTTGAAATGATGGAGTTGGAATGTCCTGCGCTTTACTTATCTGAGGTAATTACGAAGAAACATGAATGCGGGTGAGGGGGGTCAGTGAATCAGCCTGGCCCCACACCCACCCATTTCCCATCATGGAAAAGCTGATTATTCAACTAATTAACAGAGGGAAGCATAAACGCTCCAAAACAAATCCCACCAAAAAAAGAAGATGAAGTGCAAAGAAGCTCTGAGTGGCTGACGGATAAAACGAGCTGTCAAAAACCCCTAAACAGAGACGGCCATGTCTGGCATGCTGTCTGCCATGAGTACTACGGTGCGGTACGATGCGGTGCGGTGCGTGGACACTGTTGCTAACGCTGACTTTTGGAAGACGACACTTCCCCTCATTTCAAGTCAGAGCACCAGCACAACGCCCTGGGCAGCTGGCTTCCTGTGGTGTGTGTGTGTGTGTGTGTGTGTGTGTGTGTGTGTGTGTGTGTGTGTGTGTGTGTGTGCGTGTGTACCAAAGACCAGCTCTGAGTCAGTGGTAGGGGCAGGGGCAGGGGCAGTGCGAGTCACTGAGCAGTGTGTATGTGTGTGTGTGTGTGTGTGTGTACCAAAGACCAGCCCTGAGTCAGTGGTAGGGGCAGGGGCAGGGGCAGGGGCAGGGGCAGGTGCAGGGACAGCATGAGTCACTGAGCACAAGGCTACTCTGCCCCTTACTGTAAACAGATGGGTACTCTCTGCCCTACAAAGGCAAAGTGCAGCAGCTACGCCAACACTGAACATGGGAAAAATGCCTTTCAAAGTTGTCATACTGCTCAATTAAACATGTTTTATGTATAATAGTGGTGATGCTTTCATGTGTTTTCTTATTGGGAAGAAGCAAGAGATTTAGTCACCAGACAAAGGAGGGGTTATGAAGTCAATTTCCAGTCTACATTCAAGTTTTGACAAAATATGTAGTTACTGCCTTTTGGCTTTGTAAGGCAGCACTGACCACTATTTGGGCTGGAAAAATCTGCAGGATAGACAGAGAATTAAGAATAAGTATAAAATAAGCATTTGATTGATAAATGCTTGGTGATATAACACTTCTAACTCCCCCGTGGCTATGAAACTATACTCACTCATTCTATTATTCACACTCGTCCTTTAGATCACATACTCCCAAGAGGTCCTCAGTGAGTGAGTCACACCATTCTAAAATTGCCTGCTGTGTTGAAATCTCGTCATAATTGCTCAGGTTAACGCAGCATGACTTCTGAGCGACGGCACTCAACTCTTCCCTCCACCTATCTCCTCCTTCCTCCTCCTCCTCCTCTTTCTCCTCCTCCTCTTCATCCTCCTCCTCCTCCGAGGCTGAGCGAACACGCGAGTAAACGAGTGACGCTTGGTAAGAGGAGGCGGAGTCACATACAGGGCATGGCGGGTATCAAGTGCTCCTCGTCTCGAGTGGAGAGCAGGAGACGGGAGTCGAGGAGGAGCGCGACAGAGCGACGAGACAGTTCTGCTGAGGTAACATCAAATGGCGTGGGGGGGGGGGGTGGGGGTGGAGTGGGGGACGCGAGGGGAGTGGACGCAAGATGTGTCACTAGATAAACGCCTACCCATCGATTCGAATTACCGGCACCCTGTACACATCGCAGCAACACCACACTGACTGACACACAGTTGCTGCTAGCAGCACGAAACGCCACCCCATCCGCCAACAATGTCAGGCAAACAGACTTTAGACTACCGCAAACCACAGTCCTCTCCAGCTGCTCTACTTCTAATAATACCTCTACTCCAACCATTGCTTCCAATGTATCATCATTATAGAGATGACACGTTACTTAGCAAGAATGTCTGACTAGCACTCAAGTGATCTTATGTAAACGATAGCATGGACAGGTTTCTGGCAGCAGATGCTGAAACGCAATACAAGACACTCCTACACACAATCTGGAAATAGTGCAGCCACTACCACCGATAATTACGTGCCACATCAGCTGAAATAGCACCGTCTTCAGCGGCCGGGAAAGAAGCCGTCAGGGTCTCCCTAAAAGAACCTCCAGGCAGCTTCACAGGAAGTCAGACTCTCAGAAGAGCCATCTCGGCCTCTGTGAGGTTTGGCCTGACATAATTAACCTTCAGTGACCTCCGCAGTGCGTCCAAGCCGACTGGGGGGACGTAAAGATCTCACGCTAACAGGAAACAGGGTCACGCTCACACACTCGCTTCTTCCCCTGACGCTGAAGACTCTCGCCGCTCGTTCAAAGCTTACAAAAAGTTACAAAAAATTAACAGGGTCCTGGATGTCATCTGGCAATTTGGAATAAAGATTTTTTCTAACTTTGATAGTGGCAAATCAGTCAGTCCTTTTTGTTTTACATAATTATTTGGTAAAGCATAAATCCTGACGTCTGAGTCCCCCAGGAGAAAGCTGTGCAGAGGGACAGAGCAAGGGCACATCTGAACATCTGAGCAGGAGAAAACCTTGAGAGAAACACAGCTAAACAAGCAGGCCCATCTGCTCCACACTGGGCCAGGATGTGGACAGCCAGACGAGGGGAAGTGGGCGACAGGAAAGAGCAGGCCAGACTTCTAGAGAGGATTACATAGTTGTCATATTTAAAAATAAATAAATCATAATAAAAAAGTGTCCAGCTGTATGGGCTGTTTCTTTTTTTTTAATAACAGGGAAGTGGGTTCAAAATTCCCACTCGTGCATGTAGTTTCACATGTAACACAATCGCTCCGGATATTCTATATTCCACCCTTCATGTGAAACATTTTTCATTTTGTTTTACAACACAGCTGTGTTGGGGCCAAGAACATATAGTACAATATAGTGATATGCAATATGGCAAACATCACAAATATGCTGAGAATGCGGCCAGGCTTGTTGTTTTGGCTCTACGGTGGGTGGAGCACACACAGAGGAGATACGGAACGAACATGAGAGCTGACATTAAAGGAGGGGAGGGCATGAAGGGAGGTGTGGGGGGGGATTTTAGGAGGGGGGAGACAAGGAGGATGAGAGGAGGAGGAGAAGGGAGAGGCGCATGGGGGGGGATTTTAGGAGGGGGGAGGGAGAGAAGGACGTCGAGAAGAGGAGGACGAGAGGAGGGAGAGGCACAGTGGGAGACATGGTGGCTGCTGTCCTAGGCATGGGGGGGATTTTAGGAGGGGGGAGAAGAGGAGGACAAGAGGAGGAGGAGGACGACGAGAGGAGGAGGAGGAGGAGGAGGAGGAGGAGGGAGGGAGAGAAGAGGAGAGGAGAAGAGGACGAGAGGAGGAGGAGGGAGGGACAGACGCAGTGGGGGACATGGTGGCTGCTGTCCGAGGCGCCACGCCCGTCTCGGAGAGAATTACTGCTGGACTCCTCGCTGTCAGACGATATTTCATCAACATATCACACACACACACACACACGCAAACACAAGCACGCACACACACACACACACACACAAACAAACAGAAACATACACACACAAGCAAAAACACACAAACACATACACACACACACACACACACACACACAGAAACGTACACACACACACTCCCATCACACTGTCTGCCCAAGGAGCGAGTGTGTGCCAGCGCTGTCAGGCGGGAGGAATGTAATGGCCTCGGCGGTGTGACACCCAGGCCACCTCGGAGACATGGGCAGGTAGGCGTCTCTTCGCGGCCAAATTGGACCGGCCGTGGGCAGCCTGGGTGGCCATTACCAGACCAGCCGCACCTGTCATAGGTGTGAACAGCACGCTGAGGGCCTGGAACAAGACGCGCACCGCAAGGAAGACAATGTCCAAGGGAAGAAAAGCAGGGGAGGGAATGGCCATATTACTCAAATCCCCATTATGTCATAACAGCCCTAGGCAATATGGGGAAGGGGAGGAGAAGGTTCCTAGAGCAGCATACGGTCTCTCCGAAATCTACCATTTTAATTGCAGTTTTTAAAACGTATACGATGTACACGCCGGAGAGAAAACACAGTACAAGGTGAGGCCTGATTGGCACACATGACCTGTCTGGAGTGTTACATAGGAATGAATGGGAAACGACGACAGGTAGACAAACACAAGGACAAACACAAGTAAAGCTCTGTGGAATCGCGGCCTTATTGGGAGATATCGCATGCCCTATCGAAGGTATGCGCTCTTGGAGTGCTTTCTAGCATACTGTAGGTATAAAATCACGCTGCCATCACATTGCGCGGCTGGCTGGGGTATCGATGCGTAGTGAATATTTCGAGGGGAAATGTGATGAAGAAGGTGAAAGCAGAGCTGGGTGAGTGGGATGCGACGTGTGGGGCGTGGCGTTATTTTTAGGGCATTCCAGAGGCGCTGGGGCCTGCAGCTGGGGGGTGGGTGGGGACTGGGGGGGCGGGGGCGTGGGAGAGAGGGGGGGTGGCTAGCTGGGGTTTCACCAGCCTGATCAAATTCCTTACGTGCGACCGCCAGAGGTACATGGGAGTTCCCTCTCGGACTATCGATATGCCAAGTACATATGCTACACTTGCCCTCCAACCCACTGCCTACCCCACCCCATCCCACCCCTAGCCTAATGAACCAGCCCCTCATACTTCACTTTGTTTTTTGCAGAGGGTCTGGCAGTGCTGTATTGAGCAACGTTTTTCTTCCTGGAGCTGTGGACTCTGCTGAAATTTAAAATGATTAGATCTGCCTTTACCCCACTTGTTAACATCTAATTGTGCCGTTAGTCCGGAAACTAACAGACTAACAACTAACAGAGCAAGCTGGAAGATTACACTTTTCCCAAACCCCGTGGGGAGTAGGACCACAAAGACTCTTTCACAAATGAAACTCTTCAAACATTCTTATTGCTCCAACTTTAATTTTTTAATATTCCAAAGTGTTGCCCCAACAGACTGAACTGGCACTTGGAACATTACCAGCACCAGACCTTCTGTACAAAACGAGGTGAAGTACGAGGGGCTGGTTTATCAGGCTAACCCTACCCCACCCTTGCCCTGACTATACCATGTGCAGAGAGAGAGAGAGCCGAATGCCTTCCCCCGTCACCACTCCTCCTGCAGCCCTACACAGTGGGACTTCTCCATGCTCCCTCTGCATGAGCCCAGCGTACAGTGCCATTAGAGAGACGCATGGCTCCTTGTGAGTGTGTCACTGTCATTAGTGTAGGTCACACCGTCGCTCATGTGAATGAATGGGGCTCTAAAGTACTGTGAAGAATGGAGATTAGGGAAGAAACACACACACATACGCATGCACACACACACACAGACATGCACACATGCAGATACAGGCGCGCACCTACACAAACACACGCACACACATGTATGCACATATATAGGCATGCACCTACACACACATATATGCATGCACGCACAGGCACGCACACACACACACACACACACACACACACACACACACACACACACGCACAGACATGCACACACACACACAGGCCAGAGGCACATTCTTCACACTGTGGCAAGAGAGAGCTCATCATGGGAACACTTCTCACACAGAGGGCATGACCGCCACACACACCAACTTCATTTGTTGTTCACACACTGCAAGTAGCCCACGGTGGCCTGAGAAATAGGTCATGCTTTCATTTCTACACAAAAGGCAGTAAAAACAATAGCTAGAAAGGCCTTAAGCTAAGAATATGAATCAATGGGGGAAAAAATCACAATGTGTGTTTCTGGGAAAAAAAACTCTTCACATGTTCTGTATTAATAGTTAACATGCTTATTTACATTCTAATAAAAGACTTAGACAACAAAAGCCTTACAGGGTCACTTATCAAGGCACTAACGAGGTTTTGTTTTTTTACTGCATGAGTGTATGTATGTACTGTATGTGTGTGTTTGTGTTTTTATGTGTATGTAAAAGGTTCCTAGTTTTATTTTTTAATGTTGTTTTAATGTTAACAACAAACAACAAAAAGGATAATCACACACATTTTCATGACGCACACACACACATACACACACACATACCCCCCCCCCCCCCGCACACACACTTTTAAAAACAACTCATGTATTCAACAAAGAACAAAGGACAGCCTTTTCATCGAGCAGAGCAGAGCAACATTCAAAATATTGTCTTTATCTTTCCTGTGCCATGCCCTGAGCACATTCCACACGCCGTCAACAACCCTCTAGGAACTTGATCTGATCAGAGCTGCCACAGCCATACTGACAGACCTCTCACAGGCCCATGCTTCTTTCATGAAAACAAGACAAGAACTCAGCTGCACTACTGCACTGCACTCCTGCAGCCTGGGAGGCACAGAACTGAACTGGCCGAAGTTTTGCTCGCCTCACAAACAGTGGCTCAGTGGCCCATCTTCTCTTCTCCTGGCCGATAATGAGGTCAGCGTCTGTGCCTGACCCGTCCGCAGTGCGGTCTCCGGGGTACGCCAGAGGTCTTCTGCTCTCGCCATTAGTTTTCCAACATGTCTTTCTGAAACGAGTCGGTTCTGAACCGCGTGTTTGGCGAGCAGAAAAATCACACGACGTGGTGAAAAACATGGTGTGTTTGCTTAACCTCACCCATGCGTCTTCACAGCACTCTGTCAAGGTCAAACTCACTTGCTCGCTCACTCACGGCCGGTCAACTACCCGCGCTTAAACCCCTACAGGTGAGGCAGGGCTTTTTTTTCCACCCGGGAGCAAATGACAGCATGTCTAGCAAGTCTAGTACGCGACCCGGCTGTGACAACCACCAGACCAGCCCCAGCAGCCCGAGCAGAGTTGTGGTGGGAAAGCCTCCACTATTATTGATCCGTCCTTATCAGTCTGTGAATAAAGAGCCTTCTGTCAGGCTTACCTGTCTGTGAAAGCGCACCGCCATAGCGACCCTCCTCCTCCCCGCACTGGGTTCCGCTGTTTACACAGGTGACATGTGAATACGCCGCTCGCTCGCTCGCTCAACGTGCACCACTCGCCACCGCCGCTCCTCGGGAGATCAGCATTCCTCCCGCGAGCCGCCTCTTAACACAGCAGATGAAAGCGATCCCGATACCGCGCTACGGTACGAGTTTGTTTCCAACAAGAGGATGGCAGATAAAAACAGCGAGCACACAAGGGAGTGAGAAGGGAGGGAGAAGGAGAGAGACGGAGAGAGAGAGAGAGGTAGAGAGGTAGGGAGAGGGGGAGAAAGAGAGAGGGAGAGAGGAGTAGAGGGAGCGAAACGAGTATAGGAAACCTAAATAGACTAACTGAAGCTAAAGATTACATCTACACCTGCATTTCCCCCACAATGCTTTGCATTGTGATTGAATACAGCAGCCGGAGGGGGAAGGAGGCCGTCCCACTGTACTCTGTGGCTACCAGCGGACCAATCAGGTGTCTTCCCACCTGAGGGCTGAAAGGTAATATGTTAAGACACCAGAGCCTCTCTTTCTCTCCCTCGTTCTCTCTCTCTCTCTCTTCCTGTATCTCTCTCTCTCTCGCTCTCTCTCTGACAGCGAAAGTAAAGCTGTTGCAACAGGAGGCCACTCTCTCTCCCCACCTCCCAAAAATATGCAAGCTTTGAATATTGAACGTGATTAAATGCAAGCTGGCGCACTGGGATGCACTCATCCAAAACAGACCCGTCTTCAAAGAGCTGGAAAGTGACCCTGGGAGATTTCATCAAATTAATAAGTAACAGGAACGGATCAGATCGACGGAGCGCCCAATTTGCGCACAATTTCAGTGGCCCTGTGAGACTGCAGAGTCATTATCCCAGGGACCAAAACATTGTTTTTTAATCTAGCATCTTTGCTATGTGTTGCATCCCCAAGTATCACAGACAGGTATAAAGCTGCCCTGGGTAATTCTGCATGTATTTGTGCTGTGTCGACAACAGCATTAGGAGCTCCAAACATAACATGATTGCCCCTACCAGTGACAGGATGTTGCAAAAGATAACACACAGTTAGCATGCTATCTGTGGAGGCCATCACTGTTGGCTCGGGGCTACCACAGGGGAGATGGGGGGGGGTACATTGGGGGGGGGGGGCAGGCCTCTGGTGCATCAGACAAGGATGGCATCTCCAGTACAGTACTCTCTCGTGTCCTCTCCCATTGAGGCTCCACCTACAGCCCAATTCCCAGGCTCATTAGTCTAATCTAGCTTCTCTATTTAAAACATACTCACTTTCCCACTGTGGACTTTCAGCGCTCTCAACCTGACCTGTAAATACCTCACTGCTTTGCTTTGTTGTTTTTTCTTTGTCTCATTCTTTCTTCCAAAGCGAAACAGGGAAAATGAGTTGCTATTTTGCTAGTTTTCTGAGTTTGCTATTTTTGCGCACGGGCGAATTTACGCCGGTTCTTTCAGGGGAGAAGGTTATTAATAGGCTGCATTATTCTGTTTGTGCTCTTTCTCTCTCTGTCTCTCTCTCCCACACACAGACACACACACACACATACACACACACACACACACACAGACACACACAAACCCTTCTCCCGCTACTCTTGCCTCCTCCAGAGACCACTCTACGCTGCACTGTTGAGACCCACTGTCTTGTTTGTGTTTTCCGTCGCACGGTCTTGTATGACTAAACAATGCACGTCTTTCACTACTGCCGTCTCGGTGCTGGTGCATAAACAGTTCCTTTATAACCCCCCCTCCTCAACCACAACCCCCCCCCCCCCTACCCCCCTCTCCGAGGTCGCCCTCGCCTGGGTCACTCCTTCGCTGGTCTTATTCAAACCCCTGACGTGATGGCACACACAGACTAATTGGCAGCAACTCGGCCCTATTCACATGCCTGGCATTCCAGCAGTACTGTGGCGTGCAGGGTCCCAAACTCTGACAATGTGTACACATGTGTGACAAAGGACGGATCTACACATGGGTAAATGGTTAGCATACATAAACACACATACACACACAGAGACAGACATGTAGAGATAGACAGAGAGAGAGAAGGGGAGAGGGGGGGGGGGGATATACAGAAAGGGAGAGAATAGAGAGAAAGTGGGAGAGAGGGTGAAAGACAGAGAGTGAAAGAGATAGTCAGAGAGAAAGAGAGAGAGGGAGAGAGAGAGGAAAAGAGAGAGAGAGAGAGCATGTAAGATGTTATGACCAATCTAAAAATAATGACTCACAAACCGCCTACTCTGTCATCTCCACTGAAGTCTTAAAGAGCACATTTTCCTGACATTGTTAATATATTTATCTTTTGCTCCTAGCCCTCTCCAGCTGCAGGGGCACTGCACCACATTCCACATTCAAGAAATTCCTTCAGACTCAAAATGGATTTTGATAAAAGCAGAGACTCCTTTTGTTTGATCGGCCAGAGGAACTGAATCTCCAAACGCCCTCCATAACCACTGACCACCCTCTGAGACAGTCTATCTGCCGTGGCATCAACCGCTTGAGATCAGTCCATTGTTCAGGGCAGACCTTCACAGGAAGCAACGCACCAATTCTGCCGATGCTTAAATACAATGCTTAACTGCGTGATGCTTTGACCAGGCACCAGTAACAAGAAGGATTAATAAGCCAAGGGACATGTGGGGGTTTTTCTTTCTTCCCACATATCTGGTACATCAGCAGCCATTGTAGTCAAATAAGTGGTAAGTCTTCGGCCCTGGGTTAAGAGGAATGCCACTGCCATAATTTGTTATGAGATGAAAATCCACTGATAATGAAATTGACTCTCGGGGGAAATTAAAACTTAAACAAAGGCTTCACTTTGAAGAAACTTCTTCTAGCTTCTTCTGGTTCAATCTGGATGGCAAATAATTTGCCCTCAATTTTACACACCGACTTGATGAAATACAATTACGAGGCATCGCACCAATGTTTGAGTCCACCAGCCCGAAACTAATTAATGTTTTCTTCCCTGAACTACCCAACGCTAAAAATACCCAGCTGAAAAAAAATCATGATGCTACCCCGCGATTACCAGCACACAGCATGAGTGAAAGCCTCACAAGGCCTCATTTCGCCTGTTTAAGGTTTGTGTCAACATTCGACTGACCTCATGAAAAGCAGCGATGGAAAGACGTCATAACCCGGATTTGAAGTTCTGTAGATACGCTGTGCCGTTCTTTGATCCCTGCCCTCCACAAAGTCCTAGGACTAACTGCACTCTGATTTCACAATGCTGTGAACTTGGTTTGGGTGTGGAGCGAGAGAAGCAAAGCAAAGCAAAGCAAAGCACAGCACAGCAGCACAGGAAGTTATCTGTAAACGTTCCCCATCCTGAGGTTTGTCAGATAAGACTTTACTTATTACTCATTGCTGGGAAGGAAAAAACAGCTTTCATCATGTGATCGAAATGCTGCAACTTGACGGGTGGACATTAACCGCGCAAATCTGCGCTGTTTACAGTTGAGGCCTACTTCTAACCTATTATTCATGCTCAGATAAAAATCACAACAAAAACATGTCCATGTAGGGGGGAAAGAAGAGCTAAAAGCACCACCACAAAGCAAATCAACATTGATTATCAGATCCTTTAAAATGAAGACAAACTCTTCTTGGCCAAGTCTGCACTCTGTTGTGAGCATAAACAACATTATCTCCAGTGTCCAGTGCACTCCTAGTGCAGGAGAGAGTCGCTCTCAGGAAGCGACGAGGGTCCCGTGGCATGCACGTTAGGATACAAAAATAGACAAAGCTCTCACGGTCAGGATACTAGGGGGGAAAAAGGGACAATTACATGGGCTTACCAGAGAGGTCAAGACCCCTCATATTGTGTACAGGAACAGAGAGGTTTAATACAGGAAGCGAACAGGGGAAAATCTCTCGATTGTTCAAACTTGAAATTCAGTGACAAGGCTAGAGGTTATTTTCAACACCATTTACTACCTATGTAAATCTCCTGACACACAGCATGGCCCTGTAATGGTGAAGAGACCATGTGTGATAATGAAATAGTAATAACAACTTTATAGTTGGACCTAGTAGGAACAAAACTATTTTTGTTGCAGAACATACATGCATGTAGTTGTTATTTACAATGCTGCCAATGCAAGTTTAGGACATAAAACAAATAGTGATATCTGTAGTACAGTACAACAGCTATGATGTACAGTCCCAGGGAGAAAGGGAGGCATACAGTTCCTACATGTGTGCAGTGATTACGTGCGATATTAAAGTAACGGCTGCCACTGATTACATGCGATATTAAAGTAACGGCTGCCACTGATTACATGCGATATTAAAGTAACGGCTGCCACTGATTACATGCGATATTAAAGTAACGGCTGCCACTGATTACATGCGATATTAAAGTAACGGCTGCCACTGATTACATGCGATATTAAAGTAACGGCTGCCACTGATTACGTGCGATATTAAAGTAACGGCTGCCACTGATTACGTGCGATATTAAAGTAACGGCTGCCACTGATTACGTGCGATATTAAAGTAACGGCTGCCACTGATTACGTGCGATATTAAAGTAACGGCTGCCACTGATTACGTGCGATATTAAAGTAACGGCTGCCACTGATTACGTGCGATATTAAAGTAACGGCTGCCACTGATTACGTGCGATATTAAAGTAACGGCTGCCACTGATTACGTGCGATATTAAAGTAACGGCTGCCACTGATTACGTGCGATATTAAAGTAACGGCTGCCACTGATTACATGCGATATTAAAGTAACGGCTGCCACTGATTACATGCGATATTAAAGTAACGGCTGCCACTGATTACATGCGATATTAAAGTAACGGCTGCCACTGATTACATGCGATATTAAAGTAACGGCTGCCACTGATTACATGCGATATTAAAGTAACGGCTGCCACTGGTTTGCAGGAGCAGAGGGTACCGCTGATAAGCACAGGAGCAAAGAGGCCAAGGACACCTTCTGCTAGAACTACACTCACACACACAGACACAGATACAGACAGACACATGCATACACACACAGACACACACACACACACACAGGCACACACACACACACACACAAACAGACACATGCATGCACACACACATGCACGCAACAGCCTTTTCATCGGCACACACACATGCACAGACACACACAGACACTAACAGACACACACACACACATGCACACACACATACACACACACAGACACACACACAGACACACACACACACACACACACACAGACAAACAGACACATACATGCACACACACATGCACGCAATAGCCTTTTCATCGGCACACACACATGCACAGACACACACAGACACACACAGAGGCAGACACGCAGACACACACACACACACACGCTACAGTCCTTTCATATTCAGTGGCATGCATGTAAGGTGACAACTGACTGAAGCCATTAGAGTGGAACTAATAGACGGCGTCAAAGAGGAATGTGTGAAGGGAAGTGGCAGGGCTCACCATTGTCACAACCGGCCCGGGAGCACATAATCCACCATGCCGAGCCGAGCCCGTTATAAAGTCAGCCTTCGCTCTCTTCGCTCTTACTCTCTGCGCCCACAGTATTGATACAGCTGTTACCAGGAGCGCTAAATTTAACAGCCACACCACACAGCGTTCACAGGGTCGACTTGTCTAGCAGCATAGCGACTGAGACAGGCGGGCAAGAACAAAAGAGGATATCAGAGGTGGGGAATGATAATCACGCCGCAGCACAGATGATTGCTGCTAATCAGCATTATCAGCCTGATATCCTCCTGACAAACCCTCTGATGCCCCCCGAGCATCTTGGCAAGGGCAGTGTATCTGTATCCAAGGCAATGCACAGTAGTCTGCTTATGTTTACACTTGAGGTTTTCTGCTGTAAAGTGCTGTAAAAATAAAACAAAGAAATTATACAACAAACACAGCCGATTCGTGGTCATAAGAGTGCCTGGATTATGTACAGAACTAGTTAGGGGTTAAGGCGGGAAAGCAAAGCCTGTCTAGGGGCCGCTGAGAGATTATGATTGACCAAGACACACACACACAGACACACACACACGCACACAAAAACACACCCTACCCCCAAACCTTCTGGCAACCCAAATACAACCCCAAGTCCTCTGCTGAGCACAGTGGCAGTTGCAGGTTCACCGATCACCACTCTAAACTCACACCACACACACACACACACACACTCACATCATAGATGGAATCACACTCATAGTCTGTCAACTTAGTAGATTTCATCAGACCCCATAGTCCAGTGAATAATACATTTTTTTAAAGAAGAAAAAACGTGATGTAAACTCATGGGGCACAGTCATCCAGTCATGCAAGCGTCAGCCTTCATGCTGTGACGGTAAATGAGCTATGCGAAGTACTTCAGAATGACAACTAAGAGGAGCGGCCTTGACCCAGAAGGACAGTCTCAAAACAGCGGGTCAAAGTGATCACCTCACCCGCCTCTACCAAACTTTACACAGGCTCCATTATACTTTCAAATAATAATGAGGTCTGGTAATCTGGAGTTCTACGCTGCTCACATGCAGTCAAACCAGGCAGGTCATACTGAGCAAAATGACAGCCCTCAGGCAGTAGTTACACGTCAATATAAACACGCACTTTAAACCTCGCCTCAAAAGTACAACGAAATGAATAAAACTGTCACAGCTGACGTAAGGGAGAACTTTGTTCATATTTCCAGGGAAATCGGTCATGAATACTAGCCTACAAAATGGAACATTGGCAATTTTTCAAGTCAGCAGCGAAATTTTGACAGAGGGATTGAATTTCCAGCCTTTAAAAATCTACAGCAAACCATAACAGATTTAGGGGAAAACTTAAATCTGTCAGGCATTTCTTAACAAGCTTAGCATAAACAGTGCTGTCTGTCCTCTTTCATTTCCGAGATCGTTAACATGTAAGTTATTAAACTGTCAGAGGGCTAAAACCTAGGGCTAAACAATTTCAAGCTTAGGAGCACTGTCCGCATATGAGTTTGTCGCAATTGTTCACATAGCCTTCGAGATGCCCTAAAGCCGAACGATTTATGCTACCAGCCTAGCAAAAATACGCGGTACACCCCACTGCATTAAACAGTCAAAGGCTATTATGACAACAGGACTATTTCAGCTCAACAGGTGAATTAGGCTACATGTCCCAAAATTACTCTGGCCGACCCACGCCTCACTCCGCATTCCCTCTCCATAGAAATACAGCGTTAATCATTCACAGTTCCGTAGTGGGCGAAGAGACCACTGCAACTCAGATACTGCGCATCTAGGCAAGGGAAGAAAGATGTTTCCGCGAAAACAGCTATGAGACACCGAGCGTGTGTGGAAGATAGGCTATTCTAGGCGAGACGAAGTATACTTACTATGGCATTCTCATTTTTACTTGTATAAGCCAATCTTCCTCCTCCCTTAACTGGCATCTTGTGCTTTCAGGTGTAGAGTCTGTCTGTTGAAGAAGAGACGTATCTAGAAATCAGTGGCTGAACCCAAGCATGGCGGTTGACAGCAGTCCTTGAAGAAACCTCTCCGACTTAAAATTCTTCGGGATACAGCAGTCAATGGGACCGGAGACAACCCAAGGGAAACATTTTTTTTTCTACGGAGAGCGACTTTCATGCAAGCCAACCTACTTTATGAACATACCAATGTCAGACAGGGCGTGACATTAGGTCGGCAAAACAAGTCTTGTTTTTCGTAAGTTGCGCATGTTCCCCAATGTCAAAAATATATTGGTACAGAAAAATCATACTTCAATTCTGACGAATTATGACTGAGGGCAAAATGTTTCTTTGAATTCCGCTGTAAACTTTGGCTAATCCCCCTACGAAATAAATGGACTCTTCCAGTTTGAATGGAGTGATTTAACTGTTCTCTGTAATTTCTGAAGAAAACAAACACATTGTTACGCCTGATTATGATTATTATTTCACTGACAATTATGTAATTCTTAAGAGACACACCATATGAACAACCAAATAACAGAAGATCTAATTAGAAAGTAACCACCAGACTTGGCAGACAAACAAAAGTTCAGTAGAGTGAGTGACATTTGTGTCAAACCCCATCAAGCATGATTTGTAACATAGGCATAGCCAGTTATACCCGTATATAATCATATGTAATATGTGTATAATAATCATTACTAAACCCATACCATCTCCCCACCACCCACCCACCCACCCACACACACACACACACACACACACACACACACACACACACACACACACAAACACACACACACACACACACACCAAGGAGCCATTGTGTGTCTAATTTTGTATGATAGCCCACAGAAAGTTGGGAAGCAATAAAATGAACGCCCTGTTTATACTACTTTTTGACAGAAAAAAAGACTAAGAAAAACAGCTATGTAGGAAAAGAAAATAAATTACAATAAATTAAAGGCAGGGTGTGTACTACGGGAAAACATTATTTGCAATTACTTGTAATGTTCTACACAACAGCAGCTGAGCAGAAAACCGTAAATAATTTCAGAGATAAAAAAAACATACACATAAGCACCCATGCATACAGCCCACATACACATGTTCTGCAACATTTAATTAAACCTCACAGCCAGATCTCATTTATAGTACATTTTGTGGTCTGTCTCTCTCTTTCTTTCTCTTTCTCTCTCTCTCTCTCTCTCCATCTCTCTTGTCTCTCTCCATCTCTCTCTCTCTTTCCCTCTCTCTGTGGGTGGTACTGGGCATGACTTCATAAACCAGGATCACAGATGCCCTTCTGTCGTCCAGTTTTGCGAGTCTTGACCACAAGAGCAGAGTAACAGTGCTCATTTGTAAGACGGTTACCTCCTCCGCCCCAGAGGTCACGGTTACCTCCTCCGCCCCAGAGGTCACGGTCCTGTGTGATTAATGTTAGATGAGTGGTGAGGGGTGGTGCAGCTTGAATACAACTGAGGCCAAAAAAGCATATGCCTGTGTCCCCCCTCACCCCCACCACACACACACACACACACACACACACACACACACACACACACACACACACACACACACACAGACCCCACCTCCCATCTCTTTTTGTCTGTCTTTCTGTCAGTGGTGGGCATGCTCAGAAAGGAGGTGTTTACATGTGTGCATAAAGGTGTGTGTGCATATGTGTGTATGAATGCTTTCGTGTGCATGAATGCTTTCGTGTGTGTGTGTGTGTGTGTGTGTGTGTGTGTGTGTGTGTGTGTGTGTGTGTGTGTGTGTGTGTGTGTGTGTGTGTGTGTGTGTGTGTGTAAGCAAGTGTAACAGTCTTAGACTGAGTCTGCCAAATTAATGTCTAAAACAGCACTTACTGACATGACCTTACGACACTAAAGTTAGAAAATTGGCTTTTTCTTATTCTCATTGAGGCTAAAAAAAAATGCTGAGTACAGTTTAAAGCAACAGACAGAATCATTACCGATTCCTGCTGCTCTCCTCCAAGTCATTTTCATTTTAACAGCTTGTGTTTTTGAGACACCTAGAGGCTTTCTGTGAATATGAACTAACTCTGTCACAATCTCCATGATGAGTGCAGTAACCACCGCTGAACTATGAAAGAAACACAAATTTAGTCACACAAATTTACAACAGGCTGATGCCAACATATGCAATCTATTCTGTTCAATCTATTCAATCTAATCTATTGATGGCAATATATATATATAGATTAAGGCAACACTAAGTAGTTTTTTTTCCTCTTTGGTCACCCTACAGGTTGGAAGCAGAGCTGTTGTATGTCTCTCATTCAAAGTACAGAGACACTGCGCACTCCTTTAAACTTGCCTAGCGTGGTTATAGCCTATGGAGGGGGGCAAAGTGTATTTTATGTGCATTTCACCCTGTTACATGTTGATGAACCCACTAAACCGATTTTGCAAACATTATTTTAAGGTTGAAAAAAAAAACTGCTCAGTGTTGCTTTAATATGAGCACAGAGAAACGGCTGTACTTTAACCTGATTAGCACTAAGTTTTGTGCAAAAGAAGAAAAACACCACTAGGGACGCTGACACACGTAAGAGGATTATGACTCATTTCTAATCATAAGTAAGACCTACATTTGGGCCCTTGGTGCGATTATGTGGTCGTGAGCCGTTCAACTTAAGGAAAAATAAGCACAGCCTTAGCATCCAACTAATGTACAAATAAGGACTGCCCAAGAGAGAAATGCTCTTCCACCAGCCTCTCTGGAGAAAAGACAGCTTCTAAAATTCAACCCCCCAATTATGACTCACTCACTATATGCAGCGTAACATTGGGGCAGGGTTGGGGGGGGGGGGGGGGGGGGGGGGGGGGGGGGGGGGCAGTGGTGGGGGGGGTGACGGGGTTGGGGAGGGCACACTGGAAACGGCCTATGGAAAAAAAAAAGGCAAAAACACGTACACTCATTTGCACTATTAAATGTCTGCTCAGCACAGTTTTTGTTGTAGTTTCATTTTGAGCTGAACGAAATAAATGGTTTTCAGTTATCTGTGAGACGACGGGCTGGCTGATGGTAATGAGGTTGGGTGGGGGGGTTGGATCCCTCGAGGTAGGGAGGGAGACGGGAGGGAGACGCTCAGCACACAGTCAGCAGCACTATCCGCCCCCCACCCATACACACACACACACACACACACACACAGACATATATATATGTGTGTGTGTGTGTGTGTGTGTGTGTGTGTGTGTGTGTGTGTGTGTGTCTGTGTGTGTGTGTGTGTGTCTGTGTGTGTGTGTGTGTGTCTGTGTGTGTGTGTATGTCTGTGTGTCTGTGTAAAAGACAGAGGGGAGGAGGGGGAGTATGGTAATTATAAGATTAAAACACACACACCTTAGGGAAATACATGCACCAAATGTATTTTAAATCACAGCCATGGATGACTCACACGTAAAAACAATAGCCAACATTTTTTTCTGGTTATTAAGTGGATGAATTTTCAAAACTGCCATCATGACCTTACAATAAGAACAGAGTGACCTGCAGTCTCCAATTAGTTTTCTCCTCATCATCAAAGGACTTTGATGGCCTGTCAGAATGTTATTTTCAGTCCATTTATAATAGCCTCCAGCAGGCTAAACACTCCCACGAGGCTGGATCAAACATCCACTGCAAATGTCGTCTATTGCTGCTGAAATATGCATTGACGGAGGCAGAGGCAGGGCAAGGTTGCACCCTCAAGACTGCACAGGCGAGCATCGGCGAGCCATAAATTAGTGATGCGCTCGAGATGGGGACTTGGCCAGGGATGGAAATAGCAAAAGGCATTTCAAATATATTTCCTTATTTAGGCCACTGTCCACTTCTGCCTCCGTTTTCCATCACGGCTTGACACTATTAACTTGACATCTGATAGGGTCAGCATTTTTCTAGGCTTCTGGACCATCAAGAAACTTCTCAGAAGTTTTCTTGACACCACCACTCACTGACATGCAGAGCAGGGTGCCTGCGCCTGCCTGCAGTACCACTTTCAACCACTAGAGGGAGGTTTGGCATATTTAATACTGCCACCAAGGGATCACCTATGGCTTTGCGCCTCCATAGAAAGGTTGTGGCTGTCCATTCTGCATTCCAATCTGCATAAGTGGCCTCTCATATAAATGTCAGTAGATTGACTGGCCCATTCCCCTTTCCCTGGACCTAACTGGGCCCATGTGCATGTTATAATAAGTCCATCTCTCCATCTGCACAGCAGGGCACTGAGGGGAAATGGGAATTCCACAATCGACATCTGCATAACTCCAGTTATGAATCCACAGATCACAAGGGCCCTACCCTACCCTACACCTACACCTCGTCCACCCCCTCCCTCACACCTCACACCTGCCACCCCCCACCCCGCTCCTCCTGCGATGCTCTGAAACTCCACTTTGACACACTGATGATTTAAAGATGAGGCTATGCATCACCTCACATGGAAAAAGAAAGTCTCACTCTCTTCACCGTTTCACAGTGAATAGGCAGCAACAGTGTCTGTATGGGAACCTGACAGGATACCACCACCACCTCCCTTTCCGAGGAGAGAGAAAAGCATGCATAACTAACTCGCTACTCTCCTCACGGGCAGCACGTTGTCGGGGGCGATGGAGATGATTAGCTGTCACCTGTGACATGAAGAGGCTGTCCCAGTGCATCATGGGTATTCTGGACACGCAAGGCAGGCAAGCAGGGTTAAAAGGAACACAAAAAGGGAGGGAAAAAAGGGGAAGCTGCACATTAAAAGGTAGGAAGAAGAGGAAGAAGAGGAGGAGGAGGAGGAGGAAGAGGAGGAGGAGGAGGAGGAGGAGGAGGAGATCGATGGATGAAGGTCACCCCTACGGTCTCCTGGATGAGGTTCCCTCTGGGCTTATGCATAAATCAGAGGGGAGGATGGGGATGGATGTGACTACGGGGAGACGGCAACGAGCCGCACGGCAAGAGAGGAGAGAATCGGCAGCAGAATTAAAAGACGGACACGCCGACGCGGTGGGAGGGGACCTTTGGGTGAGGAGAGGCGTGGGCATGGGCGTGGGCATACATGTATCTCTGTGCTGCAGTGGTACCATGCTTCCAGCTCACACAGCTGGGCGAGTGTAATGTGCCCATATGCACACACACACACACAGGTACACATGCACAACTGCACACACACACACACACACACACACACACACACACACACACTCACATATGCAGGTCCACATACACATATGCAGGTGCACAAACAAACACACACACACACACACACACACACTGAACAGCTGGAGTCAGGTGAGGTTTATATATATATTTTCAACACTCAACATACATCAGAAATGACTTTGATGTATATTCTAAATTAATTTAATCATGATTATGAACTAATTCATAATAAAATTATGTTTACAAGCTCTCTTATGTTGCCCCGTACTATTATTCATTCTAAATCACCACAAGTTCTGCAATTACCACAATGACACTGCACTTCAGCACACAACAAGCACAGTCTTGCGTAACTCAAAAAAAAAAAAAAAAACCTGGCCTATCCAGAGAGAGACCGTTTTTTTTTTTTTTTCTGGGCACCTGAGGCGATGCCGAGACTCGCTGTAAATCATGTCTGTGTTCTCCAATCTGTGGAGGATAAATGAGCTTAGGGTGGATTCAGGAAGACGCCCTCAGACAGAACAGGAGCCTGTGATATAGAAATGACCTTGGGGCAGCTGCTCTCCTTCTTGGAGTGTCTAAAACTGCCTGTTTGGTTCCTTTAATTGTGATTGGCTGAATCGTGTTCCAAGACGTTCTAAATTCCATCATAACCCCACAGGTTGCCCTCATAACATTCCATTACGGAATCGCATATTACTCCACAGCAAATCTCAATTAAAACAAATAGTGAAAATGATATATTCTGGCAGCCATAGCTCCAAAACTGCTGATAATGAAATGCATATTTGTTCCATTAAGGGACAGAGCTGTGACAGTTCTTGAAACGGTATACACTGACGAAACCACAACACGACAAACAGTGTGGTTGCTGTTTTTCTAAAACTGCATAGTGGGGATTGGTCCATGTCCATGCCCATTTCAGTGTGGCATTAGCAAACCAGGAAATACAAGAGTCAGCAACAGCACTGCACTGCACTGCACTGACCTTATGTTTGAGTGTTGCCCACGTCGTCTAATAGCCACACACTATGCAATTCAGCTGTACTAGTGTTCTCTGATCATTTATCCCGGGCTTTTAAAAAAAAATGCTTCGGTGGTTAAACGTATCAGTTCAAAATCTGTCTGTGATGGTTGTACTCATGTCAAGCAAAGCATTTAAAGGCTTCAAAGCGTTTCACCGAGCAGCAAAAGGTGAAATCTAAAGTGTTTGATGTTCAGTGGATGTAAAATGTCTAAAGATGCTTAGTGCAGCGTTTAAGCCACTGCTGTTATGGCTCCCAGGCACCCACATGGGGTTGGGGTAAAAATCTGCTTCCTCCTGCTCCAGTCAAATTCACACTCCTGGCCTAATATACACGAGTGTTTAGTGTAGAGTACACCATGCCATGTAGCGCTCTCACACTCTGCTGTACATACCTACATCTAGTTTTTATTGTGAATGGCTGTATATGACAATGTGTTGTTTTTAAAACATCTGCAAGGACTGAATTAAAAAAAATATATTATTATTAGGGTTAATAATTCAGATGAGAAAATCAGATGATGTTTTAAATGTGGAAAACACCAATCCATAGAACCCAACACAGAATTCAAAATGAACAACAACAAAATACAGAAAAAACAAAACATAATTAAACACATCAAAAGCCACAACGTAAGAATGATGATTAAAAAAAGAAGTCAAACTGAAAATACCTGCCAAAGGTGTGCAAAAGTGGGCAGCGATCGTCCCGTGTTGGACAGGTAGAGGGACGGGCGTTCGCTGTTCCAGTAAAAGCTGTCCAGGGAGCAGCTGCCAATCAACAAATCTGAGGCGTACTGGTCCCTACAACAGAACATTAGCATTAGCTCACATGCTAACCCACATCTAAGGCATAGGCCTACTGGCTAGCTCACATGCTAACCCATATCTAAGTCATAGGCGTACTGGTCCCTAACGCAGAACATTCGTATTAGCTAACATGCTAACCCACATCTAAGGGTGCTTTCACATTTACAGCATTTGGTGGGCACCAAACATTCGTTTAGAACCAAAAGTTCTTAGTTCGGTTCGTTTTCGCTGGTCTGAGTGTAATCTCGGTACTTTGGTGCGCATCAAATCAACCTAGGCTTTATCTGCCATACTTTGAGTACGGTTCCTCTGGTGTGAAACCAACCAGGCCAAATTGGACGGAACAGTGGAGTTTACTGCATTAATTTTTATGAAATGTGGCGCATTTTAGTCTGGTTCCGGTGGCGATGGTCTTTGTGGGCTATTTCGGTTAATTTAGAACTATGCATATGTGAAAGCAAACCCACATTTTTCTGACTACTGCGGACCAAAGCCAACGAACTATAGGTCTGAAAAGCATAGGCCTACTGATCCCTACTGCAGAACATTCACATTAGCTCACATTAAGGACCAGATAAGCAGCCAATGGCATAAAATCATCTCAGTCCAAAATTTTGGTGACTTAAGACGTTTTTCACACAATTTCATGGAGCACTATTATAATATTTTAAGAAGGTCTGCTCTGGAACTGCATGTCCGCATGAATGGTGTGCTCACTCTAGAACATCTGGTGCACTGACCTTATTACCTATACATGGTTTTGGCTTTCTTGCCCTGGCCCCTCTTTGCCCTTTAACCCCCCCACCCCACCTCCCCAACGCACACCGGCCTTGGCCTTGGCCCAGATGGCCTGTTCGGCAATTTAACCCTGTTCACATGCTACACCGGTGTGCAATGTCAGATAGAATCTGTTTCCGGGGAGGTCAACTTTTAATTTGTCAAATATGGCTGAAGACAAGACAGTCATTTCTTAGGCGGGTCAAGTAGAGGTGAACAGGGATGAATCGTCTCATCTGATTGGCTTCTGTCCTGTCCTGTGCTGTGATCAAAGGCAGATCATTTTGGACAGGCACAGATGTCCTCTGAAAAGTCTTTATATGTTTAAAAATATTCTCCTGCAGCTCACTAAGAACTGCAGATGTGTGTGAAGGCAAAGACTACGGACACACGTGTGGTGCATAGGTGGGGCTTTTTGAAGATCGTTTCAGTTTGTTTTGTTGAGAAGCACTAGCGCTCACTCCAGCAGGCGGCACAAACAGCTCAAAGGCTCCAAAAATAGTCCCTCTGTCCCTGGCTCAGGAAAACAAGGACCCATCAAACAACAGAAAAAAAAAACTGATCTGATCTGTACTGTAAGTACACGCTGACAGATTCCATTCCTGTGCTGTAGAAAAAGAAAATCAGGTTGAACATCAAAAGGACCACATGACTAAAAACAAAACAACTCTTTAAAGTCTCCGAGACCTTCATCCCCCTGTCACCGCTGCCTCCTCCTCTCCCTCCTCATCCTCCTCCTCCTCCTCCTCCTCCTCCTCCTCCTCCACCTCACTGGTACAGAGAGTGCTGGTGGGTAGAGGATGGGTGGAGGTGGTGTGTGGGTGTGTGTGTGTGTGTGCGTGCATGAGAGGATGGGTGGGTGTGTGTGCGTGTGTGTGTGTGCGTGCATGAGAAGATGCGTGGAGGTGGTGTGTGGGTGTGTGTGTGTGTGTGTGTGTGTGTGCGCGCGTGAGAGGATGGGTGGAAGTGGTATGTGGGTGTGTGTGTGTGTGCGTGCATGAGAGGAAGGGTGGAGGTGGTGTGTGGGTGTGTGTGTGTGTGTGCGTGCATGAGAGAGTGGGTGGAGGTGGTGTGTGTGTGTGTGTGCGTGCGTGCATGAGAGGATGGGTGGAGGTGGAGATGGTGTGTGGGTGTGTGTGCGTGCGTGTGTGGACACATGACGAATGGTGGCAGAGGGGGCAGTCACTCAACGCTGAATGTGTCCCCTAAGCGTCGGCGAGCTCGTTAGTCAAGCCGCAGAGGCGCGCTAATCGATGTTGACCCTAACGGCTGGCTCTCCTGGGACCCCTGCCCAGCCATGCAGTCACTAAAGCAGCGCGACCGACCACCGCTGTTGGCCAAGGTCTGTCCAAACAACCACCTACCCCCACCCCCACCTTTTCCTCCCACCCACCCGACCCCGCCACAACTTAAAAGAAAAAACATGGGGGCAGCTACAACCTGTTTTGCAACCTGTATGTACAGTATACACATTACAACACCACATGTATACAGCCAAAACAAAGACCCACTGCTACATCATCTATAGACAGAACAGTGACATCTGCATCTACCTATGCCATTTAAAAAGTTTTAAATACTAAATCTTAAATACTGCTACAGCTATTATTTAGTGGAGTTACAGCATACACAGTCACACAATAATATACTGTAATACAGAAAATATCAAAAAT
>CM059271.1:27078448-27080948 GCA_030347295.1 Setipinna tenuifilis
CAGCAGTGTGTGTGTGTGTGTGTGTGTGTGTGTGTGTGTGTGTGTGTGTGTGTGAGTCAGACAAAGAGAGAGAGAGAGAGAGAGAGAGAGAGAGAGAGAGAGAGAGAGAGAGAGAGAGAGAGAGAGAGAGAGAGAGAGAGAGAGAAAGAGAGAGAAAGAGAGAGAGTGAGAGAGAGAGACAAGGGAGTGAGAATTCACACACGCCAAAACCACCAACACATAAACCAGTTCCAACCCAACTCCCACTGAGCCGTTTAACCACATTAATACTGAGTCCTATATTTTTAGAGGACACTCGCCCAGTACAGTAACACACATGCAGCCCCCTCTGTGCTTTTAGAGGGCAAGAAAAGAAGAGCAAACAACCCCTTGTTTGGGGAATTAGGGACTCCTAAAAAGCGGAGGAAACTGCCCTCCCAGAATAGTGCAGTCAGTGGAAGCATCCATCACAGGGTAATTATCTCACTGCCTTTTAATAGACCCTAGCAGTAGCTATTTCAGCCGCCGCTCCCCTCAGACTCACACGGGTGTTTGGGAGCTTAACGGCCATCATGCGTTAACATGGCGTCCGCTGGCAGGCTTCTGTCTCTCTTTCGAGGGGGGGCACAGCAGAGAGACCCCCCCCCCCACACACACACACACACACACACACACACACACACACACACACACACGTCTGCGTGGCCCATGCGTGCCCCTGCCGCTTTGAGGAAGTGCAGCCATCCTTCGTGCAAAGACAGGCGAGGCGGAGCCACTTCCCACCTCCTGCTCCATCTGGCCTGGACTAATTAACACTCCTGCATGATCAAAATGCAGCGCAAGGAGAGAGAGAAGGAGAGAGAGAAGGAGAGAGAGAGAGAGAATGAGAGGGGGAGGGAGAGAGAGGGAGAGATATCAGGGGATAGACAGAGGGAGAGAGAGAGGGGAAGAGAGAGAGAGAGAGAGAGACGGAGAGGGGGAGGGAGACAGGGAGAGGGAGAGGGAGAGAAAGAGAGAGAGAGAGAGAGAGAGAGGGGGAGAGATATCAGGGGATAGACAGAGGGAGAGAGAGATATATAGCAGTGCATAGAGAGAGGGAGAGAGAGAGGAAAAGAGACCAAGAGCAAGAGAGAACGCAAGAGGGAGAGACAGGGAGATGGAGGTGGGGAGAGAGATATATAGCAGGAGATGGAGAGAAAGACAGGGGAAGAGAAAGAGCAGGGGAGGATGGAGAGAAAGAGAAATATAGCAGGACACAGAAAGGGACAGAAGGAGAGTCAGAGAAAGAGAGGGAGGGAGAGAGGGAGAGAGGGAGGGGAGGAGGAAGAAATGAAGAGAGGCGGTGTGAATAGGGTGGACGAGTCAAACATAATCACCGTAATTGATGTCATTGTTGGTATTAATGCAATTTCCAGCAAGCACTCCTGCCAATGCTGGAGTCTCACCTATTGAGCCTTAACGATGTTTTAATTATTGCCAGTTGATGCACTATATGTCGCTGCTCCGCCCACGACGGTCATCAAGTTTAAATTACAGTTTAGACGGCATGTGGGTGGGACACAGCAAGGGGGGGGCAAAGAGGGGAAACAAGAAAAGACAGAGAAGGAGAAGAGAAGAGGACGCACACTAAGATTACAGGGCAGAACATAATGTCAAGAGAGCGACAGTAGAGAGAGAGATAGGGAGGAGGGGGGGAGAGAGAGAGGGAGAGAAAGAGAGAGAGAGAGAGAAATTGGTGAGCATAAAGATGGAGACAGAGAGAGAGGGAAAGAGAGAGAGGAAGAGAAAGAAAGACAGCCAAAGAGAGAGAAAGAGGGAGCAAATCGAGGCAGACAGAGACAGGGAGACAGAGCGAGAGAGAGAGAGAGAACGAGAGCAAGCGAGAGAGACAGAGAGAGAGACAGAGAGAGAGAGAGAGAGCGAGCGAGAGAGACAGAGAGAGAGAAAGGGAGAGAGAGAGACAGAGACAGAGAGAGAGAGACAGACAGAGAGAGGGAGAGAGACAGAGACAGAGAGAGAGAGGACAGAGAGCGGGAGAGAGAGAGACAGAGAGAGAGAGAGAGAGAGGACAGAGAAATAGAGAGACAGAGAGAGAAAGAGAGAGAGAGGACAGCAGGAGCTGCAATGGTGAGACAATGCCACTCTGGGGGGTGATTGTCCCTGTGCTGTAATCTTCTCTTTATCTTTTAAACATCACCAACCAAATGCCTCATCGCACAGCTATGAAAAGAGGACTGATGAAGTTTACAAAAAAACAACAAAACAACAAAAAAAAAAGAGAGATTTTGTGAGGGACGCTGTGAAAGACGGGAGCGTGTGCGCATGTGTGCAGCTCTTAGCAGTGTTACACAACGGCCAGATGCACACCTCACAGATGCTCGCGGGGCGTTCGCCCACACAAGGTGACACCGGCGTGCCAGGAAGAGGACGAGGATGAGGACCAGGAGGCTGCTGGCAGACAGATGCAGACCTTACAGATGTGTCTGTGTCCTCTCGTTGACGCTGGCATTGACAGGGGCGT
>CM059271.1:27085948-27133448 GCA_030347295.1 Setipinna tenuifilis
ACACGCCACACACACCACATACACCCCACATACACACACAAAATGCAGAAAGTACACTGGAGTACCAGTTAAAAGTCTGTCTCTCTCCCTGGTCTGAAGTGAATCCATAAAGTATAGAAGCCCACACACACACAACACACACACACACAGAAAGAATCACAGACCTCCCACAACTACCAGCATGCTCGCAACCCAGAAACTCAAGCCACCGCTCAAGTCACTCATCTTTCCTAAGTGAAGAAAGAAAGAAGTTTTTTGGCTCCTTCCGTCTCCCCCACTCTCACTCTCTCCCTCCAGCTCCAAGCGCAGACAGAGATAGACACAGAGACAGAAACAGAGACAGAGACGGAGACAGAGACGGAGACGGAGACGGAGAGCAGAGGCCACCCTACCTTCCCATCCGCCCAGCAGAAGCAGATGTTGCTGGAGGTGCTGAGTATATCCGTTATGAAGGACGTGACTCCCAGCCGCATGGTGACAGGATCTCAGGGAGGACGCAGACGAGAGAAAACAACAGAAAAGAAAGAAAGACAGAAAAGAAAGAAAGAGAGAAAGAACAGACAGAAAGACAGAAAGAAAGAGATGGAAAATGACTCCAGTAGACACAGCAGAGGCAGAAGCAAGGATGGGGGAGAACGGGAGAGAGAAAGAAAGAAACAGAGAGAAAGAAAGCGAGAGAGATGGACGAGGCGGAGGAAAAGTGTTTGCTCCTTGTGTCTGGTAGTGAGGAGTGAGGAGCGCTAGGCTAAGGTGGGGAGAGGCGTCCGTGCGCTCTGCTGCTGCTGCTCCTACTGCTACTGCTGTGGCTCCCGCTTCTCTCTGGCTGCTTCCACACACACACACACACACGCGGCTCTCTCCTTTCCTCTCTCTTCTCTTCTCTCCTCTCCTCTCTCCTCCTCTCTCTTCTCTCCTCTCTCCTCCTCTCCCTACTGGCTGCTGCTGCTGCCTGCACTGGCCCTATGAGCTGAGAGAGGCTGAGTGCCGTACCCCCCCTACACACACACACACACACACACACACACACACACACACACGCGCGCACACACACACACACACACACGCGCGCACACACGCTGACAAAGACAACAGGTGCAGCCTGAGGATGAATGACCACTCAAAACAGCCCCCCCCCCCCCCCACCACTGTGAGCATGGGCTGGCCATATGATATTCACCAACACACACACACACACACATCACACACACACACACACACACACACACACATACACACACACATACACACACACATACACACACACACACACACACACACACACAGATGCACACACACACACGTGCACAGACACACAAATGCCCCTGCACACACACAAAGGCACAGACCCAAATGTACACATATGCACAACCACATTATAAATTAACAGAAAAACATACACACGTACCTACAACCTCATTATAAATTAACATGTGCGCACACACACACACACACACGCGCGCGCACACGCACGCACACACACACACGCACATTACAGAGACACACACACACACACACACACACACACATTACAGAGACACAAGGAGTTTAGCAGCATGTCAAGGACGTGGCTGTATAGACAGAAATCTGAAATCCACAACAGAGGGAGCATGCATGGGAAGAACACTACAGACACACACACATCTATAAAACGTCTCATCACATTTACAAACACACACACACACTAACATACAGACAGAGACAGAGAGAGAGTGTGTGTGTGTGAGAGAGAGAGAGGGAGAGAGAGAGAGTGACAAAGAGCGAGAGAGAGAGCGAGAAAAGAGAGAGCGAGAGAGACAGAGAGAACGAGAAAAGAGAGAGTGAGAAAAGAGAGAGCGAGAGAGACAGAGAGAGCAAGAGAGAGAGCGAGAAAAGAGAGAGCGAGAGAGACAGAGAGAGCAAGAGAGAGAGCGAGAAAAGAGAGAGCGAGAGAGACAGAGAGAGCAAGAAAAGAGAGAGTGAGAAAAGAGAGAGCGAGAGAGACAGAAAGAAAGGCATATTTGCTTACACATGAGGTTGTAACACCTCACCACGTTTCTACTCCCCCCCCCCGCCCCCCCCGCACTAAAATTCATTATTCGCATGCCAGTGTGCATTTCTGACGTGCCCCCTGCACCGCTCTCATCCGCGCCCGCTCCCCTGCCCCTGTCACCGGGGGGGAGGGGGAGAGGGGGGGCGCCGGGGATGCTTTTCGGGGAAAGTCAGTCTAAACACAGCCAAGGGTTCAACCGCAAGCCAGAGGGGCCATGACCTCCAGTGTTTCCCCTTTCCCACTGTCATCTCTCCCCCCCCAAACACACACACACACACACCTACACCCTTCCCCACCCTCACAAAACACACACACACCACCCCCCACCCCAGCTCGTCAGAGTTGCCCTCCATGTCGACCTGCCCTCGCTGACACCCACTCACACATGCGCATAAACTTAAAGGAAAACGCACACACACACACATGCACACACCCACCCACACATACTGTACATGCACACACACACACACACACACACACACACCATTGCTACCACACTGAGTGCCACCTTTGAGAGACTGCTTGACGATGCAGTGTGAACCACATTAATACAAAATGTACGTGTCTGTCTTCTCTTCTGTGTGAACAGGTGGTCATATTTTCAACATTCTAAACCTGTACCTGCCTTTGGATGTGTTTTTTGCTTTGTTATGCAATGCAATTCTATTATTTTCATAATCCTGAAAAACATAGAAAAATTAGGAAAATTGCAGGCTGAAAATAGATCCAATTCTAATTAAGAAGCATATTTGAAGCATATGCTTTATACACCCCCTCATTAGTCATCACATCTGTCACATTCTCCTACACACACACACACACACACACACACTCTCTCTCTCTCTCTGTCTCTCTCGCTCTTTCACACACACACACACACAAACACACTCACTCACACACACACACAAACACTTTCTCTCTGTCTCACACACACACACACAGACTCTCTCTCTCTCTCTCTCTCTCACACACACACAAACACACTCACACACACACAGACACACATGCTGACATACACAAACTCTCTCCCTCTCTCTCTCTCTAGCACACACACACCCACACATACACACACACGCATGCACGCACACACACAGAGACACACGCGCAAACACACAACCACTCTCTCTCTCTCTCTCTCTCGAGCACACACACACACAGACACACACACCAAAACACACACACACACACACGCACACACACACTTACTCGGCTGTTTTCCAGAGGTGCCTCTTAGGTGGCGGCAGCAGCTCCCGTTTGTTGAGCGGGGCGATGCCAATGGCCGCCTGCATGACGGGGATAAACTTCTTGTACTTCATCTTCGCCACGGCAACCACTCGCCCTCTCCCTCACCCTCTCCCTCGCCTTAGCCCTCGCCACCCTCGCCACCACCACTGCCCCCAACTGCCTCCTCACTCCTGCTCCACAGCTGGCGCCCGGGTGGGGGGGTGGGGGTGGGTTAGATGGGGGGTTGGAATAATAGTAATAAACAAAACCCCAGACCCAGACAACTGCCCCCCACCCCCACCCTAGATCCTAGATGCCTTAGCCTTGGTCGTCGTGGTTGCCCCGCATCGAACGCAAAACAAACCCAACAACCAACCGGAGGACCAGCTTCACGGGAAGCAGCTAGTATCCAACAGCGACCACCGTGCCGTCCTCACCGCACCGCCACACACACACTTGTAGTTTAAGGAAACCAAACTAAATCGGAGCGGGGAAATTTCATTGTGAGATTTGCGAAGGGCAACAGCATTACATAATTCAAGAGGAGGAGGAGGAGGAAAAAAAAAGACCTTTAAACATTACACTAATGAAAATGCTCGAGAGGGATAATTACGTTACTAAGCCTGAGGCAGATAATGTGAAGAGTCTCTTCAATTCTCCATAATCCTTAACTACAGCTTAGCCCTCTGTGCATTAGGAGCGACCCGGCTTGGGCTGTGAGGTGGGGGGGTGGGGGGTGGAGGGTGACTGGGGGGGTGCAAGCGCTCTTCTCCCTGTCCCCTCGAAAAGAACAGCCTTGGTGGGAGCGGCGGGGCGTGACCTGAGAGCAGAGCGGAGGCGAGTCGGATGTGCTCCATCCACTTCCTGTGCGCTCCAATCCAGTTCCTGTGTCCTCCCTCACCTGTGCCCTCCGCAGCTCACCAGGACAACAACAACAACAACAACAGCAGCAGCAGCAGCGAATAAAATAATCCAACTACCTCTCTGTTTTTTTTTTCCTTCTCCTCCTCCCACTGCATATACTGTAGTAAGTTTAAAACACACACACACACACACAAACACACACAGCGGCACACACACACACACGGGCACACACACACACGGACACACGGGCACACACACACATGGGCACACACACACACACACACACACAAGTACACACGGGCACACACACACACACACACACACACACACACACACACACACACACACACACACACACACACACACAAATACACACGTGCGGGCACACACACACACACACACACACACAAATACACACACGAGCACACACACACACGCAAGTACAAAAATAATCAGTTGTCAGAACAGCAGGGTCCGAGGCACAAAGCCTGTGCATGGCTGCACAAATGAAATTATTTGACGGCAGCTTGCACGGATGGATTATGATTACGAGGGGGTCTTGGGCCATGAGAAGGCCAGGACCTGACTGCGAAAGAGTGATGGCGAGTGGGTGAGTTGAGGGAAGGCTGCACCAATGACTGGGTCTAAATATACCCAGCCCGCTGTGCAGCTATGACAGACCAATGGGGCTAATGGAGAAGATGAAGTCTTTACAATCTTTTAATAGTGACGTCTCCAACATTAGCCCTTCAGTCACTGTTAAAAGTTGGGGAGCATACTACTGGTGTTGCAGATTTTTATCTTCTCTATTACATTGCACAGGTCTGCTCGGTGATCCAGCACTTAGACTTGAGATAAGCAGGTGTGTGTGTGTGTGTGTGTGTGCGTGTGTGTGTGTGTGTGTGTGTGTGTGTGTGTGTGTGTGTGTGTGTGTTTTGCTTTACTCTATGAGATCAATGGGCTACGTCGTGAGCGATGACCACTCTGTGGTCCACAGACACCCTCCCGTGTCCTCAGCAACAGGGATTACATAAGGTCTGAGGCCTGAGAGTTACAATCAGAGGAGACCATCAAGTGGCTTTGCTTTAGCAAAGTGATACACCTCACTTCCATAGTCATGGAGTCAAATCATCAAACAAAGTTAAGTTAAAGTCCATGTGTTCAACAGACACCCACACAGAAATTCAACAGACACCCACACAGAAATGATATATGTATGTATAAGGCTGCTCCTAGAAGTTTATCCAAGAGAAAAGTCTAAATGATTATTAAGTTTCACTGCACTATTTCTGAAAAACAAGCTGTACTGTTGCTACCATAACTTTAAACATATTTCTTTTCTTGTGCGTGTGACTGAAAGTTATTCTTTGTGCAAATATCTTTTACATATGTAATTACATTTTACATTATATTATTTTGTATTAAATGCTTTGTCTGAGTTACTGTAGCAGTGACTAAGCAGGCTCCTAGTTGAGGGTAATAATCTGAGATACACAAAAGGAGGAATAGTTATCCAACCCCCTCTCACAAGGACCATAATCACCACACAACCATCAGGAACAATCATGATGGTCATGAGATAAACACTGACTAACATAACTGGTCGGAACTTTCTAGCATCTATGGGTCTTTCCTTAGAATACGGCTTATGAGTCAGCAAATCCTTTGTATACATCTTGCCTGACTCTCTCTCCTTTATAGTTCAAGGATGATAATTTAGGATAAACAGAACATTAGATTGAAAGAGGGAAAACACAGAAAGGTGGGAGACACACGCACGCAAATAGAAATAAAGCATGCCATTCCCTGCAATCTGCTGTGTTTAGTTACATAAAGCCAGGTCAGAGGCAGAGATACTTCAGGACTGCATTAAGCCACACAGGAATCCTATCATGTGTCTATCTGAACCAAATGACATTGTAATTCCCTCCTAAGCTCAAGTCTTTTCTCTGCTATACACAACCCCTTAAGCCGTACAGAAATGCAAACCAGCGAAGGGATTTGTGTTTTATGTCCCTTAATTCAGAAGTCCAGGTCAAAACCATACATCCACACCTAAAGGTCTGACCACACACACAGACACACACCCAAATACACAAACACGCACAGCAATAGTATTAGTTACAAAGATGATATGAATATTATGAAAGTGCAGAAAAAATAAAAGAATGACTTCTAAAGAGAGTCATTTCATGTTACAAGCAGTTATTTGTGATGACTGCCATGTTCCAAACATTGAGGAGGGGAAAACATACATGTGTGGTTTCTTCACCTAATAGGACTCCACAATAGTGCTGCACAGTATTAGAAAAATGTGCACTAAAATTGCTGAATATTGTGATGACGGTATGACTAGACAAAAATAAGCAAATTTATAAAGGAGCAGTTGTAATGTTTTTAAGCCTTGTCTTAACCATTCAGCCCTGGACAGTGAGCTGCCTATGCTATGGGAGACGGTCAATAGGGCTCCACCAAAGCATAGCTAATAGAAACACACCATTTATTGCAACTAAGCCATGTTTTAAGAGGATATTGCCATATTGTATGTTGCAAAATTGTAACATTTTTTATATTTTCTGCAGCCCTACCCCACAGTAAAGGGAACTGAAAGACTCTTCTTGTTTTCCCTTTTGTCTTTTTTCCCCTCCGTCTCTCCCTCCAGGAGGGGACTCCTGGCCACAAGGGCCGATTCTCAGATTATTCAAATCGATTGCGAGGCTAAATCACATGCAAAAGGGCTCAGAGTACAGGACCTCGATTGATTGATGCATGCAAGGTCACATCTGTGAGCATGTGTTGAGGAGCCGGAGACGTGTCTGCACTTAAACAAAGCTGCAACACCCTTCAACACCCTTCAACTTCCTTCAACTATGACTGAAGCAAGTCTTAGCTCTTTGAGTTTTTTTCTTGTCTCCATTTTCTTTGGGAATCTTTGCTTGCACGTTCAACCAAGGCTGAAGGGTGAGTGGTGTGCTCATTCTGAATTTGAATTTGGCTGGGTTTCTTTCTCTCACTGGGTCATTTAAAGGCAAAAGTAATTTTTGGTACATGTGCCCGATGCTGTTGCTTATTTACATTCTGTCCCCACGGCTGCAAACATGAATAGGCAGCGCGAGCGAGGCATTGAACAGTGCATACATTAACATCGCTAAGTCACACAAGGGGGGAAGGACCTTCAAACAATGTCAATGGCTTCTAACAGCACCAGCACCAAGAGTATCCGCAATTACAGTCAACAGCAATTTGTCTACATGGTCTAAAAAATATACAATTTAGCTGCCTGCCGTGCTACGGGAGGCAATCAAATATGGAAGCTGGAGGAGGATGACACGGAGGAGTCATCTTTAAGGGCCTTTCATGACCTAATCTCTGGCTCAGACTGATGACACTTCATTACCCAGGTCATAAATTACACACATGCACGACCGCATAAAGAGCTCCATAAATGTGGAGCGTGATCACCGCTGTCCTCATCCTCTCGTTTACTATAAAGTAAATATCGTACAAGGCCATAACCCATTTTGTTTTTGTTTTTTGAATGGAAAAGAGACAGTTTTAGATAGAAAATGCAGAGATGACAATACCCTTTTAATCTACTCAGCCTTATTAAATATCACGTTGATACATTTACGTACAATAACAAATAATCGTATTGTTTACAGAGATACATACTTATGTAATGCTATTATAAAAATGTACGAAACGAGACGTAAACTGATATTAGACACACTGTACATCTGGACAGAACAACAACAACAACAACAATGCAAAGGGCACCTGCTGCTGAGGTTGGTGGAGGGGAGAGAGACTGCTTCATCAGGGGCGAGAGTGCATCTTTTATCCTCATTACTAATCACAATCTATTGTTAGACAATCTGCTCTGGGCATTAAGGAAAATGATCATGATGATGAGGGTTATGGTGGTGGTGTGTGTGTGTGTGTGTGTGTGTGTGGGGGGGGGGGGGGGGGATGAGGGGGGTGAAAGAGGCCTGCTTATTACCGGGTGAAAGAGAGGGGGGGGGTGAGGGGGGGTGAAAGAGGCCTGCTTATTACCGGGAGACAGTACTTTCTGCTGAACACTCTGATTATGTCTTGGGGCATCAGTCAGCAAAGCAAAGCAAAGGGATGGGAGCTGACCCTGTTCAAACGCCGTAGGAACACGTCTGCGTTGTTGCATTTACATAACAGCTGCTGAGAAGTAAATGTGAGTTTACATTTTAAATACGGTTGGTCAGAATTTGTTGTTCCAAAATGTGACTGGCCCCTCGTCGAGCTCTTAAACAAAATCACTCGGATGCATGCTGCGTCATTTCAAAACAGCAATTAATTCATGATTGATTTATAATGGAGACGGCAACTGGCACTGAACTGGTGTGGATCCATAACAACCGCGAATTAAACACAGGCTCTCTTGCTGTGTAATTAATGCTAACGAATGCCTCGCTCTAGCATGGCTCCAGTAAAATAAATGGAGGGGGGGACGCCGATCTGACAGGTATATAAGAGTGATGTCCAAATCTGCCGATTTGGTGGGAGCTAAATCTTCCCCTTAATGCCAAACCAGTGCTGCCTCAACTGGGCCATGAGGAGCAGGCTATGTGTGATTAAGGTAAAGGCTGTGACCTCAGTGTTAGGGTTCCACCTTAATCATGGCCCAGAGAACATTGAACAGTCTCAGAGAGATGGGCGTGAACTGGGGGAAGAAAAACACACCAAATCAGCATAATCAAGCAATTAAACTGCAGGGACTCAGCGCTTTGATTAAGTATCCACTCGGAATGACTCAAGCGCTGTGCGTTCAGACAAACAGCATGCAGTCAGGTGAACAACACATGCTTAAATGGCAATTCGGCGTGACCGCACAACACAAATGACTCTGTGTAGTTTCATGGATCAATAATGAAAACAATTTGATATTGCCGCGGCCTCGGTCTCATTCCAGGCTTTGACACAAAGGCAGTCACCTCACCTCAGCCTCCTCCCCCCTCCCCCACCCCCAGGTTGCCCTGGTCCAGGTCTTCAATATTATCTATCTGTTTTCTTAAATGGCCACATTAATAAATCATTGGGCAGGGTGCTCAGATGTGTGTAGATGTCTCGGAGCCATCAATACTTCAGAGGGCTTTTTAATCAACCAAACCTGACAATTTATTCCTGGTGGGACTAACATAATTTAAGAAAAGCTTTGCCACTTTGTCAGAAGCCAGCTGATAGTGTATGTACTGCACAGAGGGGTGTGCACGTATGCATATGCATATGCATGTGTGTGTGGTGTGTGTGTGTACGTGTGTATGTGCACGAACATGTCTGTGTGTGCACGCACATGTGTGTGTGTGTGTGTGTGTGTGCATATACATGTGTGTGTGTGTCAGTGAACACATGTTTCTGCGGTTGCGGTGGGGACATGTGTGGTGGCATTCATTTATCTCCTTGCGAGCCAATCCTGTGAAGCAACTTGTAACTGAGGCGCCGTGTCAAAGCTGTGCGATTGCTCAATGCATCACTATTAGGCTGCAGCACGGCACGGCACGCACGGCGGACAGGACACCTGCTCTGCCTCATTCTGCTTCCTGTTTGGGCTCTCTACCTCAACTGCGCGCTGAACAATGCAGGGAACATGTGAACAACACATACGTACTTGTCTATTCCAGCCCTGGCCTCACAGGTAACACATGTATGCAGGAGGTCTCTCTCCTGTCAGACCAGAAGTCAGGGCCAGTCCCTGCTTATAGTAACAGGGTGGGCCAGAAGGATTTATATATATATACATATATATATATATATATATATATATATATATATATATATATATATATATATATATTGTTTGTTGTTTTAATAATAATTTCCAAATAATCTCTATCAAACTGCAATTTATTGCAACAAATCAAGCCAAACCATCCATGTGGAGGTGGACCAACAAAAAAGTTGGTGTGTGTGTGTGTGTGTGTGTGTGTGTGTGTCCCAACTGTAGAGCTGGGTTTGCCAGGAGGCCAATAACATCTAATCTCTGTGTGGTGAGAGTGTGTTACTCCATATTATCTTACCTTACTGTCCTACTAGTAGCCATGTCATTGATTCCCCTGATCTGCTTATCTCCTAAATGTTGTCTGTGAGCTAATGCATCATTCTGTTTGCACTGTCCTGTAGTCTATATTTCTGTCTGCCCATGCTTAGTGGGTTTAGTGCACTGAGTAAAAGCATGCCTGAAAAATAAATCACATTGTTGAACTGGCTGATATTTCTTCTCGTGCCAAAAAAAACCCTCTCTCCTGCCTTGTCTCTGCATGTATATGGGTGTATGTAACTCTGTATGTGTGTGTGTGTGTGTGTGTGTGTGTGTGTGTGTGTCAAGGCAGTATTTAATCTCTCAAATATATTTGAATGCTGTCTACAAAAATGTGGTTGGTGGGTTCAAATAAAGAATTCAAAATGTGTGTGTGTGTGTGTCAGTGAACACATGTTTCTGTGGTTGCGGTGGGGACATGTGTGGTGACATTCATTTATCTCCTCTTCCTGTGAAGCAACTTGTGTGTGTGTGCGTGCGTACGTGCGTGCGTGCGTGCATGCATGCGTGTCCTTCCTGCTGTGACTCAGTCAGTCATGTTGTCCCTTTCAGACCGACAGAGGTACGCATGGACTCCACAGCACAGCACAGCACAGCATAACACAGCACAACACAGCACAACACAGCACAACACAGCACAACACAGCACAACACAACACAGCACAGCACAACACAGCACAGCACAGCACAGCACAGCACAACACAGCACAACACAGCACAACACAACACAGCAGAGCACAACACAACACAGCAGAGCACAACACAACACAACACAGCACAGCACAACACAACACAGCACAGCACAGCACAACACACCACAACACAACACAACACAGCACAGCACAACACAGCACAAGACAACACAGCACAACACAACACAGCCAACCTCATCTGGTATATTCTTATTGCCCGGTGGCCTTGAGGTCCTGCTGAAGCCAATACAAATGGTTTCATTACAGGGGCCAGCCTCACCTTCAGCTTTCATAAGCCAAGGCTGCCGCCGGCTCACCTCTGACACCCGGCTTATTTAGAGGAAGTCGGCCGAACAACCGCAGGGTGAAAGAGCACATTAGGCACCAGGGCTTCATTGGAGTAGGCAATGCAATGACCAGCAAAGCAAGCCATGGGCTTCATGTGCTTGTGTGGTGTGCATTTGTGTTGGCCATCATGAAAGGTGTATGTGGCGTGGCTTTGCTTTGCTTTCAGCCTGTGTCCTTGTTTGTTTGCTAAGCTCGGGCAAAAAAAACACTGGACCACCAGTGTCATCTTGCGATGAAGCATTTGAGGAGTCCATGGAAAAACGGGCATAGTCTGAGAAAATGCAATTTATAACTTTGATTTTTAATTTGACTTTTATATTGAATTTGTGTTGGCCATCATGAAAGGTATACGTGGCTTTGCTTTCAGCCTGTGTCTCTGTCTGTTTGTTTGTTTGTTTGTTTTTTAAGCTCACGCAAAAAAATACACTGGACCTTCAGTGCCATCTTGCGATGAAGCATTTGAGGAGTCTTGGGAAAAAACAGGCAGGTCAGAAAAAAAGCAGAAACTAAGATGAAGCAATTCATAACTTTGATTTTTAATTTGATTTTTTATAAGCAAATGCAATTTTAAAATGCCTTCAGCTCAAGACTGTGCTCGTTTATTCACAGGATTAATTTTTAAAAAGCGAAGCTTTCAATGCAACTACTGATAAGAGGAGTAACTTGAAAAATGTACTTTTGTGACTGCCCGTTTTTTTTCCATGGACTCCTAATTTGTGTCGAAATAAAGGCACAGAAATGCACAGTTGGAAAAGCTGTCAAGTGGGTTTTTCCAGTTTCCTGTGGTGTCAGTTTGCATGTAGGGTATTATATGAAGTCAGATCATTTTTCACAATGTCATGTTACAGCTATGTCAGTTTCACTACAGCTGTACATGCAAATAATATTCTGGACAGGTAAGTACAACCATTTCTGTAAAAAATTGAGAGTTGGGTTGCTATCGTAGATCACAACATGGTGTTTTAACGTTCTTGGCAAGAATGGTGGCCAACACATATTGCAAAATAAACATAAGAAAATACCTTTTTAAAGACACAAACCACTTACATGTCTTACATATACATGTGGTGTACAACACTGGCCCCACATCACTGGAGCATGACAGATAAAACTGAACTTGGAGCTGTCGTGTGAGGTCACATTGTCACGGCATGTCCTAACCGTAGTGTCTGGATTCGAAGGGAAGTACTTAATCAACTACATGATGTTTAATTAATTACTGGAAGTGGCCTAACATTTTTACAACGACTATTAATTACTAACTACATATTACACCAGTGACAAATATTCAACATTCTGCAAATACAGTCTATTAGGAAAAACATAAAATGACACCAAATTAGATGTGGTGTTGTAATATTTCTAAACTAGATAACTGTCAGAAAGCTAGTCAGTATCTTATACAGGAATTAAAAAATATGATCCCAATACACTCATTAGTTTTCCTACTGCATGCCCAACTTGCATATTCTCAAAACAAACAACAAATATTACCAACTCCTGAGAAAGTGCCAATATGTGAAGCAGTAACATGATAAAAGAATAGTAGGCCTACTTTACATTAAAAAAAGAGGACGTGATCTCCCTTTTAAGTGTGGCAGGATTTAATTTTACAGGGGGGCAGTAAGGGTTTAGCGATGGCAAAGGGCCAACAGAAAATTGAGACAAATCACAGCAGTTGCTGGAGACTGAAAAGATTAATTTCTCATCTTTAACGGGGACTCTGGCGCCTTCAGACGGCAGGCCGTGTGCTGGCTGTTTAGAGAGAAAAGAAGGCTTCATTCTCCCTTTTTGAAATAGCTGCGCTTTGCTTGTTTGTCCTTCTCAGAGAACAGGATCAATATGTTGACAGTAAACAAGGATTTTGTCAAACAACCTTGGGATGAGCCATAACCTAACCTCCACATACCCACGCTCACTAACTGGTAATTTTTCACACACACCGCTGAACACCACAGCCCATCCATTCCAATGGCATCCGACAACCAGGCCAATTCTGCAAAAGAAGCTGTATCCATATCAACCTTGCATGAGGCATTCTATCACCATCACTCAGGGGCGGACAGCCCGCTCAGTTTTGGCACCGGGCTAGCTTTGCTACTGCGCACAAGGAACCATGGGTGGGTCCTCTCTATTCCCCTGGCACACAGAAAACCTTTGCTGACGGAAGGCATGGGAATGAAGGAGAAGTTGGGGGCTGCAATCCCTCTAGGTCCTGAACTGATCTCTGACCGGCGAATAACATGCGTTTCTACACGCCTAAAATTATAGATTGCTCCAATAAGTAACAAATAGCCCCCACACCGTCTGCTTAATGCTCATTGATCGCTGGATAGCCTACTTTTGCAAACAGTGGGTGTCTCACAACAAGGAAGTGAGAGAAAGCGTACAAGTTATAAACTGTTGTTTTTGTGGCAGGCAAATAAGTACCAGAATGTAATTTAAATGAAATAAACTTACCTTTCCTTTATCCGACTCCTCTTGTCTTCGGGTGTCACTTAATTAGCAAACATGTTTAATACCATAACGACACGTTTGGAAAACACTTAACAGGTGAAAATGGGAGTGTCCTTGCGTCCTGGGAAGTCTATAACCTTTATCTGTAATGTCCTTATATGGGCCGGGTGGGTTGAATAGGAAAACGTATCCTCTCAGGTAAATGTCGGTACGTAACGACCATTTGTAATTAAGGAAATCATCACATACCGTCGTTAAAAATTCGTTGGCTCCTTTTTTCCATTGCGAAAATTAGCTCTCATAAAGGCTCATGACGCGGTTAATTCACAAGGCCAGCTTCATTGAGCGCCGAAGCAAGCGAGCGTCAGATCTGCATTGGTTGTCAATGATGCTGCCACGTTCCCATGGAAACTTTAAAAAGCTATTTCTGGCCCACTGTGTCAAGTGTTGCCAGAGAAATTTGCATGTTTTTTTTTTTTCATTCTACTGAAAAATACAGCAATTATACATCATTGTGTGAGTGGTTCCACTAATGAGGCACATCATTTGTCTGTGGTGCAAAATTAGAGCAAATTTGATGGGTATGTTGGGAGACTGAGATGGTATCACCCGCAAGAAATATTACATTTGTGCAAGTCTCATACATTTGATTATCATAACACACATGACCATACATGATGTGATTTTCTACGCCGCGTCTCTCGCTTCTTTTGCATGCGGATACGAGTGATGTTAACGACAGGCATGTTTACACAGGGGATGGATTCATCTTCATCATGAGTTGCTCAAAAGAAACCTAATCTGGTGTCTGTTTGAGCGCATTAGGATGGGAAAATCTTGGTAAACAACCAGCGACACATAAGGATATCCCAACAGTCCCGTCATCTGATTCCCATTGGTTTAGATTGATGAGGTTTACATCTCCCAACATGTCTGAAATGTTGATTTATGTATCCTGGTAACTAGTTTGGACATCAAGACAGATGACGGTTGAAACAAAGCCAGAATCACCACCACAGGTGTACACATATATACACACAGTGTTCTTTATTCACAGAGACAGAAATAACAAAAACAACGAAAAGCATAAAATAACTCTCCATAACTCTTAGAAACCTGAGGTGTGGCATATATTGACATTTAATGGTTGGTGGTGTTACAGTATTTGTTCTGGTTAACAGATGCCGTGATCCCTCTCTGTCCTGTGTATAGAACAGGCCATGCTTACATGACTCATAGAAAGAAGAGGGGAAGAAAAAGACAATGGAAGTCATACGACTAACTTGGAAGCTTGGGAGTGACAGTTTATGACCATTGAAAAAACTTTACCTTCACCTCAGGTGCTGATGTTGCAAATATGTAAAAATAAAAATTAAAAAATATATTTCTTGACAACATCCCAACAAATCAGACAAACATACTGCAACACAAATTCATTGGCATGACATCCATGAAGCTTAAAGTTCTGCATTATTGTCAGTATGCCACTATGGACCTGTATCGTGGGGTCAGTTTTGGATTTGGTCTAAATCAGCCGGTCTTAAAAAAACAACAACAACTGTGCTGTGCTGTTACAATTCTACCAGAAAAAAAGCATGAATTTGTGAGAGAAATCTTAATTGTACAATAATATACATTACAATATAAACCAGTTTGTGTTCGGTGTCTAGCGTCATTGCACGTGTCATGACTTCAGGAATGTGTGAGGTGGGACAGGTCCATGTTAGTGCTAAAGATGACGGAGAACTCCTTCGTCAGAAGCGTATGCAGTGCGATGCCATCATGGGAGTACACCCAACGCGCACCATTCCAGTCATAACGTTTAGGCCCACTAGATGGAAAAAAACAACAAAAACAAAGGCAAAAAATTAACTGAAAAAGTCATCACACATACAAATTATTTTGAAGTATCATCAAAAACAGAAGTTGTGAGAAGAAAACAACACATGTTTTTGTCAGGTGATTTAAAAAAAAAAAAAAAAAAACTCTTTTCACCTGGTAGGGGATGAAAGCCAAATCTGCCGATTAGGCGTTTGTTTGTTGATGACATATGTGCCATGGTCACCTCCCACTTTGATAGTCAGCACGCCACTCTGTAAAGGACGAGAGAAAAAAAAAAAACGAAAGTCAGTCGCGGGCGAAACTCAGCTCAGTCCAGCTAGACTCACACCACCACAAGGCATGCGTGGGCATGAGCCAGAACCCCCAGTCAAGTGTTAAAACACTCAGCAGCAACGTGTGGCTCAAACAACAACACGAAGAACAAAAATAATCTGCCTCCATGCCCTACTGCCTACGTTTTTTGTTGACCTGTGGTATAAAAATGCTGAGTGTGGCTTTTGTGCATTGTGTTGTTCAATCGCCACCTCCCTGTGCTGGGGTGCTGGGGTGTGAACTTCCTTGAACAATAAATAAACTAAAAAGCCATACTTTTTAAAGACCTTTCCCCAAAAGGCAATTCAGAAAATAAAAAATAAAATAAATTATTTACTTTTATTATTTATTTTTACATAATTTCTTTAATTACTGTGATTAAGCCACAGCTAAGAGTGTAGTTTACCCTTTGGGGACTCCTTAAAATATATATATATTTTTTTACATTACACTTAACAGACGCTTTTATCCAAAGCGACTTACAAAAACCCAAAATAAGGTTCTTAGTTTATACGTTTGTAAGAACTGTTTATGGATATCGTTTTGTTGTTGTTTTCAGGGATTAGGAGATGTTTAAGAGACTGTGGCTTTTAGATAAGGGATATAAAAGGCCACTTAAAGAGTGCCTGATTTCAAAGACTCAAACATTGCCACTAATATTTCTTAGGACCTCCTTGAAGAATCAAGTTTCCTCTTAACCCCAAAGTTTTTCCCCACTCGTGAACCTCTGCCTAACCTTATTTATACATCAATCTGCTTAGGAGCTGTGAACGTCATTAAGCCCCCAAAGTTTTGTCTCTGCCTAACATCATTTATTATTATTAATTTATAACATTATTATTTCACCAATTTCACTGCATGTCCTACCCTACCCAGTATGTCTAAGCATGTAACAATAAACCATTCTTGTATCCTTGTATTCTTTATACATCAACCTGCTTAGGAGCTGTGAAGGTCATTAAGACTGCAGTTTTCTTCTGGTCAGTTTTCCTTGGTGAAGTAGGTAGTAGTATGTATGTATGTAGGGCTGGACAATATGGCAAGAAAAATTATTATGATAAATTTTCCCATGTCATCCAATATCGATTTTCAATATCACGATTTCCCCCAACCTCATGCAAACAGTGTGAGAGCATCTGGATTGAAACCTGTCTTTGAAGGCAAGGACGCATCTCACATACCAGCTTTGTAAGCTCCATGTCACTTTGGCCCATGTCACACAATTAACATAGACTAAACGTTTTTATCAAAAATGACATCACCAATGGGGATCTGCCATGTGATCGATTAAATATGCCCAAATCTGGTCATGCCCATGATTGACCTGAATTTTATCACAATCTCGATTTGCTATTCAGTTAAATCGCCCAGCCCCAGTGCTGTGGTGTCATTCTTCAAATGTTTCAGAAAGATTGGGCATGAAGCGCTCAATATTAGGAGAGGAGTAAAGCAAAACCCACTGAACTTCTCTACAGATACTCACTGCACAGCTCTTAATCCAAAAGGACACAAAGCACTGGCGAGTGCTAGAAGTGGCATTTAGTGACAAATGGAATCCTGGACTCAGAGGCTAATTCAAAACACACCCACAGACAGACCACGAGGTTCTGACTTGTGAATGAAGATGACAATGTGTTTTTCTGAAGTCTGACCCAGGACTAAACACTGTCAGTTCCAATAAAAACATGAGTTATACTGAAGTCGACAGGTTTTGCACTACATTACTGCAGTAAAAGACCTGCTCGAGTCAGTCTCAGGTCAGACAGAGTCCACACCTTTCAACACCCAGTGAAAGCACTGCTCTGAGGTTTTGCTCTTCATAGACCCTAATGTTAGGGTCAACATGGCTAATCCTAGTAATTTTGTCACAGCTTTCCTACAAAATGCTAGCCTGATCAGCTGCTTTCACATCGTTTCACTTCGTGCAAAGCATTTGAAACTTCTATACTGGCATTCTTTCTCTCCACGGTGGGTGGATACTTTGTGCTTCAACCAATCTCTACTGCTTGGTAAATTGAGCTTTTTCAAAAAACCTGTAGGAAGTAGGCCAATAACGTTTTTCCCCTGATTAAAGTGTCCTCAAGCATTCTTCTTGTTTTGGCTTTAAATTCTTAATTTAGGGAAAAGCCAACACAGAATGTATAGCTTAGTCTATATCCATCTCATTAGCTTTGTTCAGTGCTCCTCAAACTACAACAGAAACTCAAGCTTAAACGCTCCAGTTCAACATCACCGTTTTCAGCCCTTACTCTGTTCGCTGACTGGCCCGTATACATTCAGAGACGGAGGGAACCGAAAATTATGTTCATGCTCCCTCGAGCAGTTGGTGGAGGTTCAGTAAATGACATTGAGCAGACCCACTAGGTCGTGCTAGCCTGGCTAACACAACGCAACCATTTCATGAACATTTCCCCCAACCACTTAAGCAGCTACGCACTTGGCACGCACTTTCTGGCGATGATGAAGAGCCAATAAAAAGTTATGGCTGCACATTAGGGTTCTGCAACCCCTCCATAAGGAGATGGCAGGAAGTAAGCGAGGGTTGGGCGGAGGGACGGGCTGGGTGTGTTTGGCAAGGAGCGGGGAGGCAGCGTGAGGTTCTACGGCTGCACATTAGTGTTCTGCAATCCCTCAATGAGGAAAAGGCAGGAAGTAAGTAAAGAAGGGAGGGTTGGGCGGGCAGACAGGCGGGCAGGTGAGTGAGTGGGTGGGTGTGTTTGGCACGGGGCTAGGGAGGCAGCGTGAGGTTCTCCGGTCGGGAACCCCGCACGCTGTCGTTGTTTATGGCCCTGCGTGTGTCTGGTGGCGGATGAGAAGCGAGGGAGCTGCCAGGCCGGGAACACGGCCCGATCCGTCAGCGGGGGACCCAGACAGCAGTTGTCCCGCCCGTGATTTAAAAAGCCACCGCTTTATTAATCATCCCTTCACACGGCACAGACACACACCAACAGCAAGATGGAGGGCTGTAGCACAGGAGCAACCGAAACGGAGGAGAGAGAGAGAGAGAGAGAGAGAGAGAGAGAGAGAGAGAGAGAGAGAGAGAGAGAGGAAGAGAGAGAGGAAGAGGAGAGAGAGAAGAGGATAGGAGGAGACAAACAGGTGGAGGATAGAGACATACAGTGACAGCAAAAACAAGATATAAACTGAGAGAAAAAAGAGGACAGGAGGAAAAGAGGAGAGAGGAGAGAGAGAGGAAGAAGAGGGGAGGAGGACACAAACATGAGGAGGATAGAGACATACAGTGACAGCAAAAACAAGACAGAGAGCAAAACAAGGAAGAGGAGGAGAGGAGCATGATGTGAGAGAAAGAGAGAAACAGAGAGAGAGAAAGAGAGGAAGAGACGAGGAGAGGAGGAGACAAACATGGGGAGGATAGAGACGTACAGTGACAGCAGAAACAAGACATAAAGTGAGAGCAAAACGGGTAAGAGAAGGAGAGAGGACAGGAGAGGAGAGAGGAGAGAGGACAGGAGGGAAAGGGAGAGGAGGGGAGAGGGGAGGAGAGGAGGAAGATGGAGAGACAGAGAGAGAGGAGATGAGAGGAGGAGAGGAGGAAGATGGAGAGACAGAGAGGAAGGAAAACGGAAGGGTAGAGAGAGAAACATAAAACGGACATAAACAGTGAGGCAACAACAAAACTCAGAGATACAGAAAAAAGACAGAGACAGACAGACAGACAGACAGACAGACAGACAGACAGACAGAGACAGGGACAGGGACAGACAGACAGGAGAGCAAGAGGGAGGTAAGCAAGAGAACCCAGCGTGGCAGCAATCCTTCCCCAAGTGCATATATTTATCCCTGAATGAAGCCTGCCGAGTCGCAGGCGCTGACAGACTAAATGAGACAGTGGCACTCTGGACCACGGGAGATGGACGGCTGGATCCCTAGCAGGAGTTCTGACAGTCTCTCCCTCCCGCCCCACACACCACCTCCCAACATCCCCCTCAGCTATTAATCTGGCAGTGGGGGGGTCAGGACAGCAGTGTGTGTGTGTGTGTGTGTGTGTGTGTGTGTGTTTGAGAGAGAGAGTGTGTGTGTGTGTGTAAAAGGGGAGAGAGAGAGAGACAGAGACAGAGACGGAGTCTGTCTGTGTGTGTGTGTGTGTGTGTGTGTGTGTGTGTCCGTATGGTGAGGACCTTGTCTTAGTGACCCATCAACCTGTCAGCCTTCAGCCTCCAGTGTTCCAGGCCACACCCATCAGCACAGCCCCATCTCACCCACAGGGACTGAGGGGAGCAGGGGGAGGAAGGCAGGATCACTAGATTGAGCTGTAAAGGTGTTGAGATGGACACACGCGTACGATGGGAGGACGTGGGGATAAAAAGAAAGCTAGACAAGAGCCATTACCCGAGCCCAACACTGCCCTCAGCCAAAGCTCTGTATCAGTTGCTGGACAGCAAAGTCTGGTGGCAGTCTGGTACGTGAGTGTGGGCTTGTTTAAAATGACTGGTTGGCTTAAAGCAATGCATTCTGGACTTGAAATAGTAACGTTTCGTACAATCTTATCCGAACATCACCGTACGCACCCATGTGGCTAAGAGTGATGCTTTTGGACAATCTTGTCCAAAGTCACCGTAGCATGGTAAGTTAATCCCTCAAGAAACACGTCCCTGTACCACATGTTCAGACAAGATTGTCCGAAAACGTCACTATTTCAATTCCACAATGCATTGTTCTAAGCCAGCCACTCAGCCAGCCAGTCATTTCAAACACGCCCTGTGGCACACTGAGTGATCTGGGATATGGCACGATGACTCATCAAAACTGTTCGTCAGACGCCGGGCCTTGTTCTAAAGCAAATCCCAGTCTTGCTGCCATCACACAGGCCTGTGAGGTTTCTAGCGCTGTACTGGACAGTGAGTTTCTGTGGGAGGTTCAACACCCAAGGTCAAATCAAAACCCAAAGGTCTGACAGTGTTCCCTTACCCAGTGACTGTCTGTCTGCTAACAGCCATGCAAGAGTGTCAGTCATCAGGAGCACCAGAGACTAGAATAATGCTGCTGCATCCAAATACTGGCCCATAGAGTGAATGAATCTTGGGCAGTTGTAGAATAAACAGCGATATGATCAATCCATGCTGCATCTTCCCTCTTTGTTGTCACATGTCCAACAATTTAAAATAGTGATTTCCATTCAAAGTAGCTTGAATGATTGCCCTACACACTGCAAACAACTTAACATAACAATGTTCAACCCAAGTGACTTTAGTCAAAGAGCCATGAGTAAGAGGAAGCACAAATGTCTGGAGGGCTGTGGCAGTAGCTCCACAGGAACCTTGGCACTTCCTGAACAAGCTACAGCTGAACTGCATTGTGGGTCTGACTGAGTTCCACTGGTAGTGCGCACATCAGACCACCGCCCTCCCTTGTCATCCATCTTCCCAGCGGCACCTGTCAGTCTCCTGCACTCACCGCTCACACGTGCTGCTCTAACCTTGACACCTCCAGGATGTTGGGGTCAGGGGGTAAGAGGTGGCCGCCTATCCCCCCACCTATCCACCTCCCCACCCCCCATCCGCACCCCCACCACCCACTCCCACTCCACACCTTGCAATCACATCTCTGGGTGACAGTGTCCTAAGTCAAGTCAGTGTACATTCCAGGGGGGGGACTCTTCCAGCAGTTGTCAAAGGGGCCCACTGGCCTTCCTCTTAAACGGCCATCTAAATCTGAGGCAGGGGCCTTACACCGGGGTGGGGTGGGGGGTTGGGGGGGGGGACGAGACCTGTGCTCATAAGTGCTGCAGGTCCACAGGCTTCGACAGGGCAATAATGGATGCAGGAGCAAGACCATTAACATGATGGAGAGGGGCATCCAGCAGGAGTCTGGAGGGATGGATGACGGCCATTCCACACGACAACAACGGCAGGGGGGCCAAGCCAGACGGAGCACATGGGCTCCAGTGGCCGGGCTGTGCCAAGCTCAATATGGGACTGAAAAGACACTACTGACTACCGTTCTTTCCTGGTTCTTTATTTATACATATTTTACACTTATTTTATCTTTTATGCCTTTATATTGTCTTTTGCTTTATTTTTGTTGAGCACATTGAACTACCTTTGTGTATGAAATCGCTATACAATTTAACTTGACTTGACTTATCACCAGTGGATCTACTGGATATCATATCAGCTGTAATAACATTACCTAGTGAGCCTAGTTACCGTAAAAGAGTCAATTCAATCATGTGGTTTCCTAATGTAAGGGGAAGTAACAACATGACATTTTTTATCCTTGTTTATTTTTTCTAAGTGGTCATTGAGTCATCTAAAGATTAATATACTTGTCTGCACGAGACAGAAATAGGGAGTTTTTCTTTCTTCCTAATAGATTCCCAGGCTGACATATGCATTGGCTTCGGTTGACCTGATCTCCCAATGCCACCTATTGTGAAGGTCTAATTGTGAGCACTGAAGTGGGGCAAAAATCAATACTTCAATGGGAACAACAGTGGCATGCCTATGGGCGGTGCAAAGTGGAAAGCCCTGGACATGGAAATAAATAAATATCCAAATAAAAAATAAGTATATAAATAAATAAATAAATAAATAAATAAACAGCCCCATGTGTGCAAGGCGTGCATACATGTGCATGTCCTCTGCATTCTTGTTATGCTCCACAGTAATCCACCCTGAAAGTGCTATGAAAAAAGGAGTACCAACTAGGCCTGGGCAGTATCCAGTTTTTCATATTTTCCCGACATATTACCCTAGTATGTCGGTGTTTAAAAAATGTACATATGTTATGCGAGAAGGTATGGCCAGTTTTGAGCACCATGAATCAAAATAGTAGCTCAGTAATGCAACCTTGAAGGATTTAATATATTGGAGTCTTGTTTCCTTATTTTGTACTTTTCATGTAGAATGCAAGAAACTACTTTTGTATCAATGAGAGCATTTCTATTTTGATGTTAGCAACAGCATCCTGGTATTAAAAGTCTTGCAGCCGGTATTTAAAAAGACCCCAGTATATGGTATTACAATACTTATACATAATATATGATATTGTATCATATAGCACATATTAAAAATACAGACTTTTCAGTTATCAGACCCCACAAAATATCAGAAACACCAGACTAGTTCCAGCATTGTCCCAGGCAATGGCAATGTCTCCTATATGTACAACTAAACAATCATTAAAAGCTGAAACCTGATTCGATTTTCATTAAATGGATTTTCATTACGGTGTGCTGTAGCCTGCATGGAGCAGGCTATATTGTTTTGCTCCTAAGACTGAAATGATGAGAATTTAAGGTGATAGCACCCTCTACTGGACCTCTGAATGAATTACATGACTATGGGTAGTTTTTTCTACTGTCTATGGGTAGCACCCACTACTGCTACAAAAACAAATTAACCAGATGACAGGACCATATAAACAATTCTGATACTTACAGAAAAGACAACATCGTAATCAGTTCCAGTGTAGTCTTCATCCGCAAGATCCTCAAAATATTCTGCCAGGGCATCCAAGGTTTCATCCGCTAGTTTATCATACACTGCTTCAGTTATTTCTCTGTTAAAACAGATGGTTTTACTGAGAGGGCAACTTATACAGCAGACAAAACACATTATTACATTATTATTACATTACATCCAAGTAGTACTGCACTGTCAAAGTCATATGTGATTAGCTAGCCAAACAGTTGTATTTACCAATACCAATATGAGTCTAAACATACAGCGTGTGTGTGTGTGTGTGTGTGTGTGTGTGTGTGTGTCTGTCTGTCTGTCTGTCTGTCTGTCTGTCTGTCTGTCCTGAAATATTACAGGTAGCCTTAATACACGTTCTTGTGAGTCTTTGTTGCGTTCCTGCTGCTCTCTCCTTAACATGACACCTGCTTATGCTGTATTTACCCTGACTGCTGTACATTCTCCCCAGCATTGATAAATGTCACATGAAAGCATCTCTTCTGGACGTTTGCAGCTTCCCCAGTCTGTGACCACTGTGATGGCACAAAAAGAACACAATTTCACAATTCATTGTACAAGATCACGACGACATTTACAACGAGATGTTTATAATCATGATGACTCGTTCATCTTAATGACAAAACTGCAAGCGTTATAGCACACAGTTCTCCTTCTGTGTTTACCGTAGAGTCGTAAGACGGTAGAGCATTGGGCCGGCATACATGTTGGGATGATGACGTGTAGGGTGACTGGCTAGACACACAAAATGCACCCAGACTCTGTAACAAATGAATGCGATTGTTAAGAATATATATACCAAACGTGTGATACATCTCTCATAACTGCTAACCCTACATTCATCACAAGTGACTTCAGGGACGAATCTAGACCATTTTTAGGGGTGCCAAGGCACCCCCGTGAAACTGCTCGGCACCCCCTTGCTCAGTGCAAAATGAATAATATATTATATATAATAATAGTGTTGTGTGATAAGCACTGGGGGCCGGGCACCCCTAAAGACCAGATGCTAAAATCGCCCCTGAGTGACTTGACACTTCATTACTGAGCTAGCCAACAAGGATTGGCATCAGAGATAGTCAAAGAAGGTTTGTCTGCATAACCGACTTATTGTTTTATGCCAAGATGAATGCGCTCATTGTACATATTCACCTTAATAACACTGAATTCGCATAAAGAATTGGTATCATTACTTATACCCATGGCTGTTCTAATGCATACCAAATACCCATGAAGTTGAAGTTAAAGTTAGCCATGAAATTATAACGACGTTATGGTTAGCAATGGGCTTACTGACAAGCTAGCGCTCTCAATTGACAGACATACCTCTTTCTGCAAGTACCGGGCTCCTTGTGACGATCGTTTTGCTGAAGAATTTAGTAAACACTTACAAATATGCTGACCTTCTCTGGTCAACCTTAGCATGTTTGCACCATAGGACTTCCACGCCGTGTAATGTCAACTACTGCTACATAAGTCAAGCCAATCGATTAGCTTCGAGGAACAGGAACAAACCAATGCAATACACTATCGACTCTATCGGTAAATGTATTAAAATGTCTGTTCACCCATCCAGCAACGTTTTAGCAGCAACGCGAGATTTCCTTTTTAAAAACAACCGACCAAATACCGCTCCCTGAAAATCGACGTTTTTTCCCCATCTGTAGGAATTGTACTGTAGTCTATGTGTGTTTTATTATAGAAGTACAGTGTAATAGGAAAATCACAGTCACACAGCTTTCAACACCAAGAGGAATGCCCATTTCATATGAGATCATTCTGATACAAAAATAAAAAAACAAACATAAAAACATTCAAGAGCAAAGAGAAAAGTATATTAAAACCACACAAACAAAGTAAACAAACACACAGAAAAATCTTTAGTTACAAAGGAATGAGCCCAGGGGTCCAGTTGTTTTGGTGGCTTTTGGGTTTTTGTGTGTGTGTGTGTGTGTGTGTGTGTGTGTGTGTGTGTGTGTGTGTGTGTGTGTGTGTGTGTGTCTGTGTGTCTGTGTGTCTGTGTGTGTCTGTGCGCGCACACACATGTGTGTACTTGACACTTTGATACTTTCATCTTTCAGCTTTGTGGCCTTGTTGTTTCGTTTTATTGTACAGTCTACTGTTTGTCTATTCATTGTACTATCTGTATATGTACTGTATTGTTTATATTTAATTTTTGTTAAGTTAGTAGTCTGTAGGTTTATGCAATACCTGTTCTGTCACAGAGTAGAGAAATGTCATTTTGATTTTTCTGCATCTCCTGTATATATAGGGAAGTTGCCAATAAAAAAGAACCTTTAGAAACTTGAGAACCTTGAGAACCTTGAGAACAGGTAACTGTCTATGACAGTAAAGGTCTTGAAATACTTTGTTGGCCTGTGGCCATGAGAATGAGACATTTTAATAGTCCTACTTCTTCACTCGCTCATTTGTTGTCTAACCTAAATCTTGTGGAGTTTATAGAAGGTGGTAATTACAGCACACACAACCCAGACTAACAAACTATGAAGACACTTGGTTTTTAAAAGGTCATCACCAACCTGTTCAGGGGGTTTGTGGTGCTTGCTGCCAGATGCCTCCAGGAAAAAATTTACTGTTCCCGACCACATCTCACTATACTTTGTGTAATTACAATAAAGACTTCTACTCTTTTACTTTAGATTTTGATCTTTGAGGGGTACATTGGGTCTGGCATTTCCCCTGAAATATTGCATTACAGCTTAATAAACCATCTCACAACTGGTAATCCACAAATTGGCCCTTACCAAACACTGGTTATGTGGTGTCATTTTTATGTTTCCGTGAGTGTATCGCTCTCAAGGCAGGCATGACTGTGTAGGTATTATAAATCTGCCTTATTGTATGTTGTACTGTACATTAGGTTATTACATTCATATTACATTCTTCTGTCCATTGGTTTAACTCTTTACACATTTATGTTCTTCACTACATTGTTGGTTGACAGATGCCTGAGATGCAAGGGAAAGTCTTTCTCCCACGTCCACACGTTGCCCATTCTAATAGAAAACAGTTTGTGACATGTGCTCCTCTCTCATTGGTTCCTCTTAGAACTAAATGAGACATCCTTAATGATGTCCAACCATGACGTCTGTCTAGGAACTATTACTCCCCTTACTCACCGTTGTGACTTTTTGCATTAATTGGTCCATCTTGGTCTATTTTGCTTGTTCCAAAATGTACTGAGATACTTTAAAACCATTGCTGAAAAGTTCCTTGTCCCAGGGTGTAGCAGACGAGGTAATGTTGGACCACAATACATGTCTAACATAACATGAAAGACCTGAAAAAGGACATGTTTTCTTCACTTATTTGGCCAACTGGCATTTTAAAAAATGCCATATACACATATGAACTTTCCTCACTGTTTTAAACATGATTTTAAAAAAGATTTTAACACCCTGTCCCATATCCCAGTCTGCCTGTTCACTACCAAAAAGCTTTCCTTTTTTAGGTAGAACAAGTTATTATTAGGCTTTGAATGACACGATGAAACAAACAGAGAAACTTGTATATTGACAGTGATTTAATAAATTATGGTCTCAGAACCAAAAACAAATGTGCAATTATAGAATTCAAAGAGATAACTTTGATATGGTCACTCGTGAAACAGCCTCAGAGCTGAACATGGGACTCTAGCCTATCTCTTACCTCGATAAAAATAAACAGGATGCAGGATTATGGAAAGGATATCCTGAGAAAATGCATTTTCAGTCATGACACCCTCACCCCAAAACATTCTTTATTCTCCTAAAAAGCCAACGGTTACTCTTACATCGTCTCGCCATGTTTCAGACAAAAAAGGAAACACAACAATGCACATACTACATAAATGTCTTTTAAAATGTGCGTTCTCATTCAAAGAGTTCAGGCTTGGCAACTCCCCTAAACCAAATATATGAGACTATGTTTTAATACATACATACTATCCTTACAGGAATAAAAGTGCCATTTGGGGGGAGGGGGGAGAGCGGGCAGGCTGACGAGCAGACCCCCTTTCTATTTGATCCTGCTTCCTAGCGCTCTAAGATCCAGTCACACAGTCTCTTGTCAAGGCAGCCTCTAACCCATACACAAGTCTGACTATAGGCTGTCACTATACCCTCTGCCTGACCTTTGGACTAAATGAAATGGGCAGCATGTAACATCACAGCAGCCTTGCTACTTGGACCTGTGTGGATTTCAGATGATGCACACCATCAGTAAGTCTTTACAGCTTTCAAATGCAATGCCAGTCACAGACATCATCCTGGGAAGAAGGAGGGGGAGGAGGATGGGGAGGAAGAGGAAGAGGAAGAGGAGGAGCTTGTACAGTTTGTTGCCCTCTTTATGCCTGGAATGGATGTCATGAATGTCGATGTTTCTCCGTGTTTCTCTACACCTCTGCATCCAGCACCCTGTCCCCTGGTCATTTAATTTTGGCAAAAGGCGAAGGGTTTTTACGCCATCTCTTGGCAGCTGAGAAGATGGATGGGGTGGGCTGGGGTGCGGTGGGATGGGGGGGTTTGGGCTGGGGGGGGGCAGAGTAGTGTTGGGAGGGTGGGAACCTCTGCTTCCCCAGAGAAGAGTCACAACCATCAGATGATTGAATAGGAGCGCAGTGATAATGGTCTGTCTTCTAACATCTCACTGCAAAATAAACATGTCAGACAAAACAAGTTAGAGATGATTTTGAATTATGTAAACATACCAAGTATAATCTAAACCTGAACACAGCATGATGTCATCAACAATGCATGCGTTTTAAGCATTTACTTCAACATAAGTGGTTATTAAGTGGTTATTAATGTGATACTGAAAAGACAAATACAAATGCTCTGTCTAAACCAGTGGTTCACAAACTTTTTACTATTTTGTACCCCCTGAGACACACTGTCCTACCAAGTATCCCTAGTTTGCTACCAGTACTTTCACACAATGATTGTGTATATTATGGTATATAATAATGTAGTCCCAATTGGGTTGTATAGAGGATTGCTTGAATGTAATTTTTTTTTCACATATAGCATGTATACTTTATACCTTTATGCTAGCAAAAGCTGAGAACTCATTCACAGATTTATTTTGTGTACCCCCTAGAGTTGATCCAGGTACCCTGTAGAGGTACTCATTCCCCCAGTTTGACAATCACTGCTCTAAGCAATCATTTGTGACTGGTGCGAAACTCACTAAATATATATCAAAAGAGCCATCGTCCCGATCCATGTCCATGGTGCTTTGCTCTGACGTCAGACAGATGGCGCTGTCCTCCAGGGTGAATGTGGAGCTGGAGGCTGCGTCGTCCCTATGGAGGGAGAGAAGAAGAGCAGAGCAGAGGAGAGCAGAGAGATGCAAATGAGTATGAAAAACAGGGCGGCAGCATTAACAACCTGCTGGGACAGATGTCTGGCATGTCGGAGCGGCACCCTAAAAGTGCTGGTGTGAAAGTACAGTAAAACCTGGCAGTGACATTGTTGATTGGAAAGAGGTGAGATCTGCTAGCTGTGATGGTCCATGACGTGACGGATCACACTTCTCACTTATAATGTATATATTTTTTAATTGGACTCCTAATATAATTTGGTCAGTCTGTTTAAGTTTACATTTATCTGTACTGTACTAATGAGGTTCAAATTAACTGACCATCGATCACAGTGTTAAAAGATGGTAAGTTAAACCCCTCCTCAAAGTAAACCTAAGCATAATAATACAAAAATACTGATAAACGAAAGGAACACATTAATTATCTTTTAGTGTCTTATGGCAAATTGATCTAAAATCTTTCTTTATGAATCTTTCATATGATTAATACATTAGTCTGGACGTGATTAGGTCATCAAATTAGTGGCCGTTCTGGTCTCCAAATAAGACTTTACTGAGAAAAACCCTACTGACATTTTGCTGGAAAAAAAAAAACATCCTTTTTGGCCTCTCAAATAAAAATGTGACAAGAAAAAAAGTTTACAAAAAAAATCTGCCCAATAAAAAAACATTACATAAGAGGTTCCCAGCCATCCATAGGGGGCAGCTGTAGACCACGAGGCCTGAGTCTCACAAGTCACTCGCGGAGGCAGAGGCAGAGGCAGAGGCAGAGGCAGAGGCAGAGTCACCTGACTCTACTTGAGTCTATCGCAGGAATGTGTTTACTGTTTTACTGCCTGCAATTACCGCCAAACATTTCGGCAGCTTCATCACGCCATGGCAGCAAGACACACACCACTCACTTCCTGCCACAAGACACGACTAAGCAAACTGACCATGTCTAGTTTTACATGCTTCGCCTCCGAGGCTACTCATTAACATAGATTTACCTGAAACCCTGCTCACCACGTCCACGTCCGCACGGGCCGGGTTAAATGTGCTGCCTACTACATTACTTGATTCTCAGGTCAGCAGGTGTGGTGTGGTGTGGTGGAAGGATACAAATCCTTTCATTCACGCATCAGCACATGACTTACAGTACTTAAATGTCTCAAATGACAGATTACTGAAGTCTCAAACACTTGCGTGGTAACGTGAGCCTTGCCTCTCCTCGATCACTTTTTGTTTGTCATGTATGCTGTGTGCTTTGTGTCATAGTTTTTGTTTTGTTTGTCATGGTTACCATACAAGCACTGTTTTCAAACCAAATAACGACTTATCTGCATCATCTTAAATAAATACATTTAAATAACCCCCCCTAGCCTGGCCTGGCCTGCACCGAATTCAGCGGTGTTCTTTCGGGAAGTGATAGTGACCTGATAGTGTTTGGGTACACCCACCCTCATCACCACATCACACCAGCTAGCTATCACCTCAGAGCAACAGTAATATCGCTCCCTCGGGCTCCAGTCACCGTAGCATCAAAACACTGGCTTTTGTCAACCCCCCAGCCCCACACACACACAATGCCCCAGCCTGACCCTCTTTTAGCACCTGCTTAAATATTTAGTGACTCTTTCTTTGCACAAGGGGGGTCTGGGGGGGAGGGGGGGGGGCTGGTTGCTGAACAGTTGCATGACGGGGGCAGAAGATCAAGATTAGGGAAACGTCAGCAGAGCAGACTGATCATGAAAAGGACGACGCCAGGTGGTGGGTGTGGCCCATTGAGAATATGTTTTGAATGGATGCGAGCAGCAGAAAGGGCTCAGATGACTGATCTACATAAACAACAATTTATTTTCACAGGCCTTGTCAGGCTTAGCTTTTTCTCTGTTTTTCTTTTTTTTCACTGTAATTGGCAGCATGTTCATTTTTCAGTGGTAAACAGCTTTTTTCCTCGAAAGAGAACACAGTTTCCCCAGATCCCCAGACAGATATCTCACAAACAGGCTGTGTGTGTCAGGGGAGCAGGGAAATGATAGAGAGAAAAAGTAAGGGAATCCACAGCTGGAACAGCAGGCAAGATTACTTTTGTATCCTCAAGGGACATTACCTGCAGCTGATTTATTATTTTATTTTATTTTTATTTTTATTTTTTGACAGAAAGACTCAGGTGTTGTGGGAGCTTTACCCGTCTTTGGAGTGGCTGTCCAGGTACTGCTCACTGACGTAGATGGACGAGGTGGACAGGGTGGTTCCCATGGAGGAGGCCTCACACAGAGACGGCGTGACAGGGACCAGGTCAGGGCGGCCATACGTGTCAAACACTGTGACAAGACCAGCAATGCAAAACGTCAAAGGAAGCTTACTTACTGTCGTAACCGGTTCTCAAGAAAATACAGTTCCCTTTTAAAATGACCAAGCAAAACACCACTGAACCACAACTAAGGATATTTCAGTGTCAATGGCCATTTATTTATAAGTTCCTAACAGGGGTATAGAAGAATTTCACAGTTTCATTTTCTTAAAACAGCATTGATTATTTCTGGAAACACAACTGAGAAGTGTTCCCTGCTAAGAAGCCATTGTTTACCCAACCTGAGTAAACTTGCTTGGGGGTGAATAAACATTATCAGCACTTTCCTTGCCTTGTCCAACACTTGGGCCTTCCGCTGTAAAAGCAAGACAGTAAAACTGCTGATATTGTGTGTGTGTGTGTGTGTGTGTGTGTGTGTGTGTGTGTGTGTCCGTGTGCGTGTGCGTGTGCGTGTGTGTGTGTGCGTGTGCGTGTGTGCGTGTGCGTGTGTGTGTTGTGTGTGTGTGTGTGTGTGTGTGTGTGTGTGTGTCCCAACACACCACCCCCCCACCCCCCCACCTCCCTCCCAAATATTACAGCCCTCAGAAATGGAAATGTACCCATACACCCATCATACAGCCCTGATGTACTCCCACAGGAAGAGCACAACACAGGGGCCATTCTTGAGTCAATCACTGGGAGATTACTCATCAAAACACAGCCCTTTTTTTTCGGAAACCGATCTTGTTTCAAAATGTGGGCAAGGCCTTTCGTTCCTTCCTCTTTTCTTTCGGCTGTCTCCACACAGGAAGGTCAGCCTTCGAGGGTGCTTACTAACGCTGGTTAAAACACTAACTCTCACCCCACACAGCCGCTGTGAGGGCCAGCCCATGAATTAGGCAGGCCTGTCTGGCTGTGATAATATTTCCGAGAAACGAAGCACCCACCCAAATAACACCCATTCTTTGAAAAAGCTCCGAGCAGCAGTCACACACAGTTTGGGTTAAGAGTAGCTGGTTGTTAGATGTCACAGTTTGAGGATGATGCAACATTCTTGTCTTAAGGCGAAGTGTCAAGAAGTGGTCTCTTACATTTTGTCTTACCATCCAAGCGATTAGGCTTTAGTCTACATTTAGTCAGCCTAACACCATTCATTTTGAACTCTGCTCTCTTTTTGTTTAAAAATACATAATACAGTGGCGAGAAAAAGTATGTGAACCCTTTGGCATTTCTTGAATTTCTGCATAAATTGGCCATAAAATGTGTTCCGATTTTAATGTAAGTCACAACAATACAATCATACATTCTCCTAAAGTAATACTTCACAAAAAAATATGTTTTGATTTTTGTTTATTCGGCACAAGATGTAAACGCATGTAAATGCATACTTTTTCTCGCCACTGTGTATAAATATGGGGGGTGCTGTGGTGCAGTGCATAGAGCACCCATACCATGAATGGGCAGGTGCCCATGAGGACCCAGGTTCGAGTCATTTCTAGGGCTGACGGCAAACAATCGATTAGTCGTTGGTCGACCAAAAAAATATTAGCCGACTAAAATTCTATTGGTCGATTGGTCGGAGGGGAAAAAAAACGCGTCTTTTCGAAGGGCTGAAGGGCTTTTAATTTGACGAGTATGATAGAGGAAGTCGTCGTGCCACTAATTTACTGTTGGCATTTTCTTCACGGCATACACCATGTCTGGAAGAAGTTCTAAAATTTGGCAACATTTCGAAAAGGACAAGGATGACCCAAGGAGGGTAACATGCAAAATTTGCAAAAAAGACATTCGCCTTTCATTCTTCCACGACGAACATGTTTTACCACCTCAGACATGTAAGTAGCCTGCTAGCCTAGCTACCCCTTGCAACAAGTTTGATTGCAATATTTAAGCCTATAAGTACATTTTGTTATTGTCGCTAGGACTATATTCATGTGTAGGCTACTGGTAAAACTAAATTATCCAGCTCACTATTTTACTCGCAGTTGTGTAACCTATCACGTTATTTCGTTTTTTGTTTTTTTGTTTTTTTGGAGGGGGCGGGGCGATTATTTGATTAGTCGGAGTGAATGCACGACCACTGGTCGACCAAGAAAATCCTTGGTTGAGGACAGCCCTAGTCATTTCCCAAACCTACCCCATCTCTCTCCCACTCACTTCCTGTCACCATCTTCACTATCCTGTCACAATGAAGGCAAAAAAGCCCAAAAATATATCCTTAAAAACACACAAATGTAATATATAAATATTAGTACTGCTATATATATAAATGTCATTGTATGGTAACAAACACACAGCTTAATTGAGAAGGCGGGGCTTGTGGGTTAACTATACCTTGTCCATCCAAACTGGCCAAGCTTCTGGCTCCAGCCAGCCTGTCCGACCTCTCGTCGTTCTTCTCGTCGTTCTGGGAGGACAGGATCTCCTGCGAGGACGACTTCAGGGCTGCTATAGAGTTGCGCGTCCGCTTTGAGGGGGAGAACCGGACAGCTGGAGAAGAAGAAGAGAAAGGTCGGGGGCGGGGGGGTGAGGGGTTGGGGGTATTTCAGAGATTGTCATTAGACATGCAGAGTGTCATGTGAAAAAGGGCTTTTGGCCTGTCTGGTGCATAACTGAGATGATGGAGGATGATTATGCAGCTGCCTTTCAATCGTTACTTTGAAAACTTCGCACAAAGAACACACAACAAAATCCCCTTTCATCCTCCTGGTGTTCGGCCTGTGACAACCAAACCAAATTCCAATCTCACCATCTTGGTGAATATCACCTGCGAATTGACTGTTTAAATTATGGAGTGGGTTAACTTGCTTTCGTATGTGAGCATCAAATAAAATAAAATAAAGCAAGACAGCAAACAACCCTGGCAAAATGTGATTTGCTCACAAAGTGGTACACAGTCTTGAAAGTGCTGACTTTGGGTCAAGATCGTAGGTCCCTATTTCTCCTGTATAATGGCGAGATAATGATAATGAAGACCATTTAAGTGCAAAGACTATATAACCACTTAAGAAGTGAAATCTCGGAGGGACTAAGAGTTTATGCATATTTTTCATGTATCTTGGAGCAAAACAAAAGAGTTGCTGATGATGATTAAAAAAATAAATATATGACTTTTAACAGTAGTTTAATATTCCATAAGAAAAGTATGTTAAGTGCCATAACTCTCATCACCACTGAAAAGTGATTACTGTTTATAGATTATTGTTTATATTCGTTTACCATTGTCTAGAGCAGTGATCTAAATGGATATAGTTCAGACGTGACGTGTAATATGTGAAAAGCTGACCTGTAGACTTACTTTGCGTCTTGCGGAACACTCTAGTGCTCATGAACTTCAGAAATCTGTTGGCATAGAAACCAGGCCGGTGCACCGACACAGTGTCCTGGGGAAACAACAAACAAACAAAAACAAAATGGAAGGTAAGGGTGGATGATTTTATTAGCAAGCGATTCTCAGAATGTGCATAAGCCTTCTGTCTGGCAAGAGGTCACAGTTCACAGGGTCTACTTACGCCGTCATAGACAAGCGCTTTCCACGAGTGCTCGAGTTTCTTTATGAATCTATAAAAAAGAACAAAAAAAAAAACAAACATAGGAAGAAAGGTCAATGTTAGAAGACAGGATAGTACGCAAACACTCATGACCCCACTCCCCCACCTCCCAAAAAAACAACATAACTGAAATGAGAGATGGCTGGCCCAAAGCTATGTAGCTCATATTAAGGTTACGTAAGCAGGCGTGCCGTCAATGTCATTTCCATGTATAATTGGTAGCATGAGGGACACAGAGCAGGAACAGATCTGAGCGAACAGATCTGGCACGGGACGGATTATACAATGGCCAGAGTGGGGGGTACAGTACTTCAGTGAGAGAACTGTGTACTGTGTGAACATAATATTTGACTGCTGAACCCCTCCAGGCAACCCCCGTACCCCCACCGCCTCCCGAAAGAAAAAAGAAAAAAAACCATTACAGTTAAAGGACAAACTTTACGTCATTAGCACATCACCCTGAGCTGTGTATAATTGTCTTTGTGTGTGTGATTCAATCTCTTCAGACAGGTTTGAATTCTTTTTGTAAGTTGTCTGTTGACTTTGGTTCTTCTCTCTCAGATTAACTGAAATGTAATCGCTTTGCCATTAGGCTTACAGACGGGGGACTTACTAAGAGAGAGAGAGTGTTTACATGCGGAAACCTTACCTGTACGACTGCAGAATGTCAATAATGCCGAGGAAAATGAGCAGCTTCTCGTCCTTGTGCGTTTTGCAGGGGATTCCACCCATTCTGTACACAGCATAGGAAGCAGAGAGACAATAAAGAGATGCTCCACAGATGACTAAGATATACTAAGACATTAGCCTCTCAGGAGTGGAAGAAAGTAACTGCTGCTCAGGGGGACTGTGCAAGGCAGGCTTTCACCTGTGATTTGCACACACGCAAATGTCAAATGTTTAGACACACACCGAGGCTTAATGGACGGAGGTTTAATGGAAGACGTGTACACAGTCACATCTAAGGGGGGGATGACACGACAGGCCTGCTGGCTAACACAGACCATGAGCAAGAGGCAAGAGGCAAGAGGCCCCGTGTCTGGGTCTGCCATCTCCACTCGTCTGTGTTTACAGCATTGCCATGGCAGGGCTCAGGAACAACACTGGGCCCTGGAACACATGGTGACGGGACACGACGAGGCGAGGTGCGATGAGACACGGAAAAGAGGAAGGAGAAAAGACTCACGTGTCGTCGGTGGTGACAGCCTCGGCCGCCTTGCCGTCCCCCTGGATGGACTCGAGCGCCGTGGAGTAGAGGACCCGCTGGCCCACGGGCCGCTTGCCGTCCTGGCCCACCCCCATGCCCACCCCCACCTGGCCCGACTCGCCCTCCCCCCGCCCACCCTGGTCCAGCACGTGCACCCCCAGCAGCAGGCTGTAGTCCATGATCTTAAAACTCTCCAGCACCTGAACAGAGATTAGAGAGCAAGCAGCAAACAACAAGCAGGAAATAGGGAAGAAGAGAAAAAGAAAGAAAGATGTTTTAATACGATGTTGATCTACGATGAAGAGACACCACAATCTGGCTATTACCTCAACAAAAGTAGCAGACAGAAACAATGTGTGCTGTGACAGCAGGTGTAAGTCCGTTCCTGAAGTGTGTGAGTGTGTGTTCATTTTAGGTCTGTTTGCACTATGCATGCTCTTTATCACAGCAGGAAATAGGAAAGAAGAGAGAAGGAAAGAAAGAAAGAAAGAAAGAAAGAAAGAAAGAAAGAAAGAAAGATGAGTTTTAATGAAGTAATACAGAAGAGGGGTCCCAAAGGACTGTTTGTGTCACCAAAGGAATGTCTTTGATTTATTGCAATGTCACTTGAGATGTCACGTCTTCAGATAGATATGTGTTTTGTTTTTTGTGTTCCGGGTTGCACGTTCATTGGAAATGAACCTTTAAATGAGGGTTACGAGAAGCTTAATAGTCGCTGTTTCCTTTTTCCTTGTTGTCCTCGTTTCCTGGCTGTGTCAAATTCACAAATTGAAAAATGATAAAAACTCATTCAGTGTGTCTGTGCTTAAAGCTGTGTGTGAATAAAGCTTTTCTGTATGCCGTCTTCTTCTGTCTTTTCTCTGAAATTTTATCCATCCTTTTGTTAACGTCACCAAATATTTTCAAAAAAGGTGAAAGTGCGTTTAACCATGTGCCTGAAGGCAGGAAGGTGATAGTGCTTTACCCCATGTGCCCAAAGGCAATAAGCACCTTCAGGCGTGCCATTAAAACACACTGTGACAATCAATCATCGACCATCACTGCCTGCCTGTAGCCTCCTCGCCTTTAGATTGTATGCTGAGGGAGTTGTCTCTTTGGACACTACTTGTCCAAACACACAAGGAAGCACAGAGACCTGCAGTTTCAGGGTCAAGGAACCTAAGAGCTTGTGTCATGGACTCTGATGAAGATGGCAACGCCATCGAAACGTTAGTCCTTATGTTGTGCACTTGATTAAAAAGTTAAAAAGTTATTATCTGTGCTGCTCCGATGTACTTTCCTAAATGTGTATAACTTTAGTCTGGTTTCCGTTGATGCACCAGATAATACCACAGAAGCGCGTGGAATTACTCTCTTTTCCTTGTGTCATTAACGTCAATTGCCAGCACGCACACACATAACTCATTCAGTCACTCAGTCACTCAGTCACTCAGTCTGTCAGTCTGTCAGGCAGGCGTTTGGCAGCAGGAAGTGGAGGGACTCATTCTCATGTTACACAATAATGCGACCAACTGCAGCTGTGCGTGTGGCCAGACCCAGGTTTGCATACACAGCACATGGAAGGGGGTAACTCGCAAAACCATAATAAAATCTCAACAGGACTGAATAATGACCAAAAAACCCCAGAAGGGTTCATTTCCATACAGAGAGGGTACTTGTTGAACTTTCGTGTGTCGATCTTGAACACCTGTTGCTCAACAAAAAAACAAAGCAAAGAGCCAAATGTATGCGTTTATTGATGCAATCTCTGTTTTGCATGGGCTGATTCGGGTTGCCTCCAGCACATTCAAATGACTTCAGAAGAAGAAGAAGAAAAAAACCAACCACATCCCCAGGCCAGATTTGCCTCCAAACCTGTCGGACCACTAATGTACGCCGACCTGGCGACCGTCTCATTTTTTCCTCTCGAACGTCACTGACGGAACACGTTCCTGTTCCTCCACTCCACACGGGGAAAACAATTGTGTGGAAAAGATTCGTAAGAAGCAAGCACAACAAAACAAGACAAAACAAAAATGGAACTGTGCTATTAAAAGCACACAGACTAGCAACCAAAGCAAGGAAATGTAGACTAAGTATGAGGGGAAAAAACTATGGGATTGGCACTGTGACTATCCTTACATGCAGTAGGCAGTGTGAAAAGCTACTCATACTGTATACTGCTTATACAGGCTGATTTCTATGACTGGGAACTGGGTAATATTTCATCTGTAGCTGTACTTTGGAGATGTAATGTTGCCAAAGAGTTGCCAAAGAGGACGACGGATTGAGGTCATATCAGTCTGAAACTGTCACTGCTCACTGTTTGAACTATAGTCAAGTCAAGTCAAGTCAAATTTATTTGTATAGCGCATTTCATACACAAAGGCAGTTCAATGTGCTTAACAAAAATAAAAGCAAAGGACAATATAAAAGCATAAAAGATAAAAGATAAAATAACTTTAAAATATGTGTAAGATAAGTAAAAGACATAGAGTAAATCAGAAAGCAACAGTTAAAAATAAAAGATAAAAAATAAATTAATTAAAAGGTGAATCATCAGCAAAATATGAAGCATGTGATTCCCAGAACATACACTACTAAGCTTATGAGTCCTCAGATACTCCAGGAAACCTGTCCTACTGACTTACTTTGTCTGAGGACAAGACTAATAAGACTTACAGTAGTACAACAAAATTCTTAATAATCTGCTGGTCTTCATCCACCTTCCAGGATTTCTGAATAATTTGTTCATATTAAATGGGGGAAGTGTGTACTGGATTTAGACCAGTGACCTCAAGGAAAGCTCCCTGTGTACTGCTCAGCAATGGCTTTCTTTTTTATCTTTAATGTGTAATATGCCACATCACTACCAGGCACATAGACATGTTCATCATGGTGTAATATACCAAATCTTCAGTAGGCACACACACACACAGACATGTTCCTCATGGTAGGAGAATGAAGGGCCTGAGTTGCATATGATGTGTATGCTGGCAGGGCTGGCTAGAGGAAGGGGAGAGATGCTATGATTGTGATTGTATGGTTGTATGTACATGTATTGTTGGGTGATGGAGTGAATGTCCATTTATTTATATTCATGCTTTGTACACAGTAAGATGTGAGACCAAAGGCAATTTTCATGCTAGCATGACAATAAAGTATATTCTATTCTATTCTATTCTAACCCTTCAGCCTCACCGGCAGCTCAATCTGCAGTTTTGTCTAATCATTAAAACAATATCCAGTCAGTCTCTTAATGTTCGCTAAGCACACACACACTCACACACAGCACACATAGTGAAATTCCAGCAAACACACACTCACACAGCACACACACACACACACACACACACAGTAAAATTCCAGCACATGCTGTATGTTCCAATCCTGTCGAGCTGGAACAGCAAGGGATGGCCAAACATGAGGAACCTCTTGAAATCCACCGAATACACAGGAAATGTACACTCTTCCTGAGATGGTGCAACTTCAGCCAAACGCGCTTCCTTTCCATACACTGACTGTACAGCAGCATGTGGTGGTGGGGCACAGACTGTGACCGTGACAAACATCACCCTAGGGTTTCCAAAGAAGCCTACTTAGCGTACGTAGTCAACAAGTCGGCCCTCAAAACACATCATTAACGTCTGAAAGGGGCCCCTTTCTGTGAGGCGGTCAATAAGTCATGTTTGTGAGGATGACAATTGTTGCTGATGTGCACATCTCTCAGCAAAACAGGAGTTGGTGTGTGAGGGGTGAGGGGTGAAGTGGGAGGGGTGAGGGATGGAGGGGGTGAAGGGGAAAGAGGTGTGCCCCTGCCTTAAAGCTCAAAACTCAGAAGAGTGGTAAGGGGGGGGCTGGAGGGCTGCAGTAGATTCTGATGTCATGCGGAACACATAGCAGCTTGTGATGCGGGCTATCCTCCTCTTCCTCCTCCTCCCCCTCCTTTCTCCTCCTCCTCCCCCTCTTCCTAACCCTCCTCTTCCTCTTCCTCCTCCTTCTCTGCCAGCTCCAGCAGCATCCTCCTCCTCATTCATAATTAATGGCTTCCTCTCCCCTCCATATGGCTACTGTCACCAGGGGAGCAGCAGTGTGAGGAGGCCTGTACCCCATATTCTCACCACCACCCTCTGATGACCCACATACAGACCCCTCTTCTCGCTTTCTCTATCTCTCTATCTTTCTCTCTCTCTCTCTCTCTCTCCCCACCCCTCTATCTACCCCCTCTCTCTACGTCTCTCTCTCTCTCTCTCCTCTACCTCTCCCTCTCTCATTCTCTCTGTCTCTCTCTTCCTCCCTCTACCTACCCCCCCCTCTCTACCGCTCTCTCTCTCTCTCTCTCTCTCTCTCTCCCCCTCTCTATCTCCCTCTCCCTCTATCTCTATCTCTCTCTCCCTCCCTTTCCCTCTCCCTCTCTCTCTCCCTCTCCCCCTCTCTATCTCCCTCTCTCTCTCTCTCCCCCTCTCTATCTCCTGTTTTCTGGACCGTGGCAGGTTGCAGAGAGAGAGCGCGGTGGCGGGCAGGCAGGCAGGCGGGCTGCTCTGTGCTGCGCTGGGCTGCTTACTCAGGGAAAAGCGGGAGAGATTTGTGCTTAGGAGGCACTTTGGGCCTGGGCTCAGGAGACAGTGGCCAGGAAGCGATAACAATAAAAACTACACAATCACCCACAACTGTTTGTGTGCAGCACAGAACATGGCTCTGCACCACTGTTTGGGGTCGTGTGTGTGTGTGTGTGTGTGTATGTGTGTTTTTTGTGTATGTTTGTGTGTGCAAGTGTACAGTATATGTGTGTGTGTATATATGTTTGTGTGTGTGTGTGTGTGTGTGTGTGTGTGAGAGAGAGAGAGAGAGAGAGCGAGAGAGTGAGTGACAGTGAGAGAGAGAGAGAGCGAGAGAAAGAGAGAGAGTCCATAATCAAGCCCAATACAAAGAATGTTAACTTGACTAGCATGACCCTGCTAGCTGTCCGGCATCCTGCCCTGTTCTCCTGGAGCTGATTGTGTGGAATGCCTCTGCTGAGCTCCGCATGGAAACACACATGCCCTCAGCCTCGCCACTGCACTGCCACAAACCAAAAGCACGGAAGAAACCCAATCGTGTTGTTTTTGGAGGCCTTTTTTCTTGGGGGGGGGGGGGGGGGGTGGCTGATCTTGAAAATGTTTTCCCACAGAAGCTCCCCTGCAGCCAGTTAACTGCCCCCCCCCCCCACACACACACCCCACACACACCCTCCATGTAAAACTTGGGTTCTCTGTGAACTTGTCATGCTTACTGTCTCCACCCCTGCATGTAAAACTTGGGTCCTCTGGGAACTCGCCATGCTTGTGACTTGCATTAGCACTGATCTTTTTAGTTTGATGCCTTTAATGAGGAAAGACAGGGAAAAGAAACGTAAAGAGAGAGAACGAGAGATAGAGAGATAGAGGGATAGATGTATAGAGAGAGAGACAGACAGACAGAGAGAGACAGAGACAGAGACAGGGATAGAGATAGACACACACACACACACACACAGAAAGAGAGAGACAGGGAGAGAAAGAGAGATAGAGACAGAGAGATGGAGATAGACACACACACACAGAAAGAGAGAAACAGAGATAGAGAGAGACAGAAAAACAGACAGAGAGAGAAAGAGAGAGAGACAGAGAAAGACAGAGTAAGAAAAAGAGAACACCACCTCCAACAACATGTAACCACTTTATTATATCCACACAATCGATCTCATCATTTCTTAAGGGAAAAAGGGGTCTTCTGAGGTCCTCTGTGGACACATAACTAAGTAAACAAACAGTCCCAGTGTTTCAGAAGCCGACACATGGCCACAGCCAAGCCTTGCCTAATACGGACGGATTTAGACACAACGTGCCAGTCATTTTGGTCATTTCATTACGTGCACAGTTTTCTTTCTGTTTGTTTTGATGGCTCCCATTCACATCTTGCTGGGAGGAGAAATCTGACCCATTACCGTATTGTTTGTTGTGATCCGACCGAATAGATTGGCTTAGTAAACAGTGCGTCTCTCTTGTGGATGTCTTTTCATTTAATTGATTGGGACCTCTCAGGTCTGTCAATGTTTAATGTATACTGTATGTGTTTCCATTTTTTTCTGAACTGAGTTTAAAACAAACCAGTAACTAACTGTCTGCAGGACCTGAATTAGAATTTAATTAGAATTAGAATTGAAATTGAATTATAATTGGCACATATGTTCTTCACATGCTCCACTATGCTCTAATTTATGACTTGTAAAATAATTGGAAATCCATTGTAAAACAAATAGATCTGACCACTTTAAACAAAGCGTATCACCATAAACAGTGGAATATACGCCACACAATATATGCACGCCTTTCCCTAGGCGACCGTGATATGGTTATCAAGGAGGCGCCTGTTACATAAACCACCAAACTGCTGTGGAATCCACGCGCCGTCTTATCTAGTTTAGCCACTAATGCGCTGGAGCAGAGAGGAGGTGGGGAGAGCCTGGCTTGGCCTGACTACCAGACCTGACGGTCCCTATCTTTAGACCCAACTCCCGAGCACTTTTCTTTTCGGTTATGCTGGGAACATTTGTTAATCGCATTCCGTGTTTGGAGTTTCTGTCATGTCCTAAGGTGGAGGGGGTGAGCAGGAGGGGGAAGGGGGGTGGGGGGTGGTTGCTGGAAAGAAAAGACTTCAGTGGAAACACAGTGTCCCTCTGCCAAGCCGAACAGCCAGTTCAACACAGTTCAAAACACTCTGAGACTCTGAGCTGTGGCACGTTCTCAGAGGAAAGTGGCTGTGAGACTCTTTAAAATGTTTTTACTGCAACAACGCAATGGTTAGGAACTGTGGACTGTCACAAGTCATGACAAAACACTATAAGAATATATTGTCAAACAATGATATCATGGTGTAGATATTCTGCACTACTTGAGTCTTTGATGTAAGAAACTCATATGGAATACAAAAAAAAAACTGAAGAAAAATACCCTCTAAACAGGCAAAATGCCAAAATTATAAATATATTTGATATACAACACAGCGTGTATAGTCCTTGCACTTTCCCCTATTTTCTCCCAATGATGTTTCGTTTTGTCACAGCAAGTTTAATCTCATTCTCGTATCAAATACTACGATGTCTGGACTGGAGTCATAAACCAATGACCTTTACAGGTACAACTGATGGGGTAATCTATTAGGAGTGCCCGTTTTTATTATGTTTTTATAGTTCGCAGAATGGGATTGATATATCACTGGGCATGCCCAACTCCTGTGTAATGGATGTTATCAAACTAAGCTGGCCTTGTGGAGTATTAGTCAACCTTTCTCCTGACAGAAAGGCAAAGTGCAGTAACTATGTGAACATTAAAACTGAAAAAAATGTCTTCAAAGTTGTCATACTGCCCAGTTAAACATGTTGTGGTATAATACTTGTGACGCTTTTATGCACGTTCTTAATAGGAAGAAGCAAGAGATTTAGTCACAAGACAAAATATGTTATTAAGTCCATTTCCATGCTAAACTTTTGACAAGTTTTGACAAAATATGTAGTTACTGCCTTTTGGCTTTGTAGGGCAGTACTAAGTGGAATGAACAACAGGATGACACTGTTGCACATGCTTAGTACATTGCACACACACACACACACACACACACACACACACACACACACACACACACACACACACGTGTCCACACACACACACGTGTCCACACACACACACACGTGTCAGGCTCCTGTGTCAGTATGAACATGCAAATTTGTGAGAGAAAGACATCTTCTCCTGTCACAGGAAATGTTATTTGAAAAGCAAGCCGCTTAAAACTGACTGACTGATTAATGACACGTCCAAAAAGGCTCTTTACTTCCTCCTTCCACCTGTCCATAAGCTTCATGTGCCACACAGCAATTTGCTCTAGAGCAAACTCAGAGAGGAGAGTGTTGTCACTTCCTCAAGTTTCTATTCTTACATTCACACTTGTGCTGCTTTTGCAAGCATAGCGTTTAGTTGTTGTGCAAACGTGCAACACACCCAAACTGGCTGGCTGTTGCTTCAGCCCAGCCTCTTGAAGTGAAAGTGGCCTCATTGTGTGAGAAAGTTATTCAAAACGCTGGCACACAACAAAAAAAGACTCAACTCAACTCCACTCAACTCACCCGGCAGTCTCGCTGCAAGGTCTTCATCAGAGCTATCAAAATAATCGTTTGTGGCAGCCCTAGTGTGTATGTGACAGAAAGGCAGACGCGGCAGGGGAAGCTGCAGTGGCAGTTTCGAGAGAAAAGCAAAGTAAAGAAAAAAAAAAAAACCCGACGCGTCGACTACTAAATTAGTTGTCGACGATTTTGTTCGTTGACATAATCGTGACTTATCGACTAATCGTGGCAGCCCTACTCACCCGGCAGTCTCGCTGCAGGGTCTTCATCAGGGCGTTGTAGGTCTCGGCGTCGAAGTAGAGTCCCTCGTGCATGTCCTGGAAGTCCAGGTCCTTGTAGGTGGGGCAGGCCTTCTCGCGCTCCTTCCGCGAGGCGCGCCGCTTGTACGTGGAGCCCTTCAGGTCGTACTTGTAGTGCATCCTGACAGAGCGCGGCAGCACGTTGTTCATCACCACCAGCCGGATGTTGATGCCGCCCGACTGCACGCAGTACAGGCCGTAGAACTTGGGCAGGAGCGTCCGAGGGTTCTGGTTCAGGTTCTGCGATAGAACAGAATAGATCTGATTAACTGGGGGACAATAAACTAGATCATACACTGCAGTAAACCAGACCATACACTGCAGTAAACCAGATCATACACTGCAGTAAACCAGACCATACACTGCAGTAAACCAGATCATACACTGCAGTAAACCAGACCATACACTGCAGTAAACCAGACTATACACTGCAGTAAACCAGATCACACACTGCAGTAAACCAGACTATACACTGCAGTAAACCAGATCACACACTGCTAGTAAAGATGTGTCAAGGTGAATGGAAACTGTTCTGGTTGCTCTTGACTGTTTTTACTAGAGGTTCCTAATTTATCCTTACATGTTTTCATATTTATCTTACTTTCCTCCATTCCCCCCCTTGAGGGGTTAATAAAGTATTTTGATTCTCATACTGGTTAAAAACAGGTATTACAGTCCAGTCATAAGAAAGTTTGGTTACACTTTATTTTAAGGCGTCTACATAAGAGTGACATGAACATGTCATAAGCATGACATGACACATATCATAAACATTAATGACACTTCATTCATGGTCATGACTGTTGGCATTCATTGCCATCTGTAATGCAATGTCTGCATCGCTAAAAATATCAACTTAACATTACAAAAATGTAATGATACTTAATGACAACAGTCATAAACATGAATGAAGTGTCATTAATGTTTATAACATGGGTCATGTCATGTTTATTACATGCTCATGTCACTCTTATGTAGACACCTTCAAATAAAGTGTTACTGATTTTTTTTACATACACACACATACTGTAAAATTCTATGCAAAACGTTTTGATTGGAGGACACCTTTTGGTGTGGAGATGATGACTGGCCTCACCATGTAATAACCCGGAAGTAGTTTCTGCAGGAACTCTGCTTCTTTGTGCTGGACGGTTTTGATGATGAACTCATCGTCACTGGTCAAGTAGAACAGCGACCCACTGGCACCAGGGTTGGACAGCTCAATCAGCGGCTCGTTACAGATGGAGTACTGTATCAAAACACAAACACAGGGAGGAGTGGAGTGCAGGCTCCAGGTTAAATTCCCAGCTTTCATTAACACCCCCCTTAAGACTAGACAGATGACGTAGTAGGGGAATAGCAGTAATTGTAAGAGCACTAAAAATATCACTCTTTGACCAGAAAATTCCTTTGGCGCGACAGCTAAGAAATATCATTCAAAATATCACTGTTTGAACAGAAAATTCCTTTGGGCGCGACAGCTTTTTGCATAGACTAATCTCAACCTGAAAGCGTTGTGTTTTTATGAGACGTGTGGTCTCACTGGCTAACTGGACAAACACAGGAGTTATTCATGTGTACAGGTGCCGCTTAGGGACTTTTTTTCAGTAATGGCCCAGTAACCCCATCAGCCCAAGCCCAGCCCAAGCAAGCATGGCCCCATACACATACACGAACACAAACAAACAAACGCAAAACTGACTGACTGGAGCCAGTGGTGAGGGGAATAGGGTGTGGCCTGGCCTCCCTCTCCGTGTCCGTGTCCATGACAGCGCTCATGTGCGTGCTGTGCCCACTCCCAGGCTGGATTGGGCCTTTGATGCAGCAGCAGGGGGAGGTGTGGTGGTGGTAGTGGGGGTGAGGAGGGAGGGAGGGCAGGGGGGGGGCAGGGGGTAAGGCTGCCAGGAGGGGCCAGTGTACACTCTGGCCAATGGGCCTACGGCTTGCCTGAGAGCCCCTGACTAATGTAAGTCAATGGTCACGTTGTGCCTGCAGCACAAACACATGAGCATTTGCATTTGTATTCAGCGCTGTGCTGCAGGTCAGTGTGTGTGTGTGTGTGTGTGTGTGTGTGTGTGTGCCCCTGTGTGTGCCCCTGTGTGTGTGTGTGTGTGTGTGTGTGTGTGTGCCCCTGTGTGTGTGTCTGCCTGTGTGCGTGCGTGCATGTGTGTGTGTGTGTGTGTGTGTGTGTGTGTGTGTGTGTGTGTGTGTGTGTGTGTGTGTGTGTGTGTGTGTGTGTGTGTGTGCGTGCGTGTGTGTGTGTGTGCGTGTCTGTCTCTCTGTCTGTCTGTTTGTGTGTGTGTGTGAGAGAGAGAGAGAGGGAGAATGTGAGGGTGGGAGACAGAAAACGCTGTGTGGATTTCTCTATTTGTGTGTGAATGAATGAGAGGGCGAGTGGGAGTCAATGTTTGTGTGTCTGTTCCATCATCATTAGCTTTTCTTACTTTTTCTCTCTGAGTATAGGCTTAGTCAACAGAAACAAAACTCACTCTAACTTTCTATTATGTCTTTCTCTCATTCCCTTTTTCTTTTTCACGCCTTGTCAACACAAACAAAAAAATATGATATTGCTATAATTTTTAAGTGATATATATGGCATTATTTAAAAAACAAAAACAGGAATTATTTTACGATCTGCTTAGAAACAAAATCAACTGAATAACATGCATTTGGAAATGACTGCTGAGTCTGTAAGTTAGTGCGTCTACATAATAAAAACTAATAAAACTAATAATTATATATATATATATATATTTTCAAGGGTGAATCATCCTTTCCTAAATATTACTGCTGTGTTGTTGGTATCGATGCAGCACAAAAAGCTGGTGAGTGCTGTGATAACTATTCTGGGCTGATTTTTGAGCAAGACGTCAGGAATTTAGATAAACTGGTTCGGTCACCATGACGTAATGTCTCTTTAAAATTAGTCCTGGAAAACGAGACCCATGCAGGTTTTTTCCGTTTGTATCAAGCAGCAAAAATAAAAACCTTATAGCAGTAGAACATGTACAGTAGCCTTAGTTGACAATGCATACCCTGCAATGTGCCTATTGTCATCATTGCCATCGTTGCAATGATGTGGCCAAAATTACATTACATTACATCACACTTAGTAGACGCTTTTATCCAAAGCGACTTACATATATACAAAAAACTGTACACTGCGTGACCCTAACGCAAAGAGACTTAAACAAGCTTTTGCGGTGACACAATGTAAACACTTCTATATGTTAGCTTATATCTGGTAGCTTATTATGTCCTCCTTTTGTAAATCGCTTTGGATGAAAGTGTCTGCTAAGTGTAATGTAATGTAATATAATACGTAAAATTAAGTCATGTGAGGGAATTCAAAACAGCACTGTCCAAATAACGAATAATAATGAAATATAGCCCTTGAGATAAAAACAAATGCCAAAGCCATGACTCGAAGAGATAGGGTGGAGCAGTAGCACCTCTGTAGTG
>CM059271.1:27135948-27140948 GCA_030347295.1 Setipinna tenuifilis
CAGCTACCAGACTGGTGTTGCAGACTCTCCGTTGTGTGTTTGTTCGGTTGTCTGTCTAGTATTTCTGTTCTTTGGCTTTCCTTTTTGGTCCTTTCCTTTGGACTGCTTGAGGCAGATGTGCGTGCTTTAGGCCTACACAGTCTACAGTCCCCACCCAGACCAAAGCTCTGGTGGCGTGACAGACAGACAGACAGACAGACAGACAGACAGACAGGCTGGCCATACCAGGTAGTCGTCCGGCTTAATCCCGAAGAGCTCCCGGAAGTATCGGAACGCCATGGGTGCGTACGTCTTGAAGCGGAAGTCTGGGTAGTGGTGGGCTGGGGTGAGGTTGCTTCCCTCCCTGTAGGAGAAAGCCAAGCCATGGTTCAGAAATGAGCCAAAAAGGATAACAAACCAAGCAAAACAAGGGAGGAGTCCACAGGAAATACAGGCCTGGTTGCAAAATGCAGAAACTGAGAAATATGCAATGTGTAAGTTTGATTATTGATTTGATTTTTAGTAAATGCTGTTTTAAAATGCTTCTAGTTCAAGACTATGCACATTTAGTCACAGGATTACATTTGAAAAAGTAGTTTCAATGGTAACTACTGATAGGGGGAGTCATTTGAAAAATGCTAGTTTTTTTCCATGGACTGCTCATATAGTAACACTGTATCCAAGGAGGAGGATGAATAAGGAGGGCCTGCCTTTCTCTCCACCGCACTTTTGAGCTACGTGACACCTGAGTGTGTTTTCAGGCTGGGCAAACCAGTGTTCTGTTGCATGAAGGGCAATCTGTGTTTCTGTGACAAGCTGCTTGGTTTTGAGTTTCGACCCAGGGAGAGGGTGGACATGTTTTCTTTCTTTCATTCACTCAAAAAAAAAAAACCTTGACTCGCATTACAGAAGAAGTGATACAGGTGTAACCTGGCCCTAGGGAGAAAAACATAATATAGCAATAACCTACATTGTAAATTTCCCAGCCTTCTGAAGCCTTAGCAGACACTGCTACTGCTATGCTTGTTTAATAAATGACCTATTCACTGCTTAACTCACAGGGCATAACTCCTGCAAGCTTCCTGAGGTAACCAAACTGCCCGAAAACAACGTGCGACTGCAAATCCATTTTAAGTGGTTTACAAGGATCTTGGTTTTTTTTTGGGACAGTTCCTGTAATCGAAGGTGTCCAGGAAAGCTGAACTTGATTTCACTCTAAAATAAAAGGAGTCTTATTGTTCGTTGTTTTCTTAAAATAGACTTGGGGAGCTGCTTACTGAGTGAGACATGCCACAAACATCCGTATTGGTACTGTATCTCATTCACGTGTCGACAACAAGTAAAACTAGAAAAGCACTCAGAGAATGCACACCTCTGCCAAGCAGTTAAACTCCCCCCACCCCCTCCTTTTTTTAATTCGCCAATGGGATTTCCCATGTTGATTTTCCAAAATGTTTGTGAGCTAACCAATAAACAGATTTCCAGGAAAAAATAAATCACCTCAAGGCAGTGAAAATACAACCTACTGTAAAAATTTCAGAACGATACGTCCATGACTTTTTGAGCTATTTTGCTAACAAACAAACAAGCAAACAAATAGAAAGACAGACATATAATATAAACACCAGCAAAAAACATATCCTCTTTGTCAGGGTAATAAGTAACCAAACCTTCACTACACATGACATTAGAGCAGGTGGCATGCTGAGGCCTTTTAGGTGAGCAATTAAGTGTCTTTTTTTTTTTTTAAGTCAGTCCAAGATACACAATATCAGGACCTACTTTCCCATACACACGACTGAGCAGGCTGTACATACACAACAGGCAGAAGAAGTCAAACACAGAATTAGTGGAGGAGGAAGAGGCCAAAAAATTAGTCTGTCTGTCACGTGTACCAGGTGCTTTCGAGGAGGGTGGGGGTGTCACATTCCTCCAGAGATTTCATCTAAATAAAGAGATGCTAAAACTTGTGGGGAGATTTGGGGGTTTAAGTCGATTTGGTGTTGGCTGTTGTGTTTGCTGCTGAGTTCTTTCTCACATGACAGAGAAACTAACGTTTGATGTGGTAAGCCACCTTAAAGCGTCTCCATCCAGGTTTGGTCAGGGCCATATCAATTTGTCGGGTAACCAAAAATCATTTAATTTCTATAAAACCTTTACCCAAATTCCTGGCTTCTTGCAGGTTCACATATCAGCACCATAAGGTTGTTCAGTGCCCTGTGTCTCAAAGGCAAAAGGCCTGGACTTAGTTATTGATTTGGTCCAAAATGAAAACAAGGGGGTGCATAGAGCACCCGTACCATGAATGGGCAAGTGCCCATGGGGACCCAGGTTCGAATCCGGCCTGGGTCATTTCCCAACCCTACCCCATTCCTCTCTCTCCCACTCACTTCCTGTCCTGCTCTTCGCTGTCCTATCACAATAAAGGCAAAAAAAGCTCAAAATGAAAAAAAAAACCAAGGTAGTTACATTTCACATACACTAGCCATTTTACAGATAGTGAAAGGGCAGTCATACAAACAAGCACGTGAATGTCACCGCTTTCCACCTTTTACTGGTCACCTTCTTTTTTAATGGTTCTCACCTGGGTAGGAAGACGCTCTCCACCACGTAGAAGTCCTGCATGAGCACATCTCTGTCGGGCTTGGAGGTGAGGTTGCCCACCGTGTAGCCGATGCCCAGCTGGATAGCCCCCTTCAGGGCTGATGAGGTGGTCTGGACACAAGGGGCAGGAGCAAAATAGGAGAATCAGCAGGGCCCTTTGCCATTTCAGTCATCTCCCTCTCTTTCTTTCTCTCTTTCTCTCTCTTGCTCCCTCTCACTCTCTCCCTCTCTCTCTCCTTCTCTCTCTCTCTCTTTGAAACACCCACACAGACATAAACACACACACACAGACACACACACACACACACACACACACAGTGTCTTTCATCATATTTTGTATCTGTCCATCTCACCTCGGCATAGAGGCATAGAAGTTAACGCTTCTGTTCTCCCTCTTTCTCTCCCTCCCTCTCTCTCTCACTCTCTTTCTCTCTCTCTTTCTCTCTCTCTTTCTCTCTCTGTAACCACTTTGTATAGTGTTTGCATGTGTATCCCTGTATGTGGATCTCACAGCTGTTGCTCTGAAAAAGTCAAAACTAATTCAGTAATCTAAGTAGGGAAATGAGCACTTAAATACACCTCAAGTGTGATCAACACTGCACTGTTTCTGCATATAATGTAGATAATGTTTGCATACTTTATTAAGTACACAAATATTTAAATGTACCCTAACTACAGCAGGCATTTAACCTTTAAAACGGTTTAAATCATAATATACAGTCAATATAAATGTCTGTTTACCTGTGTCTAAAAATAAACAAGCGGTTTCCTGTGTCGAATGTACGAAACAATGATAAACAACATGGCCTCAAGCTTCTGCTGACAAAACAGGTGCATAAATAGAAATCTATCAATGCCCTCATTCACCAGCGCAGCAACTGTAAACAGGCCGCTTTCCCACCCTGGCCAGCCCTGTGACCTCTGAAGATAAACTTCAAATGACTTCATACTCGACCTTGAAAAGGTCGACTCTCCTGTCTCTTTCCAGAAAATAGCCGGTGCCAGCCTGCAGAGGCCGTGTCAGACGGCGCGATAAGGAAGTGTTACCTTTTTGTACGTTTTCTCTGCACTGGCGTTGCGTGAGCCTCCGACTCCATTCCCAGTGGTCGACGACATCTTTGAAGGACACAAAGCATCAGACAGTGAGCGCCATGTTAATCTTATAAACTCCATGACGTTTTTACCAAGTATGCTTGTATCCTTCTACAGTATGCCATGACTGGCTGGAATATTTCAAAGGCAGAGGGACGCTTAGTTTCCATGTGTTTGCAACAGTAAAGGAGGCTGCACACCATACAGGTGAACTATGAATAGTCACTGATGAAAGTTTGATTTTTTTTACAAAAATATTTCTCAGATTCATAATCTGTTCTGTTTATGTATTTTAAGCAATATCATACATTACATTACATAACATTTCATTACCAAAGCAACAGTGTGTAACAACTTGTAACATTATGTACCTACACTGTACGATAGAGTTAGGGTTACCGTTAGTGTTAATTATGTTTGTAAGTACATAATATTACATGTTGTTGTGTATAGATAGGCTAAAAAATGAACCGTAAAATAAAGTGTTACCCACCTTGCTTTGGCCACGAGTGCTGCCACGTCTCCTTCACTTAGGGCCACTGCATCTCCCACGTCTGTGCTGCCGTCAAGAACACACGAATAGGTCCGGTCCACAGTCTCAGCTGGAGGAAAACATTTGGGCATATTCAGCTTAAATACATACATTTTTCAGCTCTTGCAATCTACCGAAAGCATAAAGACAAGTGTTACGGAGAACATTGACACAAATTTAAGCTAAAGGTCCAAGCTTAAGGTGTTATTGTTGCTATGGTTTGCTGGTCTAGACCGCTCATAGACTCACTGAAGTGTCACTACATTATCAAACGTGTCTAGTATCTAAGAAATGGGATATTTCTGTAACTAATATCCAGAAAGGACAAAGGGAACATAAAGTGGTGGTGTAGTGATAACAGACGAGGCTTAAAACAAACGCTTATGGAATAAAGAGAAGGTTACTGCTGCCAGTGATGAAATCTTAATTGGGAACTAAAAGCTTAATTGCGAACCCCAAAAAAGCCATACGGATATCACTGAGATGTGACGAAGTAATTAACAAACAATTACAGTCACAAGCAGCTTTCAGTTTGTTTAATTGTCTTAGCCTCCAGCGTTTTGTATTTTATGTCCTTCGATTTTATAATTCTGTGTTGAGGGGGGATTCATTTTGAATACAAAGTGACTGAATAAATGTGTATGGTGTGTGTGCATGTGTGTGTGTGTGTGTGTGTGTGTGTGTGTGTGTGTGTGTGTGTGTGTGTATGTGTGTGTGTGTGTGTGTGCGTGCCTATGCAATGCAGGTGTGCAGGTTCTCCCTGCCCTCTCCCATTTATGAACAACTTTCCAAA
>CM059271.1:27143448-27150948 GCA_030347295.1 Setipinna tenuifilis
CCTGGTTACTACTAACCAACTCTTTTTCCCTAGGTGCCTCGTGCTTGTATAAGTTTGCATGCGTAGGGGGTATGTGTGTCTGTAGTGTCCCTGCTCCAGGAAACTTACTTAAAGGCACATGTATCTCCTTGTGTGTATGAGGGTAGTCTGTTTATTCTGTGTTCCTCTACACCTCTGTTAGCTTATTATGTCCTCCTTTTGTAAGTCGCTTTGGATAAACGTGTCTGCTAAGTGTAATGTAATATAATGTAATGTAATGTAATGTAATGGTGTTTTATATATGACTCTGCAGTCATGCCTCATCCTCTCCATCAACAGCTATATCAGTTGGTAGGATGCTTGCGGTGTGCTTGATTGTAACCTCCCTGATTATAATTACAAGGGCCAAAAAGGTTTATGGTAAGACTCACCCACCAAGTTTCTTTTTTTTCTTTCAATATCCACGCAATACAACTGAACTGAATGTTTTGTCTTGAATGTAAATCAGTAAAGTGAATGTGTAGGTAGAATGTCATAGCCTGAACAACAAACGCGAATAGAACTTAACCTAATAGTATGTGTATGTAATAGTAATAGTACATAATAGTACTGAAATAACATATCTAAATCAAAAGTATAAATAAATAAATACAGACATACATACATAATATTATGAGTATAATTTACAATCTAAATTTATGGTTAGTCAGGCACACGATTTTGTAAAAATACTCAAATATATCAAATAAATCACTTGCAGCTCTCATATTCCCATAGTTGTAGCAGTTATATTATGAAAAAAAACTCTGCACTGTATTTCAAGGGCAATGTGATAGATAAAAAAAAATAATAAAGTGTATCCCTCAAGCTGATAAAGTGCCAGGAACTAAAGTGCGGGAAAGCGTCCAGAGTGCACACGTGACAGACAAAAGGCTTTGGACAGCACTACCTGCCCTGCTTATCTATGAGTGCTATCTCTCTGTTCCCTTATGCTAGCATGAACACAGCCAGGACACTGTACACACAGCCACTTGATAAACTCGATAATGGCATGTTTTCAAACAGCAGAAAAACTGGGAGGTGGAAATTTGAGAACAAGAAAAGGAATTCAAGCCCACTCCAAAGGAAAAAAGAAAACAACAGTCAGGCGTGTTGTCAAAAGACACGATTATACACAGTAGCAAAGAAAGTGAAACAGAAACCCTTGTTATTCAGAGATAATACAGAGACAAGCACATTACTTTACAGACATGTAGCACGAGAGATGGGCTCATACAGTATCAGATGATTACAGGGAAACTAATAGTCTCTTTGATAAAAAAAGGGGGAAGTGTGTATAAACCTGAAATATTGTGGTGTAATGTGGTGTCTCAACGGTGATTAGGCATTCACAGAAGTGGCACCACGATAAGCCAGGCCAAAATGCGTCAGCGATCTGTGTCGTCATGGCAGACTCAATGCATTATCACCGGTCCTGACGGAAATAAGGCAGATGTTACAAGCACAGGTCCCTCAAATAGGACTGGCTGGCTGGCTGTGTTTACCTCCATGCTGCATGAGTCATCTTATTGACTGTTCTGCTGTATCTCTATGCCACAGTCAGTGTCTTCTGCACAGTTTAGATCAGCTAGCAGAGGACTGCATAGGCCTTGGCCATGTGTCCCCCAGACCTCACGATGTTCCCAACATTTGAAAAGAGAGGGGGACTGCACCTGGTCCCTGCTCTCTGAAGCTTCAGCCGATCTACGGAAAAAAAAAATCCCTGACCTAGGCTGCACTGAATACGTTCCGGAACAATCCATGGGAGGCTCGCCGTGAAAGAGCTGTTGTTTGGGCCTTTTGAAAATGCAATGCGGTTCTCCACAATGAAATGTTACAGCGCCTACAGTTTGCCTCCACTTTAACAGAAACCCCTACACTGCTGAAGAGTGGGGAAAAAAATATTGCGCAAAAAAATATATTACATTAAGATGTATCCAAGAGATTTTTTGTTACGAGTTTGTGGCCTGCCGCTTGATCATGTGTTTCAGTGTATCGTTTTTCAGGCACCACTGCGTCATGAAAATGAGTTCCAAGTGGTGAAAAAGTAGCTTGTCAGATCTGTCTAAAACAACAGGCGCGCTGTGACTGACAGACCAGTAAAAATCCCCACATGGCTCTCCTGGCTGCCACATTTCTCGAGATGAGTTATCCACACTTGAATTTTCCTCTGCCACTAAGCCATGTGGTGTGGCAGCGACGGATCCGCTGGGGCCTGACTGGCCTGTGTGCTCAGCACAAACCCGATGCCCACATCAGGATGGAGTTGCAGTTTAGCTCTTGATTGTGGCCAAAGATGGAGGTTCTACGACACCTCACTCAAATCTGATCTGCATCTGGCCTGTGTGTCAGCTCAAACATGGTGCCCACACCAGGATGGAGTTGCAGTTTAGCTCTTACAGTGCTAAAGATGGCCAAAGATGGAGGTTGGTTCTACACTTCAGTCAAATCTGATCTGGACGCCTCCTGATGGGTCTGCGTACTGTATGACTTCGTCACATGGGGAGAATCACAAAGTCCGACTAGATCTGGAGATGCCTGGCAACAGTTCTTCATCAGAAATCAGATTTTGACCCCAAAGCCCATTCACATAGGCCTAGTGGTAGATTCACCGCTGAGCTTAAACTATAGTCCCAAGCCAAATGTTGTCTATAGCATCCTGTTATATTTTGTGTATTATTTTTCAAATATCCAGGCACATAGAACAGCACGTGCTGGAGGCATGCTGTAGCAAACGCAGATTTCCAGTGTGCAGTTACTGTAAATAACCATGCAAAGCTCTGTAGGGGGCTGAGTGAGTGTGTATTTATGCCCAAGTCATAAAATATGCCCCTGGCAAAATAGGTAGCATGGGGGAGTGGGTGGGGGTATGGGGGTATGGGGTTGCATAATCAAAAATCACTTGACTTGCAGTCTGTCTTTGATGAGCCAGTATACTGACTGAGAGTTTACGAGCAGGCCCAACACAGACGCTGGCCTGCAGCTAAACCCTACTACCCGCTACCCGTATTGTCACAGACAGACATAAATATGTTTCATAAGCCATTACCGAACATCAATGAGAGTTCAAATCTCGCAGGAAATTGGACATTGTGACATGCTGGACTCCTGTGGTGTTGTAATATATCCCTGAAACAAAGGAACTTTACTCGTACAGGGCTACATGAAAGCAAACTGGCTGTGGCATCTGACTCTTGTTGGTGTGTGTGTGTGTGTGTGTGTGTGTGTGTGTGTGTGTGTGTGTTTCGGAGGGGATTTGTCTAAGAAATTCAAATGCAGACAACCTATTTTTGAGACTGAGCTCAATAAACTGTAACAAGTTATGCGATACGCATAACTTACCCTCTGCAATCAACTCAGCTACACAATTTCCCACTGCAGGGCTCCAACACTAGAACAAGGAGCCTTAATTGTTGTGAACAATCACTGTCAATCATTGACAAATGTACAACGACAGATTTCTTTTCAGGTTAAATTTCTTCAGCTTTAAAAAAACTCTTTTTTATTTCAGTCCATTGGTTGCTTTTGGATTTCTGTTTTGGTTAAAGATGGTTTTTTTTCTATGAAACCCAGGATGCAAACGATTGCCACAACAACACAGAACCACAAGCGCCAATCCAGACAGGCAGACATTGGGGATTCAGTAAACGTCAAGAAGCAGCAGTTCTGTTTTTCTGGCACTCTAGGAAAGAAGAGGAAAGGAGAGGAGAGGAGAGGTGAGGAGATGAGAGGAGAGGAGAGGAGAGGAAAGGAGAGAGAGGAGAGGAAAGGAGAGGAGAGGAGAGAAAAGGAGAGGAGAGGAGAGCAGAGGAGAGGAGAGGAAAGGAGAGGATTATATTTCGGGACCCTCGGCTTGCAGAGCACAAGTCTTTGTTCTTGGCTGGCGGTGGTCGCTCCAGTCAGTCCGCTAATTGGGTACAGCGAGTGTCACAGATTACATAATTGGCTTAGCCTCATGCTTGGACTTATGGGAAGCAAAAATATGTACCAGAACTTTGTGTTATGAAACAAAATTCTGGGGGCAGAAAAAAACATTCATTGTGGGGAATCAGTGGTGTTTGTAAAAAAAAAAAAAAGCCAGACCAGACCATACGCGTCACGAACAATGGATGAAGAACATACAAGTTCGGTACAAACACGAGATCAGAGAACAAACCAACGAATCACTTGAACATATTTCTGCTTCAAACATCATGCAGCTATGCAGGCACTACTGATGAGAAACAGAACAAAAAAAATCATAAGGAAGGAAACTGTGACGCCAAAAATATGAAGAAAGTGAAGTGAAAAACAGGTAAACAGTCCCGACTGGAGAAGAGGCATTGTGCCAGAATGTGTCAGCTATTCAGGGAGTGTTCCCTAGTGCATGGGAGCAGTGCTGTGGGCTCGGGGCAGACAGGACCAGACCGTGCCCACAGAGTCACATGGGACAGCGGGTGGCTGCCAGAGCCAGAGATAAGGAGAACGAGCCAGTCAAGAAAGGACAGAGAGGGAAAGGGGGAATGCAGACTGGCAGGATTATAGACAGAAAGTGTCCACAAAATTGCCACAAGATAAGCTTGTTTTTGCTCTTCCACTGTAAACGTATTGCTTTACTGGTGTTGACACCAGAGCACAGGAGGCATGCTATGGTGCTATGGTGCTATGGTGCAGTCAGTGGTGTCTTACCTTGTAGGTAAACACCAGGTAACACTGAATCTCTGCTCTGTGTCTTTCACCAACACACCGTGGCTAGAGAAACTGGCCCATACTTTGGTCATTTGTTTGATCATCCATGTCATCTAGAAACAAAATAAATCCCACTTAATGTCCCACAAATAGCCTGAAATGAAACAGTCCAAGCCTTCTGCTCATTTACACACAGTTTATCCCACTTCTCCCAGGCCAGCTCTGCTAACCGAGGGAAGCTGCTTGGCGTCTGGGAAGGGGATACATGTCTGTGCCCCCCCCCCTCCCTGCCCGCCCTCCCCTCCTGCCCTCGGCTGCTGTCCTGTCTGCCTCGCTGTGTGTTGGCACGGTGATCTCAGAGAGCGGCCAGCACAGAGGGGCTTTCATCGGGCCCACTGGCACTGGCACTGCCCTCCTCCAGCCACCAACCCGGAGAGAGAGGGGGGGAGAGAGAGAGGGAGAGAGAGAGAGAGAGAGAGAGAGAGAGCGAGAGAGAGAGCGAGAGAGGAAGGCAGAGCAACAGAAATACAGAAACAGAGAGAGAAAGAGAGAAGGAGAGAGTGAGAGAAAAAGACACAGAGAGAGACAAAGAGACGGAAGAGAGAGAGAGGGAGGGAGAAAGAGATAGACAGAGACAGAGAGGCAGAGAGAGGGAGGGAGAAAGAGATAGACAGAGACAGAGAGGCAGAGGCAGAGAGGCAGAAGAAGAGCTGCCACTGTAGGGAGACCCTGTAGGGGTAACGGCAGTCACAACAACTCTCTGCTACTGCTGCTGCTCCTTCTGCTACTGCTCTGTGTGATATATGTATATGATATGTGTATGATATATGAATATGTGTATGATATATGTCTATGATATGTGTATGATATATGTCTATGATATGTGTATGATATATGTCTATGATATGTGTATATGATATGTGTATGTTATTTGTATATAATGTCTATGATATATGTGTATGATATGTGTATGATATATGTATATGATGTGTATGATATATGTATGATATATGTATATGACATGTCTATACTGCTGGACACCTTCATTTCCTGCTGGATAAATAAAGTATCTCCACTCTACTCCTCTACTCTACTCTTCTACTACTCCTCTGCAGAGCCAGTCTGGACACAAATTCTTTCTGCCTCATTTTGCTTCATTTCTTCAGCTCATGTTGACAAGTTATTAGTAGGCAGCCCTTTGCTATGTGTGAGCCCCATAGACCTCTGGCTCAACAACCTTCCGGAAAACACCGGGGAGTTGCTGCTTAGGATAAATTAAGATCAAAATCTGGTGAAAAGGAGGGGATAGGTAACTATTTTTCAGTGCATCTGTTGTTATGTAACCAGCCCAGGACACAATGGCAGACTTTGTCTGTGGTATTTACTGCAGGCTTTCTCTCTTTCGCTCTCTCGCTCTCTAATTCAAATTTCAAATTCAAAGTTGCTTTATTAGCATGACTGCTTTGAAAGAAAGCACTCTGTCTCTTTCTCTCTTCCTCCCTCCCTCCTCTCTTTCCCATCTCTCTCTCTCACTTTCTCTCGCTCTCTTCTTCTCTCTCTCTCTCTCTCTCTATCTCCCTCCCTCTTTCTCTCTCTGTCTCTCTCTCTTCCTTTCTCTCTCTCTCTCTCTCCCATCTCTCTCCCCCTATCCCTCTCTCTCTCTTTCTCTCTCTCTCTGTCTCCCTCCCTCCCCCTCTCTCTCTCTCTTCCTCCCATCTCTCTCTCTCTCTCTCTCCCTCTCTCTGCCATCTCTCTCTCTGTCCCTCTCTCTCTGCCGTCTTTCTCTCTCTCTCTGTCCCTCTCTCTCCCTCTCTCTGTCTCTCCCTCTGTCTCTCTCCCATCTCTCTGTCCCATTTCTCGCTGTCTCTCTCTCTCCCTCACTCTCTCTGCCAGCATGCCTGCAGAGCATGTATGCAACCTCCTGTATCAACATTTGAGGTGATAAAAGCACTGCAAAAGTAATTCTGGGAATCATGACATACATCAGTGCTGTACCTGCCTCAGTGCTTCTGAAATAAGGGGGACTGTCTTCTGCAGTGTCACCGTGTGAGGAAACCCAAGGCCCAGTGCTGCAGTCCACCTTGAGAAATGTCACATAATCGAGGCCAAACTGTGTCTGGAGACAAGAGTTTCTGAGTGTCTGAGCTTTCCGAGTGGTTCTTAACAGATGATGTAACATTTCTTCTTTATTAATGAAACAGTGTGGAGTGATTCATCACTTTTGAACATCCTTCACAAAACCTGAGGGTGAACTTAAAAGAACTCATAAAGAAGCCACTGAAGTGTTGCAGTAAAAGAAAATACCAAGCGAAAAAAATAATAGATTGCATTAAATTACTGGTTACTCGGTCAAGACGCCTCACTACATTACATTACATTACATTACATTGCATTTGGCAGACGCTTTTATCCAAAGCGACTTACAATCAAGGGGGGACATAAGCAATAGAGGAGGACATAGAGTAGAGACACAATAGACATATGTACTTCTGCATAGGGATAGAGAGAGAGTTTAGATTAGTGTTTGTTAGTTATATCACTAAATTCTAAACTATATCACTAAAGTCTGCATTCCCACGGGATCTTCTCATCACACAGAATAAAAGACGTCTTGAAGGCCAAACAAACTTTCTCAGCTAGACTGCACATGAACACAGTCATGTTTGCTCCAATGGAAAACTAAACTGAATCTTGAGTTGGAGAAAAAGGAAGAACACACACACACACACACACACACACACACACACACACACACACAGGCACAGACACAGACACAGACACAGACACAGACACAGACACACACACACACAGACA
>CM059271.1:27153448-27218448 GCA_030347295.1 Setipinna tenuifilis
TGCACTGACAACCCGGGCCGGAGCCTCGTGACAACTTTGCTAAAACTAAAATCGACAAAAATGGATCAAGAGGGCTGTGGGCTGTGAGGAACGTGGTGTTTGGCAGGACCAGATTTATCTTGGAGCAAATAGCCACATCTGCCCTAGCACAAACTGACAATAATGACCCATTAGATGCTTTTCAGGGTGGGAGTTGAAATGTTTGATACAATAGTCAGCCGAGGATGATGGGAGGAAAACTGTAAACACTCAGCAGCTACAACCAAAAAAAACCATAAAGTGGATTGCCATGTTTATTTGTCCTATTCATTGTTTCAACATCAAAACGGATTCTTCAAAGTTACGTATTAACGTTGCCTGAGAATGTTACAGGAGGAATCACAATGCCCTCTAGACTTTCTCTTAGATGAGTGACTTGGGTCATGTCCAGGGGATTAAAAAAAAACTCCTTGAGTGTAAACACAGCAGGAATGTGCAGAACTGCCCAACATGGATTGTCTTCCTTCCATTGTTTCACACAGTCATGTGACAGGGTTGACTCCAGGTGGGACAGACACATGACTGTGCTTATTGTCATGCATTAAAGTAAGTATCACATGTTTGGCGGAGTTAGTAGGTGGCATGTTGATGATCTGTCACTGGAATTAACTCTGACTTGAATCTTAGCTTTATAACTGCCCGACATGTCTGTATATTCTGGACACCAGAAATGCACGTGTGTGTGTGTGTGTGTGTGTGTGTGTGTGTGTGTGTGTGAGAGAGAGAGAGAGAGAGAGAGAGAGAGAGAGACTGCAGTGTTAATCAAGAGAACTAAAAAAAGTAGTTTGTTTTGAAATGGAATATTGTAAACTGTAAGAACAGTAGATGCAGGATTACCAGATCTATGACATAGTAATTCTACTCCGATTTATACTTTATTTTAATATCTAAAGCTTGTGTGTGTATGTATGTATGTATGTATGTATGTATGTATGTATGTATGTGTGTGTGTTTGGGACGGGTAGGTACCTATACACCATTAAAACCCTGTCCTTATTCAAATCATTGCAGCAGTGCGCTCTTTGAGGAAAAAGGAACAAAACGTAAATGTTGTCAGTGTAAAATGATGTGAGGGGCAGCATCCCCATTCACATTAGCACATTACCGCATAATTACGTACGTTGTGTCTCCCCATTTAATCAAGTCCATCTTTGCGCTCAAACCGCCAAAACACACACGGATCTAATCTGCATCCCTAATTAGGCTGGTGGGCTTACAGAGAGATGGGTATTCATACTCTTACATACATTAACGCGACCACACAAAGTCCCTTTTTACAGGAAAACACAGCATTCATAGCCTATATAGAGTACTCAAAGAATCAGAGGAGCATTGCGCTCTCCGATGTTGCGACATATTGTCACCACGTTGATGTACAGGTGTTGCGAATGGACAGGTAGGCTACTACATTTCAATCTTTTCCGCACCAAAGTCTGTGAAACATAACGATATTTCTTACCTTTCTATAAACGCTTCTCGTGTGTCGGTTTCGCTGGTAGAGATGAAGCACAGATAGTTATTATCCAAATATGTGAACGAGGAATGAGTTGATGCTAAAGAAAATCGAGAGCTGCCGCCGCTTTCTATGACTATTCGCAGTATCAATGGTAAGAGGAACTCGCAGTCATTCGCAAGCAGCAGTCTCCACCTCTTTGGGCGTGCTGTGGTGTTGTGGTCAAGTGTTTGTGTCAAGTTCTGCCGCACCGGCCTCGTACACTGATAATGGAGCCAGTATAGATAAGCATATAAGGCCCTCTGCAGGATAACAGTGGTGGAGCCAACTTTGAAACGGACAGAAAAGTTTAATTAATGCCTGCTTGGCTTGGAAGAGTAGATGTTGTTCATTTGCTGTTCAATATAGGTAAGAAAATCTGGATGAACAAATTTTGTCCTAAGAAAAATGTAATAACTAGTAGGATACTGTGTGATTTAAGCACACGTAGCATAGCCTGAACAGCGCCCTCATATCTATTGGAATGTTTTTGGCGTCATCAAACGGCAAAACATGAGATTGCACCATTCTACTGTGCACGGCCAATGCAGGCAATGGCTCACTGCTATCATGACATAACATGTGGCTTTGGTTTTGTAAGCAATTTTGTAAGCATTTTTATTATATTTAGTATTGCATTTCAAGTTTCCTTGACAATTCCACACATAATTATGAATAAATGGATAATCTAACAAAAACAAGACAGCGTTTGTCATCTGTGGCAGGCAGCCAGGGTTTTTAAACCTCTGCCAAATCTTTTTTTTCAGACTGTATGAAACTGGCCTATCTGCTTATCTACATCCCTTTCTGCTTTGTGGTAGCCATTGTGCATATTCAGCTTGGAAGATAAGGGAGATGGGACTTTTTTCCAGTGTATTAAGAACCATATTCTTGCTAGTGTTTCCATTGAAGCTTGCCTTGCATTTAAAGGCACACTATGCCTTGATTTGTTTTGTCTTTCTGACACCAAAAATGTCTACCTAAAGGAATATTTCAACATGTCTTAAAAATGTCTTTTGTCTGTGTCATGAAAAATAAACCATCTGTCATTGTCATTTCATTTCACCTGTTTCTCCTTAGGGACACTTGAAGAAATGAGGTGAGGTATGAGAAGAGGAAAAAAATCTTGTGTGTCAAATTGAGTTTCAATTGGATTTGGGCTGAGACAAGAGGCTGGCTATATGCGTTCTTGCAAGAGGACTGTCTGGAATGGGCATGTCTGGTGAATGACGCAGTTTGAGATTATTGTTAAAGCTTGTAGATATTTGGGATCGACAACAGCCAATCAAATACAGCAAACCCCTGCCTACTTCACTCCAGAGGCATTGTGTTTGTTGTGAATGGCTCAGTCCAGAGCAAGATCCTCTTTGTTTTCTTATTTACAGAGGCAGAACTGTGTAGGCCTACAAATGCTCGACAGCAGGAGGATGAAGAGGTGCAATTATCTAAGTTGAAAACTGTGTATTGGATTAGAACACTGATTGTCAAACTGGGGTACGAGTACCCCTAGGGGTACCTGAATCAACACTACGGGGTACACAAAATAAATCTGTTAATGACTTTTTAGCTTCTACTAGCATTAAGATTAAGTATAGCCTGCATACTCTATGTGGAGAAAGATCTAACATTCAATTTATTCCCTATACAACCCAATATGTACCATATAATATGCATAATTATTATGCAAAATACCCATAGAAAGCTGGGGATACTTGGTAGGACTGAGTGTCTCAGGGGATACAAAGCAGTTAAAAGTTTGGGAACCACTGGATTAGAATGATGGACCAACCCTTTAACTTGTGGTTTACTGGACCTTCACAGTGGATGAACATAGAAATACTACCTCTGATAGTGCCTCATGTAAAAAGTACAATAACTAAAAGGTGATAAGTGACACAACTGCAACTGCAACTATCACCAGTTTTCTGCTTTGTACGAAGTTAAAGCCTTAGCCCAGACTTGTTTACACCTCTTAAAATGGATTTGGTTTGTTAAAAGGACCCAGAAGACGGCAAACAACATCTCAATCTGCAGAATGTTCAAGTCCCATTCAGGAACCTTCTCATTCTAGAATCTACTAGCCCCTTCCATCCTCACAGCTGTCCCAACCCTGGCCCCTCCCCTCTGTCCCCTGCCCCCCTCAGTCAAGGGGCAGAGACAGCTTTCAGCTGTCAAACTTATTCCTTAAATAGACTATCAGAGTTGGCCCATTTCACTCAAAGGGGGCACAGTGTTAAAAGTAAAAGCACATATATTTCTACAAACAACTAATATAAATCTTTTTGCGTAGAAAAACAGTTTGAACACTCTGTGGCAAAAATATACATACATAGTGCATTAGAGGCATGCATTTGCTCTGTTTTGGTTGGTAGTTGATAAAAGCGACCCCCTGTCTTGGTAAGAGTGATCACGCCCCTTTCTCCTGCTATGTGCCTATCTATGAGATATATATAAATCCCACATGGTGGTCAAACGCATTGGGACAAAAGCTAAGAAACATTTCTGGTGACAACTTAAGCAAGCAGGAAGAGAAAATTAAATTGACACACATCTTTTGCGGTATGGTGCTATTTTACTGTTCCTGTGTTTTTTGATGACCTCTGTCACCTCTATGGTTGGCACGCTATTTTTGGGGCCATTGTAAAGTCTCAAGGGTTGTCTGTTCTGTGGTTGCTATCAGCTGTAGGTTTTCAGGAGTGAGCAAATGTTGCCCAAATAAGGGTTGGAGGAAGAGCTTTTAAAGTTTGAGATAACATCTGTTGGCCCATTTGCTAAAAGTGTAGTTTGTGAGACTGTTTTGTGGAAAGGTAAGAATTTAACATCTTTATTTCTACATTTAAAAATATCTGTAGAGTTCTGTGTGTACTATATATGAATGCAATTTTTAAGAGTAAACTCCTTTAAAATGTTAAACTAGTTGTAACGCAAATGGCTTTCATTTTAACTGACTGAAATGAACAGACCATGCTTTACTCTGCAGTTGACAGAAGCGTTACATAATTTTCCAGGAAAAGTTGCTGGTAAATTTAGAGACACTATCTCAGTAGTGTGCAGAAGCTCAATAAGTCAGGAGTTATGATTTTAAATACCAGATTTTAATTGACAGATTTTAACTAGCAGAGACTCGCTGTCGTGAGTAGTCATGGTTGTCTTGAACAGCTTCCAACCATGTGGCTTACCCCCATGGTAGCAGTAGTGTCAGGAATTGCAGAAATTAAGAATGCTAAATAAAGAAGTGTGCTCTTTTTGAAGGCCTACTATATCTCTAAGAAGTAATATATGCTGTATGTGTTTGGTAAAAAAATGCATAATATAACAGTACATGTTCTGACATTACACTAATATTGTTTAATTGTTTAATGCTCAATTTTACTGATATTGTTTAATTGGTCAATGCTCAATTTGACTAATATTGTTTAATTGTTCAATGCTCTTTGAACTGTAGATGGCAGACGTGAACCAGTTGAAGGATGAGGGCAATAAGTACTTCCAGGGGGGCGAGATTGACAAAGCCATTGACAGCTACACACAAGCACTGAAAGAATGCAAAGACAAGAAAGTGGCAGCCATCATCTTCAGAAATCGTTCAGCCTGCTACCTCAAGAAGGTATGATCTCACATCTCCATCACTCTAAACACACACATACACACACACATACACACACACACATACACACACACACACACACACACACACACACACACACACACACACACACACACACACACACACACATTTTCTGAATGCTTATAAATTGTATCTAACTTGATGTCCACCATAAATAATGCATACATTGTTTTTGTTTATTTTTAGGAAAAATACAGCCAGGCAGCATCGGATGCTTCAAATGGTATGCAATTATATACTTTATGTAAAACTACACAAAAATATTTAATTACAAATATTAAATATCAAATCAATACCTCAATACTCATGTTTATTTTGCTGCTTTTGATTACAGCCATTGATGTAGATGCAAAAGATATCAAAGCCCTGTACAGACGCTGCCAAGCTCTTGAGAAACTGGGCAAGCTTGACATGGCCTTCAAAGACGTCCAGAGATGTGCCACAATAGAGCCAAAGAACAAAACCTTCCTTGAAACCTTGAGGCGGCTTGGTGCAGAAATTCAACAGAAGGTAAGCGAAAAAAACTAAAATCTTTTATTCTGTCAGTAAAGACATTTAAGGCCCACCTGTAACCTTCCCTGTGTGTAAATGTACTAAAGGAATCACAATGTTGTTTTCACCCCTTACAGCTGAAAACAACCTTCTCCACTGATTCAAGAGTACAGACCATGTTTGATATCCTGCTTTCTGATGAACCAGAGAAAGACAAGTGTGAAAAGGTTAGTGCATTCAACAAAGAGTAGCCACCCAATTATGAGACATACAGTACACCGTGTAAAAATCTCTACATGTTCTCTACATTCTCCACCTAGCATAATGTCTATATAAAATATGTTTTATGTATTTTGCAGGCTGCAAACAACTTGATTGTTCTGGCAAGAGAGGAGGCGGGTGCTGAGAGAATTTTCCAGAACAACGGAGTGGCCCTCCTGCAGCAGCTGATTGACACTGGAAAACCCGAGATGATCCTGGCAGCCATCCGAACCTTGTCAGGAATGTGCACTGGGCACAAAGCAAGGGTAAGGATCTGAGCTGAGCTAGACAGAGAGGACAGGGAACACTAATTTACTAATCGTTAGCCTCATAGCATAATTGGCCAAGTCATATTTCAATGGTTTTAGGCGGTTATGCAGGATGATGCAGCAGTGGTAGGAGAGTAAAGTTAGGTAGATATCTTAATTTGGCCAAAAAATGACTTAGGCAACTATATAAGGCTAACAAAATATACCTCAAAGCAGTGCTTCCAGATGCATATGTACAGTGAATGAATGTCCGGAAAATGTGTACATACCAGTCATGCAGTTATGCTAGAGCCCAGCTGTTGCCGGAGCAGAAAGTATGTCTGCTATTTCTGTTTTTATTACATTTTCCTTCCATGTGTTGACAGGCAATGGCTATCACCCACCTTATTGGTGTTGAGAAACTGGTCAGGATTATGGCTGTGGACAATGAGGAGATTGCTTTGGCAACGGCCAATCTGTTCCAGTGCGTTTATGATTCCCTGGCAGGAGAGGACAGGAGGGAATATGGCAAAGAGGAGGCTATCGTTCTTGGTAAGACATTGGGAAAAGGCCTTAGGGTACATTTGTGTGCTACACTCACATTTCAGCACTGTAAGTTAAAACAGATATCACTGCTTTGTAAAGCATCTTGGAGTGTCTTGAAAAGCACTATATAAAATGTATGTATGTATGTATGTATGTATGTATTATTATTATTATTATTATTATTATTATTATTATTATTATTAATACTGCTTCTTCTACTGACAAATCCAAATTCTCTATTTCAGATGCAAGCAAAGATCTGAAGACCATCCTGTTAGCTTTGCTGGAGATGGTGTCAAGCAAGAAGGTGTCAGGGCCAGGGAGAGACCAAGCTCTCAACCTCTTGTGTAGGAATGTTCCACGTAAAACTAAAAAAGAACAGGACCATTCAAAAACTCTTTTCACCATTGACATGGGTAAGCAATAACCTAATTTAAAAGCTTTGTGGTCTTTTGTGAATCTTCTCTGTGGCATGCTGTTGTCATGTTTAAATGATATTACAGTAGTTCTCCAAGTAGATCTTTGCGGTTAGAGGAATGTTGTGTAAACATTTTGCCCTGTGCTTTCTCAGGCCTGAGGAAGATCCTAAAGGTGTGTGGGCAGGTACCTGACCTGCCCGATCAGCTGCCCATGACGGACAACACCCAGCTCATCGCCAGCATCCTCCTCAACAAGCTTTACGATGACCTGCGCTGTGATCCTGAGAGAGACAACTTCAGGGACATCTGTGATGAATACATTAAGTGAGTTCATCCTTTTTTCATCATGATGGTCAAATGAATTCAGGATTCTAATTAAATGGCCTAGTTGGCTGGATGTCTTACTCAGCGTAGTAATGATCTGTTATAGTGTAGTTTTGTTAACTGTAAAAAATGAAATTTTTACCTGAACTATTTTAAATAAATGAGCTGTACATCCTACTTATTTTCTTACTTAATTATTTTCATCCTATTTATTTCCTGTGTATTCAGTGTATTGATTGTCAGAGACCCTGTTCTGCTTATTATTTTGTAATATTTTATTTGACAAACTTATTTCATTTTTTCACAGAGACAAGTTTGACCCCAATGACATGGACAAGAACATCCACGCCATCAACACCTTGTCAGGCATCCTGCAGGGTCCCTTTGAGGTTGGCGATAAGCTGGTGGGCAGGCAGGGTGTGATGGAGATGATGGTGGCCCTGTGCGGGTCGGAGCGCGAGGTGGATCAGATGGTGGCCGTGGAGGCCCTCATCCACTCCTCCACCAAGATGAGTCGCGCCTCCTTCTTCACCACCAACGGCGTCTCTCTGCTCAAGGAGATCTACAAGAAGACAAAGAACGAGAAGATTAAGATTAGGGCTCTTGTGGTACGTACTTGTTTTTTGCCCCTGACTTTATCTGAGTAAAATCATTTTTATTCTCAGTCAGCTGACATTTTGTTAATGCTAAGATATGCCTAAAATATACCAATTTATGTGATCGCCCATAGGGTCTGTGTAAGCTTGGTTCTGCTGGTGGTGATGACTATGCCCTGAGACAGTTTGCCGAGGGCTCTACTGAGAAACTGGCCAAGCAGTGCAGAAAGTGAGTGTTTCTGGTGAAACGTTTTGGAGAAATATTTAAAGGGCACACATATAAAATGTTAGAGTTGGCACATGTTACTATTATAAAATGTATTATAAAATGACTATTTACCACTGTGATTTCCAGATGGCTGTGTAATCCGGCTATCGATGCACGTACAAGAAAGTGGGCTGTGGAGGGTTTGGCCTACCTCACAAACGATGCTGATGTAAAAGATGACTTTGTTGAGGACGAGCCTGCCATGAAAGCTATGTTTGAACTTTCCAAGGTATCATTTTTACATCATACAAAAAATATAACGAACCAGATAATTATCTACTAATTCTGCATGCCACAAACACAGACTCATTTTTTTCTTATTCTTTCTTTTTGAAAGTCTTCAGACAAGACTATCCTTTATGCAGTGGCCTGCACCCTGGTCAACTGTACCAACAGCTACGACAAAAAGGAGATCATTCCTGAGCTTGTGCAGCTGGCCAAGTTCTCCAAACAGCATGTTCCAGAGCAGCATCCAAAGGTAGCTGCAGCTTCACAGCACTTGACATATTTTTAGGAGACCAACCGTCTACACTGACTGAATTACATAGAAGATTCTTGAACAATGTGAGCATTCTCCAGTTCAGCCACTGACAGAATCATGTGCTTCTTTATCTCGCAGGATAAAAAGGACTTTATTCAGCTCAGAGTGAAGAAGCTGTTGAAAGCTGGTGTAATCTCCGCTCTTGCCGTCATGGTCAAAGCAGACAGCACCATTCTCACTGACCAGACCAAAGAAATGCTTGCAAGGTGAAGATCACTTCCTTTTTTAAAATACTTTTGATATAGTAGAGTAGCAGAGTAGAGGTTATTTATCCTAAAGGAAATATCCCGAAGGTATATGATGTGTATATTCTGCTGGACACCTTCATTTCCTTTAACCCTATCTACTTTCTATATTCATCCATACTCAGTCAGATGGCAAAAGCATATAGCAGGATATTAAGGTAAAATATCTCCTTCTGCAGAGTTTTCTTGGCTTTGGCAGATGATCCTAGAGACCGTGGTGCCATAGTTGCTCAGGGAGGTGGAAAGGTAAATCCTTATTCCTGACATCTAAATACCCACACAAGAAAACAAGCAATGCCAATGGCAATGATTTACTATAGGACTATAAAACAATAAGCATACTTATTTTTCATGTGTTAATTTACTGTTATTTTACTCTGTATGTTAAAGGCACTCATTCCTTTGGCCCTGGAGGGAACAGACCTGGGAAAAACCAAGGCCTCTCATGCTTTGGCAAAGATTGCTTCCATTTCCAACCCAGAGATTGCCTTCCCTGGAGAGAGAGTAAGGCCACCACTCCGTTAAGAAATAGAATATAGAATATGTCTTTATTGTCATTGTCACCAGTACAACTAAATTTAAAAGTGCTTACTAGTCAGTGCAATAAAAAGGTAAAATAAATAAGTAAAAGACAGTGGCATGAGCCTAAATGCACACAGACATCACACCCATATGTGGAAAAACCCTTTAAATCTTAGTTAATCTGCGGCTCGTGTTAAAGTGAGTTTCTAATGCTTCTAAAGGTTTATGAGGTTGTGCGGCCACTGGTGAGCTTGCTGAACACAGAGAGGGATGGCATGCAGAACTTTGAAGCCCTGATGAGTCTGACAAACCTGTCAGGCTACAGTGACAAACTACGGTGGGTATTGAATAATAATAATAATAATAATAATAATAACCTTTACTTGTATAGCACAGTTCATACATACAAGATGCTGCTCAAAGTGCTTTACAGTTTGGTAAAGGTCACAACAAGAACAAACATTTCTTGCAGTCCAATGGCATCAGAGCAATTTAACACAATAACGAAATTCAGTACAGTAGTATTCAGCATTCAGTACACCTACCTATAGTCCCATAAGACAAGAGTATTCAGGGATAATAACCACTCATAATGATATAATGGTAATCCTTCAATGATACAAAGTTGATGAAATTGCTCTCTTTTGTCCTTCCTTTTGTCAGGAGAAAGATAGTGAAGGAGAATGCTCTACCGGACATTGAGGCCTACATGTTTGAAGAGCACGAGCAAATCAGACAAGCAGCAACTGAGTGTATGTGCAACCTGGTGACCTGCAAAGAGGTAAACAGATACCTTCAGCTCACAACAGACCCTAGGCCACTTGTAGACTGAACCCAGGAGAATGTGCTGTACGCTGTCAACACATTAGTCATTTGTGTTTAATGAGCACTCAAAACAAGAATGACCCCAGACAGGTTTCAGAAGAGACACATGCTCTGCCCAACAAAGCCAAAAGGCAGTAACTACATATTTTGTCAAAATTGAGTTTAGACTTTATAACTTTATAGCTTTATAATATTGACTTTATAACACCTCTTGTATCTTGTGACTAAATCTCTTTCTTCTTCATAATAAGAAAGTACATAAAAACATCATTACTTCATTATTATCATCATCTATTATACCTACAACATGTTGAACTTGACAGTATGACAACTTTGAAAGCATTTTTCTTAGTTTCAATGTGTAGTTACCAGACTTTGCCTTTGCTTACAATGTTTCCTCACTTAACACTTTGACACTTAAACTCTCACACTTTTTACCTTGCACCTTTGCAGCCTTGGCGTCTAATTTCATTATACAGGCAACTGCTCAATGACAATAAAAGTCTTGAAGTCATGAAGTTGTACTGCAGTCTTGAAGTCTTTGTAGCGCAGTCCTGTAACTTGTTAATTGATGTACAAGGATAAAAGGATACAAGGACACAAAGATGGTTTATTACCACATGCATAGACATACTGGGTAGAGTAGGACATGCAGTGGTATTGGTGAAAGATAGACTTCTGTATGTACTTACACTGAACCATATGCACTCCAGCATAGATACAAGAATGGTTTATACAAGGATGGCTTATTGTCACATGCATAGACATACTGGGTAGAGTAGGACATGCAGTGAAATTGGTGATTGTTAGATTGTTAAAATAATGTAGGGCAGTTGTTAAGTGTCATATTGAAGACATTCTTATCAATTAGTTATGGTAATACCATTGGCCGTTATATTCAACGTGTTACGGTTCTGATCACCTGTATGTATTACAGGTATGTCAATCAGTTTGCCCTTGCGCATGATATGAGATGGATAGACATTGACAGTCCATATGTTCAGAATAAAACAGTTATATCAAACAGACACTCAGCTTATGTTTCACCATGTGCAAGTAAGTAATAACTTAACACAGCAGTCCTGTAACCTGTGTTTTGATTGATGTGTGTCCCCGCAGGTGCAGGACAGGTACATGGCGGACGGCAATGACAGGCTGAAGCTCCTGGTGTTGCTCTGTGCCGAGGACGATGACAAACTTCAGAGGGCGGCTGCTGGAGCACTGGCAATGCTCACAGCAACACTCAAGCCAATCTGCGCTAAGATTTCACTCGTGGTATGTGGCCATATTCTAGGACTCTTCTCAACTAGTTTGTTTCATATATCTTTAATTTTGTTGGTAACAATTTTTTTTTTTTTCTCAGAATGTTATTACTGTTATTGTGGCATGGTGAGGGACTGGATCTCTTGTCCTCTCTCTGTCTCTCTCTGTCATACAGACAGTACAGTACCTTAACTTTTTTTAGTTTTTCTCAGAATGTTATTACTCTTATTGGTGACATTGTTGTTACAATTATACTCTGCCAGTAGACATTAGAGACAACATATTAGTGTCATGGTCAGGGACTGAATCTCTTGTCCTTTCTCTGTCTCTCTCTGTCCTACAGACAGTACAGTACCTTGACTTTTTTGAGTTTTTCTCAGAATGTTATTACTGTTATTGGTGACATTGTTGTTACAATTATACTATATGCCAATTATACTATATGCCAGTAGACATTAGAGGCAACGTATTACTGTCATGGCGAGAGACTGAATCTCTTATCCTCTCTCTCTCCCTCTCTCTCTGTCCCACAGACAGTACAGTACCTCGAGATCTTGCAGAGGTTGTGTCTCCATGACAATCTTGAGGTTCAGCACAGAGGCCTGGTGATTGTCTTCAACATGCTGAATGCGGATGAGGAGTTGGGAAAGAAGCTGATTGAAAGCGAGCTGCTGGAGATCCTGACTGTTGTTGGCAAACAGGAGGATCACCCCAAGAGGCAGCCAGTAATCGATGCTGCCCGTGCATGCCTCTCCAAGGCTATGGATCTTGGACTTATTAAGCCTTTCAGTTGTGGTAAAGAATAGAGAGCACAACCTTACATTTTCTTTTCTTGGAAGACTGGAGGACTGGGATAACTCTTTACGATTTTTTCCCCTGTCTTTTTATTTTTATTTTATTTAAATTTTATTTAACTTTGTAACTTATTTATTTTCTAAGTCAGTGAAAAAATACTGTCTAATTTGGTTTGTCTATTTCTATTTTTGTGTTTATTGCCCATGTATTTTACACATTCTGATGAAACAAACTTTGTATAAAAATGTGTTTGTATTGTTTCTACTACGTACATCAGGAGGAATAATAAATTTTAGATTACTATTATAACTACTGTTGGACGTTCTGCTTGGCTGCATTCAAAAAGTTTTATATTGTCATTCTGTAATAATTGCAGAAGGGGGCAGAACTGGACCAGTTGCAGCACTGCTGGACAGCACAAGCCTAGCGTATGATTTATCGATTACCATAATGTGGGTCATTAGACTGTAAAACGTAAATGTATGCATATTAGCAACATAACAGAGAAACACGTTCGTCTGTCGACAAAACCAGACGACCGTGCTTAGCTACCTGTATATTGTAAGACATAACTCTTCACTGTCTATGGGGCATGGACAGAGAGACAAGGACGCAGTTTCACTCAGTGTGCGCATGCGTCTCAATTTTATTCTCAGCACCTCTCCCTCCCAGTAATATTCTCCCGGCTTTCAACAAGGCGGAACAGATGAGAGAAATTCAAATATAAACAGTCTTGTACATACGAATATATGCATATATTCCATCTTTAAACTATGGCGGCCAGTTTCGGCAAAATTACCGTCGGTATTTACGTGGAAATTAAAAGAAGTGATGGTAAGTTGAACTCTAACAAGTCATTTTTCGACTTGGCTTCGCTAGCTTGCCGATTTGCTAATATGTGCTAGCTTGCTAACAGACGTTAGCCGAGTGGTCAGATGTTGCCCTGCCTTTTCGTCGAGTTCTGTTCGGCTAAGTTGTTAGCCACTTATCCTGTCGGACTTAGCTTCCTGCCCATTATCTTTGTTGTAGTAACAGTCTGGTTATTGACTACAGTTACCGTCGTCTCCCAAACACAACCCCATTTTAGAGGATCATAGTGGCATCCTAGCTTCTTGCAGCATCGTTATTCACGTTGCCTGTTCTCAGTTAACATTGGCGTGATATATTTAGCTTAAAGGGTGTTTTGTCCAGCTTGATTAGTTAGCTAGTTTAGCGTTGTTTAGTCAGTTACCAGCTAACCCTACAGTAATCGTGTTAGGTAATATAATTACTGTGCACCCACAAATAAAATACAATACGCTAGCTGGTTAAATGGCGTTGCTGCAGTTTGCAAGCAAGCCAAACCAGACGGTCCTCTTTGATTGGGGCTTAAAGCATTAACAGTTGGTTAATATTACTAGGTCAAGCATGCAAGTGGCATCCCTGCGGATGTGAATTGATACAAAGTGTATTGTAAGTTACCATGAGTGGGTTGCATCGTGGTCAGCCATTATCATGAAACTACTGGTACATTTTATCGTCTGTTCTCTTATCAGAGGCTTTGTTTTACCTTAACCTTAAACTCGAGGCTTGTAAGTTGAAACTCGACTGAGGCTTGCTTAGAGAATCCTTCGACTGAGGATAAGGCAGTAAAAGTTTTTTTTTTCCATTTACCCAACGGTACCCCACCCCTGTTTGCCTCAAAGTATTGTCGCACCCAGGTTTTTGGATAGCTTGTAGGCTTACGTTATTTGGAGAAAGAAGACAACGATTGGTGAATGGTTTCTAGCTGGCCAATGCAGCAGGGATTTTAAATTGAACATTATAGCGTACCCTAAGGGGATCTGCATGTTTGTTTGACTGGTGTCATAAGTTTGTGTTGCACAACGTATTAATTATAACCTGTCATACGGAACGCTAGTTTGCCATGCCCTCAGCAGAAACCCCAAGCAAAAAAAAGTTGGTCAGGTATCCTGTCCCACAACACCGTGCTGCGCAGGATGTGGCAAGACCCCCCTCTTCCCCCACGGCGACCACAGGGGAGGGACTTCTGCGGGGACTTCCACCGTTAGTTAGGTTGATGGAGTGCGGATCTCTATGGTGACGAGGTTTTCGATCCCAAGCAAACTACCCCTTTTTAACTCTTTTGTTATGTATGTTGAGACAGTAAAGGGTACGAAAAAGGCGTCGTCTAGTATTACATACTGTTAGGTTATAGCATAGAGTGTTTGGTGTCTAGGGTGGAAGTTAAATTGGCATGTAATGCTATAACTTATTTGATGATGTGACAACCTTTGGGCATGGTTGAATACATGGGAAGAAAAAAAAAAGACATTTATTAAGTAATAATTTATCACATTGCTCCTCTGTCTTGTCTTGATCATCAAGTGCTTTTTTTCCATTACAGTGTCCACGTTTAAATTTTTATCAGACACTCTGACCTGGTTAAAGAGATGGTCCTGGAAGGTTTCCTTTTGAGCCAATCTGACAGGTTTAGCAGGTCAGTTTGTCTGTTGCTGCCATCAGCTTGAAAAGCACAGTGGCAAAGCAAACAAAGACTAAACCCAAGGAGCACATGGGGTCCTCTGAGGTTCATAATAAATATGAGCTAATGAGCTGAAATGTGAGAATCGTGAGAAAGTATTCATCTCAGTGCCAGTTTAAGTTTTGGCAAACGTGTAAGGGACAGTTTAGGAATTTGAGTACTCTATTGACCCTAAAAAAAGGGTGAAGCAATTAAAAGATTAATGGCGTTTTCCCAAAGAATTAGATTTCCCTTGAATGCTTTCGGTGAACTGCAGAAATGTAATGTCTAATAGGCTACAAAGGCTTAGTAGCCTTTAGACCTACGCTCATAGGCCTCAGCTATCCAAATAAAAGAAATCTTGCTGGGTGTTTCTGTCATACCTATTTTCACACTTTGTTCCCGCCATTGTTGTCACATGCATCTGATTTGGGTAGTGAGAAGCACATCTGTGCCTCCTCTGACTCAGTTAATGTGCCAGGCAGAAGCAGTAGCCACCCGCCCCTTAATGCATCATGCAGTATTTCCGCTGTATTTTTAAATTATTTTTTTAATAAGCTGGGACAAGGTATAGACCTAGGGATTATGTTGCTGACGTGGATTTGGAGTCAGGGCCCTGCTGAGAGTTGCTCAAAGACACATCAGGCTCATGAATAATGGACACTGTTGTTTTCCATGATTATGCCTGCCGAGAACGGGAATATGCAGCACTGCAGAGGACAGAGAAGGAGAAGAGCAGAGAATGTTTGGGAATGAACTGAAGTCAATTACATGCACCTAGTGTGTGCACCCACTGCAGCGAGGAACCAGTTCAGTCTTCTGAGGGCTGATGGGGTTACCTTGGTTCAGGCCGCCAGACTACAGTATTTTAAATCAAGCCCCGGCAAGAGAATGGATCAATCCACGATGAAGCCTGGCGGAGTGTGTAGCACCTAAGGGAATCTCGGAGCCAGGGGCTGGAAGCTCAGTGCGTGGGAACCAAACATGAACTTGCATAAGCTTACACCATGCTGCTGCAGCCCTGTCAAACTTACATGAGCTCCCCTCTCTCTCATTTCTTTGTTTGTTTATTTATTTATCTATGTACTGCCGTGTCTTTTGTCCACCCCTGCCCTGCCCTGCCCCTCAGGACGAATACACCAAGCGATGGTGACCTCGCTAAACGAGGAGAACGACAGTGTCACCGTGGAGTGGATCGAGAACGGAGACACCAAAGGGAAAGAGGTACGTCAGCGCCAGCGGAGCCTGAGCCGTCTCGTGCCCCCGAGCCGAGCGTCGTGAATAATGCAGCGGGCCGCTCGCAGGCGAGCACGTGGCCGAGTGGTGTGCTGTGCCGCTCCGCTGTCGAGGGAGACACTAGTCGTCCTAAGTGATGGGCCTGTGTTATACACACAACGCTAAGGTGGTTTGAACACATGCACACACACACACACACACACACACACACACACACACACACACACACACACACATACACACATACACACAAATACAAATGGAGGTGGTGAGAGACAGAGAGAAGCAGGTAGACTGAGAGCGAGAGAGAGATGTCAAGCATGACATAACAACCACTCTGTTCTTTTCGCATTCAAAGATGTTGCAGAACTCCCTTCTGCTGTACTAGAGGGGCATACAGACCATGTTGAGTTACAAAACATGAATAAAGAACATCTGCACGGTTGTCAAATTTGAAACAGTGTATAGGATGACAAAATGGAGTGACATGAATGAAAGTAGATTTTTTAACATGTTGAGACAGTATCTCCAGTGGTGCAGTGCTGCTTGGGCACAGTGAAGTGTGCCATTTGTACAGTGGCATGTTTTTATCATTCTGTATTCTGCTGACCAAATGTGGGGATGGTATATCACATACACAGAGTCTTCTGTGGTAGTCAAAAGGTTAATTAGTTAAGTGGCCGCTGGCTTTTTTTTCCTAATACAATATAAGGGTCTTTTGCAAATCTTTTTTTCTTTCTCTTTAGTGTTTTTTTTTTAATATATTTGGAACCTGCTAAAAATAAGTTTGGATGTGTGTGCACCGCACTTTCCACCACACTTTGTAGTTAAGAGATTAACCTGAATGTTTACCAGCCTCCCCTGTCCACCCAGAGCTGCAGTTGACATGTTCTACTAACTAAACATTAACTAAACATGAAAAACATGTCTTGCTTCCCCACAGATTGACCTCGAGAGCATCTTTTCTCTGAACCCAGACGTGGCCCCCGAGGAGGAGGTCATCCTGAGCCCCGTGACCCCTCCACCCCCCACACCCAGTGCCACCAAGGTCAACAAGATACCAAAGGTGGGTGCTCTGTCCTCGCCAAAATTTAGCTTTCAGCTCAGGAGTCTGTTCTGTTCAGTTCAGTTGGAATGTGGAGAGGTAGGCAGGCAGAACTGTGACACGAGGTTGTTGACAAGGAGCCTGTTAAGGTTTCCATCTGCCAGCTTGATCAGGCACAGATAGGATTAGCTCCTGTTTTCTGGTTAAAAGGCATATGGGTCTGGGTTCAGAATAACCTCAGTGAAAGTTTTTTTGTGGTGCTGGTAGGCATAATAGAATTAGGTTGCCACACATGGCTGTGAATGTATAGACCTTTTGAGATGTTTACGTAACGAGTGTACCCATACTAATCACTGTCTCAGACTTAAAATTCTTTAGATCAGAGAGCTTTTCTGTGACACTGTGTATCCAGTTTTATTTTAGTATCTCTGCTTATTTGTGTGTGTGTGTGTGTGTGTGTGTGTGTGTGTGTGTGTGTGTGTGTGTGTGTGTGTGTGTGTGTGTGTGTGTGTGTGTGTGTGTGTGTGTGTGTGTGTGTGTGTGTGTGTGTGTGTGTGTGTGTGTGTGTGTGTTACACGTTCCTGTGCAGAATCGGCGAACCATCGCACCTGTAAGAAATGAAGCACCGTCCAGAGATAACAGAGGTAAGGCTTTCTCCATTGCCTGTACGTTCAGGAACAGGCACAACAAGTCCAGGTCTTTGGTGTATTCTTTTGGCTGTTTTGTGTTTGGCTCCTCCCAGTAGTCATCGATCTAAATCCATGTTCTTTTTAGATTTACTTTATTGCAGCCTTTTGGCCACGTACTAAAGACACATACTTGACTTGCTTCACCTACAATACATTACACATCTGTGTCCTAAGACATGACTGAAAACGGCTTCCTCTGAACATGAGTGTCTCCTCTGTGTATTAAGCCACGTGACATTGACATGTCTGTGTTTGTGTCTGTCTGTCTGCAGTTGGCTCCACCCGAGCCAGAACCACCCAGCAGCAGTACCAGCAGCAGCCTGAGCCCGCCCCACCTCCCCCCGCCCCACAGCCAGCCCAGCCCACCCAGAACCAGACGGCCCAGCAGCAGCAGAACGGTGAGTCCCAACCAAACCGAACCCAACCCCCTCCCATGTCACGTCACAGCCTCGCTGAAGGCTTCCTAGGGAAGTTGGCACTTCCTAGGGAAATTGTCACCAGCCACCAGTTAAAATGCTGGTAAAACATTAAAATAGCTGGTACATGTCAGAGCCAAAATAAGTATATGTGTAATGGTTTATTGTTGAGTGGCTGTTGAATTTTGCTGTTTATTTGTCAGTGGCTGGTAAAGGTTTACTTTTTTTTTTCTTTAAGTTAATTTCCACCCCTGACTAGCAGCTGTTCCCAGTGAACTCTGTGCAGTCAGAAGGAAGGCGCTTTCTTGGTTCATGTGCTCAGCTCTTAATTGCATAACAGCTCTTAAGGTGGATTGGAGCTCTTGGCAGAGGCCTGTTAGTTTGCCTCTGTTCTCTATAGGTGGATTGGAGCTCTTGTCTTGTTGGTCTGCCTCTGCGCTCTTGGCTTGTTTGTGTGCCTCTGTGCTCTTTAGGTGGATTCTAGCTCTTGGTCTGTTGGTGTGCCTCTGCGCTCTTTAGGTGGATTCTAGCTCTTGGTCTGTTGGTGTGCCTCTGCGCTCTTTAGGTGGATTGTAGCTCTTGGTCTGTTGGTGTGCCTCTGCATGCTTTAGGTGGATTGTAGCTCTTGGTCTGTTGGTGTGCCTCTGCGCTCTTTAGGTGGATTGTAGCTCTTGGTCTGTTGGTGTGCCTCTGCATGCTTTAGGTGGATTGTAGCTCTTGGTCTGTTGGTGTGCCTCTGCTGTTTGTGGCATGTGCCACCCCCACTGCTGCTCGCTCTGACTCACGATGTGATCTTCTGTGAAGTTGTTTTCCACTGTTTTGACCTATTGTTGACCTGGCCTGCACCTGTGATGGCTTTAGATCAGATTAATCAGTCTCCTCTTGCTCTGCTCTCTGCCCAGTGCTAGGCTAAGTGCCTTTGCTACATGCTAACCTCTTAAAACATTTGGGGCAGCTGTGGCCTAATGGTTATGGAGTCTTGGGATCGGAGGGTTGCCGGTTTGAATCCCATACCAGTAGGAGGAATGTGGCTGAGGGAGTAAATAACTAATGCTCTCCTGCATCATCATCCATGGCTGAAGTGCCTTTGAGCAAGGCATCTAACCCCACATTGCTCCAGGGACTGTACCCTGTGCATAACTGTAAGTCGCTCTGGATAAGACTGTCAGCTACATTAAATGTAATGTATTTGGCTGTTGTGAGTTGTGGGTCACAAGTCGTTTGCAACTGTCTCTGCACAGGTGTAGTTTGCATAGTCAAACTGGCTGCAGCACAAAATTATCTATAAACTGCTCTTTACTGCCCGTCTATCAGTTGAGGTAAAACTTTGAAATTCAAACTTGGGTCAGCTTTGTCTGATTTGTTGGGTCACCCTGTGTCTCTCTCTGTCTCCCTCACTCTCTTTGCATATTTCAGTAGTGTGGGTTTCAGGTTGGTCAGGGCTCGCCTGCTGTCACAGGCTTGACACACTGAATACACATGAGAGCTGTAGCTGTATTTGTGTTTGCATCATCTGGGGGGGGGGGGGCAGCTCTGGGGGAGAATAAAGCCCTCTCTCTTTCAGTGAGACAGAGGGAAGGGGAGGGAAGAAGAGTCAGAGTCAGAGTCAGAGAGAGAGGGTGAGGGGACAATGAATAAAAAGAGATTGCTCTCCGGCCCCATCGTTTTCCAGCTGCCTGTGTAATCTTCCAGCCCCTCAGCTGTCTGTCAGAGCCACTGGCTGCTGGCCCCAGCTCACTGCAGACAGGGGAGCGGAGGGGAGGGGATGGAAGGAAAAAAGGAGAAAAAAAAAGAGAGGAGGGAGGGTGGTGGTATTGGAGGAAGAGAGCATACTACAGAGAGCGAGAGACAGAGACAGAAACAGAGGAAGGGAGGGTGATCGTGTGTGTGAGAGAAGGGTGGGAAAAAAATCGAGCTCTTTTCAGAGGGATTCATGGGGTTCCTTTGTCTGGTGCAAGGTTGCTGATTGTTCTGTTTTTTCTTTTTTCTTTTTTTTTTTCTTCTTCTTCTTCCCCTCACATCATTTCCCTTCCTCTTTCTGTGCTGGTCTGGCTGTGCAGCGAGGAGGAAGTCCAACTGCGTGAAGGAAGTGGAGAAGCTGCAGGAGAAGAGGGAGAGACGGCGTCTGCAGCAGCAGGAGCTGAGGGAGAAGCGAGCACAGGTCACAATGCAAAATGTCTCCTCTCGTCCTCACTGTCCTTTTTCAATGCTGACTTTAAAAAAAAAAAAAAATGCAGTCTCCTCTCTCCTCTCGTCCTCCCCCTGTTCATCTCAACGCTCAGTCAAAATGCAGTCTTCTCTTGCCCCCCCTCCCCTGCCCATCTCAATAGTCAAAATGCAGTCCCCTTCTTATTCCCTTGTCCTTCACGACACTCAGTCAAAATAGTCTCTTCTTCTCCACTCCTATCCTTTTTAATGCTGACTCAGAATGCAGCCTCCTCTCGTCCTCCCCCCTGTCCATCTCAATGCTCAGTCAAAATGCAGTCTTCCATCTCAATAGTCAAAATGCAGTCCCCTCCTTATTCCCCTGCCCTTCTCGACACTCAGTCAAAATAGTCTCTTCTTGTCCCCTCCTATCCTTTTTAATGCTGACTCAGAATGCAGCCTCCTCTCATCCTCCGCCCTGTTCATTTCAACGCTGAGTCAGAATGCAGTCACCTCCTCTTCCCCCTGTATGTCCCAACACTGAGTCAAAATGGAGTCTCATCTCTCCCCCCTGCCCTTCTTAATGTTGTGGATGCGGCTGCATAGACATATTCAGGGCATTTGTCTGAGTATCCATGGGCTATAAAACGCAGGTTTCTGTCTCTCCTTGTCTGACCCTGCAGGAGGTAGACACCACGGTTCCTAACTATGAGATCCTGCAGATGATCCGAGAGTTCAGAGCCAGCCTGGACTACAGGCCCCTAACCACCGCTGACCTGGTGAGTACACTGCCCTACAAAGGCTTTTCTTCCTTAAAATAATGGCCTACAAAGGCAAAGGACCTTAAAGCAACACCAAGTTTAAAATAATGTTTCCAAAATCGTTTGAGTGGTTCATCAACTTGTAACAGGACGATTGGCACTTCTAAATTCGCTTTGCGTCCCTCCATGGTCTATAACCTCACTATGCAAGTTTGCAAAAGGGGGTCGCCGATCTGTAGTTTGAATGAGACATAAGAAAGACAATTCTGCTTACAACCTGTAGGGCGACTGAAAAGGATAGGGTGCTTTAGTGTTGCTTTAACTCACCAGTGTGAAACTGAGAAAAATGACTTCGCTTGCATGTGTTTTCAGTGTTAAGGCAAAGACAAACACCTTATTTTTTCCAAACAACATCTTATTACCCAAATAACAAAATTGACTCAACATATTTGGCCACATGATAAAACTGATGTTTGTTTCAAAAATGACAGTAATTCTTTTTTGCACAAAATTGAAATAAAGGTCTTTTGCACGGCAGTACAGGCACACCCTTCAAACCTGCCAAAGCTGCAGATGTCTGCTTGCAGAGACTGTGGTGCACATATTGATTAATAAAAAATAATCTCATCTGAGTTGCATACTGACCTACTTGTGCTCTTTTCTCTGCCAGATTGAGGAGCATCGGATATGCGTATGTGTGAGGAAACGACCTCTGAACAAAAAAGGTGCGATCCCAGAAAGATTTTTAGGACTTTTTTTTTTCTGTCGAACTTTATCCATTTACTTATGGTGGCTACACAGTTCAAGCAATAGTAAAGGAAAGCAGGTATGTAAACCCACTAATAAACTCTTTAAAAATTCATTGTTAAGTTACAGTTGTCATCTCTATTAGCAAATGCAGGCAACTGTCATGTATATCTGACACTGAAGTGAACTACAGTTATATTAATGGGAGACAATCTCTTTTTGTCCCTCAGTTTTCTTGCATGAAGTGTTTGCTGCTCGCATCAAAATCTCCCTTCTCCTTTTCAGAGCTCTCTGTGAAGGACCTAGACGTCATCACCATCCCCAGCAAAGACGTCGTGATGGTCCATGAGCCCAAGCAGAAAGTGGATCTGACTCGGTTCTTGGAGAACCAGACGTTTCGTTTTGACTATGCCTTTGATGAAAGTGCGACAAATGAAATGGTTTACAGGTATTTTACCTTTACTGTTTTCAGTCAACTGTACATGTTGTGCCTGTTTTCCTTTATGTGTCATGTAATAGCACCCAAACCCTTTAGTAACAGAAGTTGATTAAAGTGTGTTCCTAAAACACAAAGATGTGATGTAAAATTAATTATTAATTAATAACTAAATTAGGGAAAGAAACTGCATCTGAGGTATAATTGTTCTTGAAACTGGTGTGTTGTGTTCTTTCGCTACATGCCTAAGCACATAAGTATTTCATCTCTCGTGCTGCTGTATTCCCATTTGCAAGTCATTCGCTGCCCCACCCGTTGGACAAACATGACAAAAACACACTAACTGACTCATGGCTAACACCCGCTGACGTCGGTGATGAAATCATGAATGATCCCCAACAGTTTCACAACAGACTTAAAACATCTCACGAGCTGTGTGATGCTTGCTGCAGGAAATGAAATATTTGACGGATGAAAAACAAAATTGGGTAGATAAAGAGGAAAAGCAGATGTGCTGAAGCCTCTGATGTAGTCTTCTTTAGGTAGTCCTATTAAGTCCTATTTATCACTGCACTATGCGGAGATTCATATGAGTAGTCATCTGGTCCTATATTTATTAATAGTACACTTTAACATACGTACATGTAGCAGAGGCCTTAGTTTTAAGAAACACATTGTTGGTGCACATTGCGCAACTTGGTTTGTTTGCTCTATTGTAGCAAATTGTGAACTTGTCTTTGTCACCATGAGCTGTCAGTTGAGCTAAAGGAACTGGTAGAACAAGCAGTGATGTAAACAGATGAATTACAGTAACACAGGTTACCACCTTATAGACACTTAAGTTTCAGTCACAATGTCTTTTCAGGTTTACAGCCAGGCCTCTGGTGGAGACCATATTTGAGCGGGGAATGGCGACCTGTTTCGCTTACGGACAGACAGGAAGTGGAAAAACACATGTAAGACATTAGAACGCCATCTAAGCTGAATTTACAGCCACTGTTTTCCATCCAGAATGAATCGGTTTGACTTTCTTTTGGCTTTTTAAAAAATATACATTTAAAACCTCCTTTCTGCACAATGCTTTTTATAGACCATGGGAGGAGACTTCTCTGGAAAGAATCAGGATTGCTCGAAGGGAGTCTATGCTCTAGCCGGTAAGTCACAACAGGATGCCCATATAGTTTAGTTTGCCATAATACCGACCCCATGACACTCAGTTTTGATGTTGATGTTGACTCTCTTTGCAGCACGCGATGTATTTCTAATGCTGAAGAAACCCAACTACAAGAAGCTGGACCTTCAAGTATACGCAACCTTCTTTGAAATCTACAGTGGAAAGGCAAGTGGAGATTTATTTGTAAACTGATAGATTTGCCATAAATTGTCAGTGTTTATTGTCCGGCACAAGAAGAGTGCGGTAAAGGCTAAGACAACAAGCATACTCTGGAATGCTATTCAGAACCATTTAAATGCATTTCTACCTGTGATGCAGTAGCATTTAATTAACGCTGGGTTTGACTGATGAACAATTGAATGCACTAGGTTCAGAACTACACAGCAGGACACTCTTAAGTTTTTTCTCCATTCTGCCACATGTATTGAACAAGTAACAGTGGCTGCAGTTTGACCTGGCTCACCGCGGTGTGTGGTGGTGTGGTGTGTTGAGCTCTCAGCTCAACTGGGTGTGTGGTGTGTTGAGCTCAGGCAGATGGATGTGGTCAGTTCCAAACAATTAAGTATTTTTTGGGTGCCAAAAAATAACAGTAACTGGATCAAAGAAAAATAAAGGCGCTCTCAAGTACTGACTCTTGTGATTTAAGACGGATGCATTTCTGATCTCAGCTGACCAGAGTGTGTGGTGTGGTGGTGTGTTGAGGTCTCTGCTGACCGGAGTGTGTGGTGTAGCAATGTGTTGAGATCTCAGCTGACCAGAGTGTCTGGTCTGTGGTGGTGTGTTGTGATCTCAGCTGATCAGAGTGTGTGGTGTGGTGTGTTAAGGTCTTAGCTGAGCGGAGTGTGTGGTCTGTGTTGGTGTGTTGAGCTTTCAGCTGACCGGAGTGTGTGGTGTGGTGGTCTCCTTTTTGTAAGTCGCTTTGGATAAAAGCGTCTGCCTAATGCAGTGTAATGTAATGGTGGGTTCAGATCTCAGCTGACCAGAGTTTGTGGTGGTGTATTGAGCTCTCAGCTGACCGGGGTGTCTGGTGTGTGTATGTGTGTTGTGCTGCAGGTGTTTGACCTGTTGAACCGCAAGGCCAAGCTGCGCGTGCTGGAGGACGGCAAGCAGCAGGTGCAGGTGGTGGGACTGCAGGAGAGGGAGGTGCGCTGCACCGAGGACGTGCTCAAGCTCATCGAGGTCGGAAATAGCTGCAGGTAGGATACACACACAGTCACACACACACACGCAGTCACACACACACACACACACACACACACACACACACACACTCAATCAAACACCCACACGCAGGAGAGGGAGGTGTGATGCATGAAGGGCGTCCTCAAGGTCATCGAGGTCGGGTATAGCTTCAGGTGGCCAAGATCTCCAGTGTGTCTCACTTAAGAAACAGGACCTCCTTATTTACATTATTTATTAGGGACTTTGTGTAATTTTAAGCATAAATGTTTCCATTTGATGCACTGTACCAGAGTTAGCCTCAGGCTCATTTACATCTGCAGTCCCCTGGCAGGGCACAATTAACATACAGAAAAACATAGACAATTTTTTTTCCCCTTTTGACTGTTTTGCTAGATGTAGTGGAGTTCAGATAATTGCATTGCAAGATCTTGTCTTGTTTTTGTTCTCCACGCCAATATGATCTTGTCTCTCTCTCCTTCATCCTCAGGACATCGGGCCAGACGTCGGCCAACGCCCACTCGTCCCGCAGTCACGCCGTCTTCCAGATCATCCTGCGCCGGAAGGGCAAGATGCACGGCAAGTTCTCCCTCATCGACCTGGCGGGAAACGAGCGAGGGGCAGACACCTCCAGCGCCGACCGCCAGACACGCCTGGAGGGCGCAGAGATCAACAAGAGCCTGCTAGCACTCAAGGTACCAGGGCAGGAACCCCCCCCCCCCCTTTCCTTTCCTTTCCTTTTCTTTTCCAGTATCTGATAGTTTTCTATTGTCATATGGTTTTCTGCGCTTTTTCATTGTTTATAAACTCAAGAGGGTTGTTACAGATTATTACAGATGTATTCTTCAGCAGTGCTAGTAAAGATATGTTGTATATTAAGGGCAAAATGAGGCGAATGGGGTCATCTGCTTTCTCTCTTCTAGTGTTGGGGTTAACTTTTTCCACCTGAAGAGTGTCTTAAAACTAAAACTCTGATGTAATGCATCAGAGTTTTGACATCATTTTTAAAGCTTTTATCTTGAACGGGCACCTGACATTTATTTTCACTCTCAACTAGAGCAGCACCCAGACTGTCTGTTTTGTTTTGTTTCCCCCCCCCCCCAGTCTACTGTCTGCCTATTTTTCAGTCTTTATTGCCGTCTTGTTCTCGTCTCCCCTCCAAACAGGAATGTATTAGAGCCCTGGGACGCAACAAACCACACACGCCTTTCAGAGCCAGCAAACTCACCCAGGTGCTCCGCGACTCTTTCATCGGGGAGAACTCCCGGACATGCATGGTGAGTTCCTTCTCTTCTTTTCATTCCCTCGCTCTTAACCCTCGTTCACAGACTTTTCTTTCACCCCTCCCTGACGTCACCGGCTTTCTCTCCTCACCCTCTGCCAGATAGCATTGAAAGTATGTGCTTTGTCCAGCCTGAAAGGGATGGCTTGTTTTATGGCTCACTGATCTCTCTCTCTCTCTCTTTCTCTCTCTCTCTCTCTCTCTGCCCCCCACCCCCTCTGTCTCTTTTTACCCTCTCTTACCCCCTACTCCCCTTTCTTTCTCTATCTCTCTGGCTTTCTCTTTTTTGCTGTCCCTCTGTCTGTCTCTCGTTCTTTCTGTCTATCTATCTCTGTCTCTCTCCCTCCCTCCCTCTCTCTCTCTCTCTCTCTCTCTCTCTCTCTCTCTCTCTCTCTCTCTCTCCAGATTGCAACCATCTCTCCTGGTATGGCCTCCTGTGAAAACACCCTGAACACTCTGCGCTATGCCAACAGGTGAGGGGCTAACCGTGAAATGTGCGCAGGGGGCAAACTCAGCGTTCTTTAGTCTCCAGGCCGATTATTTGGATGGGACAGGAACAACAAGCTTGAGCTGTGCACGTCATTTCCTTAGTCATTTCCTCCATCGTCACCCCGCTGATGCTGCCGGGTCTGCAGTGGGAATTCCCTTCCCAAGGCAGCGTCGGCTCTCTGCGGCCTGAAATTCTGTATTAGGTCCACGCAGTCATGTCATGTAGAGCTGCTGGGGTAAAGTGACTAGCAAGGGACTGGACACTCTCTCTGTATAGTCTGGGAGGAATTGGTGGAAGTGTGTTTTAGGGTATATATAATGCAAATCTGACTGATGCCACTTTTTCATTTCCCAAAGGGGGACAAAGAAATACAAGCATTTCTGTATTAAGGGGTGTACTGGTGGCCATCTTGGATGCCATCTTGAATATCTCAACTTTTCCAAGGATGACAAAGTGGCATCAATCAGATCTGGGTTCAGCATGCTCAAATCGCAGAAGATCAGTCATGAAACATTGTGTATACACCCCAAAACACACTTGCACTAAAATTCCTAATTTCTATTACTGTGCAGGATTTGTAGAGGTCAGATTTGGGGGATGGGATTTTTTTTCCCCTTTCTTCTTTAAATACAATCTCTTGTTGATCCTCTCTGTCCCTCTCTCCCTGTCCCTTTCTCTCTTTCGGTCTCCCTGCCCCTTTCTCCCTGTCCCTCTCTCCCTCTCTTTATCTCTCCCTGTCTCCCTGTCCCTCTCTCTCGTCTCCTGTCCGGCTGTCCTCAGAGTGAAGGAGTTTGGGATTTGTCCCTCGGACATCCCCTTCTCCCAGGGCGGAGGGAATCGCTCTGAGCTCTCTCCCACCCATGAGTATGACGGCATTCCTACTTCTTCTCTCCCCCTCTCTGCCACTCACTCATCTCACTGGCACCCATACCAGCTTCTCTCTCCTCCCCTCGCTTCCTTTCTTTTTCTTGTTCTTTTTCTTGTCCTTCACGCTCCCTTCTTTCTGTGGTTATCTGTGCATTATGTATGTCAGGGCACCAGCATGCCACTAATGCACACATTTCCTGTAAGGATCACGTAGCACAAGAGCACCATGTGAAACACTCCACCATTCATTAGGAAGCAGAAGCTGGGCCCGTGTTGTCGTTTTGGTTCTTTTTGGCTGTTGTGCTTGTGGCAGGATAATACTTCTCATTTCAGTTTAAAAAAAAAAAACAAACAAAACATCATGGCTGTTTCATCATTTTGCCCTCTAACCCTGACATGTACCCATTTTGTTTGTTTTGGTGGTTGTTTTGGTGTAAACTCTAACGGAAGTGTTTGGCAGTTGTAATGCTGGTTGTTCTGTTGCGGGACCTTTATGATGTCACCATCAGCAGCCACGGTAACCATGTTGTCCTCCCGAGGCAATGTGTAGCGAGACAGCTGTGGAGGAGAACAGGATGAGCTCAAAAAACAAACCGCTATAACCTGCTTGCTTTGGTACCATATTAGGTAAAGCAGTTAGTTGATGGCGCTGCCATAGTCAGAGCAGGCAGGGAGCTGCAGGTGCAGGTGTGTTGGGCTACCTGGGCTAGGACAGGTGCTGGCTGTGCGTGGTGGCATCAGTCTGTATGCCAGCGAGTCAGAGTGAAGTGTGTTGAGTTGTCTGGTCTAAACTGTCCGGTGTCTGGTGTCCCGCGGTGGTGGTGGTGGTGGTAGGGTGAAGGAGCTGACGGTGGACCCCAATGCGGTGGTGGAGAGCAGCAGCCGGCCCAACATCCACGCTGTGAGCAGCCAGCTGGACCTGATGGACGAGGAGTGGGACAACAGCAACTCCCCGCAGAGGGACGACCTCAAGCTGCTCTGCGAGCGCAACGTAAGGCTAAACTGGCATCGGTGCAGATTTTTTTTCTTTTCTTTTTTTGGCATGTTGTGTGTGTGTGTGATTTTTTTTTGTGGAGGGGGGGGGGGGGGGGGGTACTTCAAGCTGTTCATCATGAAGTTGGCAAGCGCAACCTGAGTGCTTGTAGTTTGTCGTCTTAGCATTTAATGCTTTTTCTGTTCTCAAGCAAAAAAAGGGATTTGGCTTAACTAGCACAATTAAGTTGTAAGACAAAAAACACTATAGTTGACCCAGGCATTTGGTCCAGTAAGTTAAAATCTCTTATTTTGTCTTTGAGAAAAAAAAACTAAAATAATTTTTTCACCAAAATGCAAAAAAATTAATCTGGCGCACAATCCACCTTTGTTTCTTTTTTGCCATCTTTTTTTAACCTTATTGTCCAATTGTTTGTGCCAGGCAGTGACAAAAACATGAAGTTACGCCCCCCCCATAGGTAGTTGCATTGAAACCCCACCATGAACTCCTCATTTGTCCTTGCCAAGCTCCATAGCTGAGTGGTTCTGTCTCCTCCTCTTGTCTGTCTGTCTGCTATCTCAGGAGGAGGAGGTGTCGCCTCAGCTCTTCACCTTCCACGAGGCTGTTTCCCAGCTGGTGGAGATGGAGGAACAGGTGCTGGAGGATCACAGGATCGTCTTCCAGGTGAGCGATCCCCCCGTCTCGCCCCGGACACTTTTTTTCCCCCACCATGCCGCCCTTCACACTCGTCCAGCTTTGTTTTTCTCTTTGTGGAAAAAAAAACTCACCGTAGGTGCCAACATGGCCGTAGGCCTAATTTATCCCCTTGCCCAGCACGGGCAGACCAGTAATTAGCTTAACGCTTTTAGTCCTGTAGGAGGACAGTTGTGTCCTTGAGGGGAAGATGCATAGCCTGGGCCTGCCCCCATACAGCCTGTGACGCTACACAGAATTTCACATTCAAGTCAGGCTGGCCAATCTGCCTATCCTCCACTGTTTCATGAAAAATGAATGCTATACATACGTCATTGGAATCAGTGGTCTGATTGGTTGTAGCTCTGTCCAGTAGTACACACAGGCATTTGTAAGATGCCTGTTGATCCCATCTCTGAGAATGTCTATGGGATCTCCCTGTCTATGGGATCTTTGCCAGACCAAGCTCTATCTACAAGCTTGGTGGGACAGCCAGGCTGGAAGATGCAGGCATCCATGGAATAGATGTAGTGTGCGGTGCGTGTGTCTGGTTTCTTCGCTCAACGAGTTGACTGGATTCGTCTGTAGGAAGTATGTGTGTCTGTAGTGTCGATGCTCTGGGAAACTTACTTGGGTACATGCATCTCCTTGTATGCATGAAGTTAGTCTGCTTACTCTGTGTTTCTCTGCACCTCTGTTAGCTTACGTTCTCCTTTTTGTAAGTCGCTTTGGATAAAAGCGTCTGCTAAGTGTAATGTAATGTCTATGGGATTTTTGCCAGGCCAAGCTCTTTTGGCCCTTTTCCACTGCACATTTTCATAACGGCTCGGTACGGTACGGCTCGACTGTATTCGCTTTGAGCCTGGTGCAACAGCCAGGCTAGAAGATGCAGGCATCTATGGAATAGATGTAGTGTGCAGTGCGTGTGTGCGGTTTCCTTGCTTAAGGAGTTGACTGGATTCGTCTTGTTGGGCTTTGAGCAGGAGTCCATCCGGTGGCTGGAGGAGGAGAAGGTGCTGATGGACATGACTGAGGAGGTGGACTATGACGTGGATGCCTACTCCTCCCAGCTGGAGCAGATCCTTGACCAACGAATTGACATCCTGGTTGAACTTAGAGGTAATGCATGCTTTACCGAATCTCAAGCTATTTTTTCAATCACATGAATTTATGACAAGCATTTTCATATCTGCCTTTGGTACGAAACGCTAATTTTTGTTTATTGTTTGGTCGACAGATAAAGTGAGATCGTTCCGCTCTGCACTCCAAGAAGAGGAGCAAGCCAGTAAGCAGATCAACCCCAAGAGACCCCGTGCTCTGTAGTAGTCAGTGGAGAAACCGAGATTTGTGTTCCTGAGCGTGTGCATTTTACTGCCATGGCTCCGGAACACAACCACTAGATTAGGGCAGAGCACGGAGCTCAGTTTTTAACGAGAGAGAAAGAAAGAAAGAGAAAAAAAGAGAGCCGTGAATCTTTCAGCCTCTTTGTAGTTTCTTCGTTTTACCAATAGACAGTCAGTGTTCATTTTCTACATCCATGTGACCCTTATGAGCAGTTTGGGGGGGGGGGGGGTTGCCACGGACACGGTGGTCATGCAGTGTAAAAGGCTTCCTTGTGTAAGTGCAGGTTCATGATGGTTGTCGAAAGGTTTATTTTAATATTTTAGGTTTTTTTGTTGTTTTATTTATTTCTTTTTAATGTTTTTAATTGTTTTTTTTCTTTGTATGGATGTTTACTTGGTCCAGTGGATACCTCCCTCTGTTCTCTTTTAGTTGTTTTTTTGAAGTTTTACCTCCCGAGATGTTGAAGGTTTTTTTTTTTTCTGAAGATCAGTTCTTAAGCAGGCTTTCATTACCCATAACCATGTTTTGCTGGCATCACACGGAATGTTCGCTTTCACTCGTTTCACCGTTTCTTTTTCCGTTCCTGCGTTCTCTCACTACAGTAATTGTTTTTATTTTGTTTGTTTGTTTTGTTTTTGGTTGTACGTCAGCGGGCAGGGTAATGCTGCTTTCTGTTGAGGTGAATGAGTTGCAATTAAGATGCACTTTTCCTGTTTTTTCCTCGTTAGGTTTCCTCCTTACTCCACACCTATGACTCGTCGTCTGTAGTTGTTTGGGTTTTGTGCCATATCAAAAAGATGAGGTGGCTAACAAGGTCTCACCAAACTACTAGTTCCTTACACGTAGTACTGATTATGAATTTCACACCACTAAAAACACTTTGTGAAAAAATACAATACAAAACATGGGTAAAATTAGGGCCGAACTATTCCACATTACTGACGTTTTAAGCATTTGCACCAAATGTTTTGGTGGCTAAATAAAGACTGATTTGACATGAGGTGCGCTTCTGGGTTCTCTGTTTCTCTCCCGGGGTTTTTTACGTGACCACTGATGTACTATATTAGTCTGGTAAACCAGCCCCTCATACTTCATTTTGTACAGTGGGTTTGGCTGTGGTTTCCTTTACATGGTTGTCTCAGGCAGCATCTTGCCTGACCAATCAGCAAACAATTTCTTCCTGGAGGTGTAAACTCGATCGGATCTGCCTTTACCTAACCACTGACATCTGGTTGTGACTCCCTCTGTTCCCTGATTGGTCAGGCAAGATGCTACCTGAGACAGCCATGTCAGTGTAACCACAGCCAGACCCTCTGTACAAAATGAAGCTAAGTACGGGGTGCTGGTTTACCAGGCTAAGACTGTGTGCATATGTGAAACTTCAAATGATTGGTGGGTCCAGCTTATTTTATTCCAGCATGTTTCAATCCATGTTGACGAACTGAATTGCAGTTATAAAGTGTGCCCCACTTTATCACACCCTAAACCACAAAGGGTATTCATCGGGTGAATATTTCATAAAATCAACTACAAAGACACTCTGAGGCCTTGACACTGTAGAACTGTAGTTACTAGTGTGAGTTAATGAGCAGAAGGGGGAGAAAACAAACCCAGTAGCAGATATTTGATATTCACATAGCTTCTGTTCTTGCAATGCTGTGTTGGACTAACAGTCCCTTTCTCTCCTTCCTCTCCTCTCTGCAAGGCCTAGCGAGAATCATTGCAGAGGAAGAGGCCAACTGGCCGACGGGTGACACAGATGCAGGTGTGCAGACTCCAAGCAGTAGTCCAGAGTCAGGGCCAGAGCCAGAGACTCAGGAGGCCCCAGCCAAAGCCAGGCCGAGGCCGAGCACAGGGATAATAAGGAGAGCACAGCCAGAGCAGGGCAACGACAGGGCCGGCGAAGGTGACCGCAGCGGTCAGAAATAAAGGCACGGGTGGACCGGTGGATGCTTGTCCTTTCATTTTAAAGATTTAGTACTACTTGTGGTCATTTCAGGACAATGTGCTTCTTACTTGAGTAAATCCATAGAGATAGTGCTTTTGACATCTTTACTATTCAAGTTGGATTTTTAAAGACTAGGTATGTACAAAGTAATATGTGAAAGAGATGTAGAGGGATCGAGCAACAAAAGGCAACCACGAGGCAATATTAAATTATGAGGCTGCTTTTTCCACACATTAAAAGTTATTGCTTGAGCCCGGGTAGTAAATTTTATGACATTTGCAGGACTGTATAAAAGGCTGTGTACTAGTCTCAAGGAAACATTCATTTTGCACAGCAAGTCCGGTGTTCAGAAGCTGACGATGGTCTCTGATGAAACGCTACAATTGGGTCATGACAGTTCTCATCGTCAGCTTTGGGGTCCTGTGTGTTCTGCTCCTCTGTGTTCTGCTCCTCAACGAAGGCTGTTTTGATGCAGTCCAGGTGTTGCTCCATATCAGGGTTATGAGAAGTGAATCCCAGCAGAGTTGAAGGCATGGAGGAGGCTGTAAATTAAACAGTTCCATATATTTTATTCTGTATTTGTACCTTGTATGTTGACTGGCTGAAGGAACACTTCCTTCTGTTAACCAGCTTCATTGTTTAAGTAAATCAAATATACACTATTGGAAAAGACAAACAATAGACTATTACAGTTACATTTCAATGCTGAAAGGGTTAGGTATATGCTTAAATAACAAAGATACTGGGGAAAATCACTGGTCAAAGTCACAGCATTCATTCACTTACACCATGAAATCGTCTATGTCCATGGAACGAGCACGCTTCTCACTGAACCCTGCCTCTTGCAGAACAGCCTCAATTTTGGCTGCTATACTGAAGTCCTGTGGGACATCCTGTTGAAATATTTCAAATGTTACACACAAGAACTTTTTGCAATACAGGAGCTTTAAAAAATTAACAGCCTACAACATGGAGAGCCTTACAATGTTGTGCAGAGAACAGTGGATTCTGTAATTCTTCTCCAAAAGCTGCTCCACTGCTGCAGACCTGAAAGGATGTTTTGGAAACATGAATTTTACATACTCACTACTAACAAATTAATGATTTTTAGTACAGGCCGTGGTGCTTACTTGAAGGCAGCGCTGAGTGTTTTGTTTTTCCTCACAAATGCGATTCTTACCAAACCATCCCACTCCTGTTAAACACAGAAAGACAAACTACAGATTACTTTTTAATGTCTCTCCATTGACAAACCATAGCACATCAAACCATACCAGATCATATGAGTAATGAGGAACTTCTGAATAATAGAGAAAAGCAAACAGGAGACAAGTATGGTCATGCCCTTTACTGGCTAAAACATAACTTCACTAGTTAATGTTTCCAGTTGCCAAGGAACCTCTGTGTTCCACATTAGAAGACCGGTGTAGTAAATAGCATGGGCAGAGAGAGCGACTGTCTGTCGTGCAGTGATGCAAGATAAATCTCTAAGCATGCCGTGGCCCTCTGCACGGTGCATGCTTATTTGCATCACTTCCTGTGACATTTATAGTATCATTTATTCTACCATATAATTTTCCTACACAAACTATACCCGATGCACTTGATATGGTGCTATTATTGGATCAGACGTCATTGCTTTTGAATATCACTGTTTTGCTATGGTTGCAATGGCCCGTGTACTGATTAAAAAGAAGCAATAGTTTAGCAAAGACCTTTGCCAACACAGGGGTTTAAATTAATGTTCTGGAAAAAAAATGCTAATCATATAAACTTCTTCCATGATTTTAGTCAAGGTGCCATGACATTTATGATGCTTTTAAATACTTTTGTGTGTAATTTCAACCTTGTACTCAGATGGTCTGACTCATTGGCATGTTTCTCAGTGAATTTTAATTGCCTTTGTAAACTTTCCCGATCCCTTAGACACTGCTGCCATCTATCACTGTAAAGATATATTATAACCTTCAGAGAGGACACTGGCAACAAGGAGAATAATAAGGACTTACCTGGAAGTTAATTGGAGGTGGAGGATTCTTTGGCTCGATGCGAACAACACTGGATTCTACTTTTGGAGGTGGACGAAAGTTATTCTTTCCCACCTACATTTTACAAGATAAAAAAAAATCTATATTCATATTTGCTGAAAAAATATGTTTATGAATGATTATATTATGTTATTAATATATAGAGTAAATATGACAGTAGAAGTCAATACCTTCATGAGATGGTCCACACGTGAGAGCAGCTGTGTGTTTATGGAAAGCCTGCAGTACAACTTGTCACCTGGCTTGGCCACCAGTCGCATGGCAAACTCCCTCTGGAACATCAGGACCGCACACCTAAGGCAACAATTTAACAAGGTTACAAACATCATCACTCAGGGACAACGTGCACCATAGAAATGTTTCTGACCCCTTCCGTGTTGTAAAGTCATCTTACCTAAAGAAAGGCCGGTGAAGCAGTAACTTGAACACAAATGGTGATGAGATCTACACAGGGGCGAAGAGGGTTGTGATCACTGAACACAGTAGGCTTTGGTGTGATTGATAGATTATTAAATGAGGCCAGAACTCCATTGCTGGACATACATCACAATGATCAATGCAATCACTTGAAAACCAGCAGTCAAATGTGTCATACCTGATAGGGCAAGTTGGCAACACAGACATCAAAAAACGGCAGTTCTGTCTTCAGAACGTCTCCAATCAGGATCTGTAGCTTTGTCTGCAGCGGCCTGTGAAGAGCAGGTGTGTTAAATCTAGCCAAGTCAGCACGATGCCCTTTCTATTCAGCACTACATCTTCCACTGGCCTACTACTGCTCTAAATATGGCCCAAGAGCCCTCAATGTCCTCATCTAACCAACTTCGTACCAGCATACACACATACTGATACTTAAGACACATACTGATACTTTTTCTCACACGCAGAATATACATATGTGCATGTCAAGTGAATAACCATTGTAGACAAAGATGATAAGCACTTTTGTTAGAGATGATGTTCTTTGGTTTTCCACTGACATGTTTTTTTTTCTGGAGCAAATCATTCAGAAGATATCCTGAGACAGTATGTGACTGCCAACTTGCATACTATTGTAGGACATTTGCTACTTACGTGCACTGTACTCTCTTTTGGAGTTCAGCAACTAGCCTTGTGTCCAATTCACATGCTACAACCTAATGAGACAGTATTGCAACACATTAGAGATTTAAAAAGTCCATGACATTGGACTTGAAAATACTTGCGTCACAGTTCAGAAATTCAGTGTAGTTAGTACAATGTAGTTACCTTTTTTGCCTTCTCCAGGAGTTTGACTGTCATGTTACCTGTTCCAGGCCCAACCTCCAGCACCACATCTGTTGGCCTAAGGGCAGCCTGCAAATTCAACATCATTTAGTTTGCACATCCAACCACTACATCAATCAACAAATGATGCATTGCTTGTAAAGTGCCTTTCGCAAAATAAGCAATTCAGGATGCTTTCCAAACTAACAAGAGTGTATGTGTATGTATAGAACACATCACCAAATCAATGTCACACTCTCATAAGTAACCATTTGTCTCAATTAGCGACCTTCAGCACCAATGCTGCACACCTTACTTATACAGAATGACATGAAGTAGACAACCCACCTTCTCGATAATACCGTTGACAACCAAAGGATTTTTCAAGATGTGCTGGCCAATACCGGTATTGAACATAATACCTATAGTGGAACAGGTATGGTACAGAAAACATCATCAAGCTTCCCTTTTGTACACAATGGACTTGGTAAACTTCCCTATCTGTGTGACACGGTGTTTTAACTGGAGTAGTGTTTAGGTTAACAAAACAGTACTTAGTAATTGTTATTTACAGATTAAACTGACAGACCTTCTTACAAAAGCAAATGACTGCAACTCTTTGCTACACCATAAAAGACCAAGTTATTTTGTAGCATTTTCCTTTACAAAACATAGAAAGTTAGCCGCTGTGACTATTCCGAACAAGAGCTGGGAGTGACATGTTAAATATTGTTAATTAACAGGCAACACCAAAAGTTGAAATAACCCACCTTGGCTTTTGACCTCTTGATGCTGTCGACATTTTTTCTCTGCTTTTACTTTAGGCATTTTGACAGTTTTGTATTTGCCTATTCCTGAGCTACATACGCTGTCCACCCGCACACGTGTTTACATGCGACAGGAAAAGCCTTGCGAATTCTCAGCATCAAGCCTTGAAAATGACATACAGCGCCATCTACCGTTGGGAAGACTAATGCTAAAATGCAATTGGACAATCTTTTTGCTGCATTGTGCACAGGCATCAAGGTGAAGTTACCCAAGTTCTGTTATTTTCGGCCACTGTAATATAAACAGTGTACAAAATGTTGTATTGAATAGCATTTCAAAACAAATGCATTTCAACGCATTATCTGAATCAACAGTGTGAAGAGAAAAAAAGTATACTGCCTTTTTTTTTTTTTTTACAGTTTATTTGACATAGTACATGTGTGGAAGATAATGGTTCAATAAAAAAAACGTATTAAAAAAAGACATATGACCTGCTCAGCTGAAAGCAGGAGTTTCTTTAAAGCCAATTTTATATTTACATATTTTATATTAAAATGTTACAGCTAAAAGTAAAAACTTAAACATGTTACTTAAATATTTTGTAAGGTCAATATTCTTGCCAGGTTTGAAATTCCTGAAGAAACTTGAAATGTCACATACATACACACAAATATGCAAACATACACACACAAAGCTATATACAGCCAACATGGTTCCACTCATTTCTTCAGTTTGGCATGCTCTCCAATCCCATTACTATGTCTGCTAACTTTGGATCGTCCATCCAGTTCAATCTGGTGGCAAGGATTATGCCCTGTAGAAATTAATTTTTATTATTAAAATAGCAATATATTATAATGCTGAAAAGAACAGAAAATAAAAAACGTGTGACAAAACACATCAGCTACAAATGGGACTTTTTAAAAAACAATAATCTAGAGGTTTCAGCTATTTCAAATGTAAGCGGAAAGGGAATTATGGGTGCGAGTAGGCCTGCATCCCACTGACGCCATACCCTGAGAATGTTCTGGGACACAGCGATGAACTTCCGGTGTTTCTCCATCACCGTGTCGGCCTTCTCGAGGTTGAGTCTCTCCGCCTCCCCCTGGCTCTCCCTCGCCTCCTTCAGCTCAGCCATCTCCTGCATCTTCTTCTTGATCAGCACTTTCATCTCTTACCAACACAACGTTAAACTCGATTATTAGTAAATCGCTCAATTTTTTATGCTAAAGAAGAAAACTTAATTAGTCAATAATGCAGAGCTTTAGAAAATAAAAGGGATGGTTACCAGCCATGTCCTGTAGCGCAAATTAAAAAATACTATGGATATCACAAGCACAGTTACATTAATACCATGAAATGAGTCAATAAAACAATAGTACCAAGTCTTTCTTTCTGCAGGTTTGTGATTTGATCCTGAAGTTCAGATGATTCCTTTTAAAATAAAAAAGGCAACAAATTAGTTCTGTAAATAAATACCTTTAAATGTATAACATGTATAAAACACTAACAGCAACATGAATATGAATGACACCCATTGATTTCCCATTTACCTGCTGTAGTTTTTGTGTTCTTGTAAACCGGCTTAGACTGTGTTCAGCCAGCATCTTCATTTCCCTGTTAAAAAAATAAGACCACTGCATTGTTTGAATTCATACTGTGTACATACCCTAATTTAAACACCTTAGAATGGAAGAGGGACCTTACTTACACTGAGCTTTCATCATTCTGAAGTAGTTTGGCCGTGATGGCATCCCAGATTTGCATCCTAGATTGATAGACAGATTGAGCATTTACTGACAGGTTGCTTTAGTTGTCAAGTTGTGCTAGCTGGCATCCCGTACACTAGGAAAATAACACTCATATATATACGCAAAGTGTGGCCTCTTTGTTACTGTCCTGGTACATTGGGTGCCATGCCGATTACATTGCCATACTGCACTGTTGACCCAGTTTCAGGTTTGTCTGGAGATGGTTAACAGTGGCTGGCAGCAGTGCCACCTCTGCTCATGGTTACCTGTTCAAGGCCAAGGTTTTGTTGAAGAGGTCTGTTCTCGTTTGTCCCAGATCCTCCTCATACATCGACCTGAGCATGGGCGTGCAAACAATACATTTACTGTTCAAAATTACACAATGTACACTCCAATGAGACAGAGTTAAACGACTCGAAATAAGCACACTTACACATCTGCTTCATCATCAACCAGTCTCTTATTGCTCACTGTTGAAAATAAATATATATACAAATATAACAATTTTCACATCTACCAGCAAAATCGAATTACAATGTAAAGTGTTTGGACACTGCACCATTATATTATTGCACTGTTCCATACCCAAGTTGGCTTGCACTGACATTTCAAAACATTGGTTTGACATGGCCTCCTTCATCCTAAAGGAAAAAAAAACAGTACTCTAACGTTAAACGTCAGCTAATGGCACACTTTCTTATTAATGATACTACAATAAATAAAACAATGTTTACTTTTATTGTAACACTGAATACCTGACTAATTGAATGGCTGTTACTTGATCCGTGACTGTGGCAGAGGAGGGAACACTGAATGCTCCATTTTTACTGTTAGGTGAAACGCCTTCATGTTGATCACAGGTGTCCATTGCTGCCTGCAAGAAACATGATTCGAGATATGTTAAGAAACATAATCTAGCCACCTGGAAAGTTGTGCATTAATAGCTGGCAACAAGATTTATTGAAATCCAAGTCAGTAACGAAGAGCAGGCTTATCATATACATATTCTCGGAAATTTAAAGACATTTCCGAATATGAAACTTGAAAACCTATAAATTATTAGCAGTAACGCTACTTTCTTGCTACCATTTTTAGATTTTGCGAAGACTAGCTACTGTTTCAGGATGATAGCTGAAACATACTGGTCCCGTTGACTTAACGTTAGCCAACTGACATACATGTCACTGAAACGAAGTCTAAAAACCACCATTAGCAAATAGGCTACAATGAATCCCTAGCAAATGTACCGATATCTGAAATCCAGCAAAGAGATAGAGTACTTAAACTTTACATACTGAGTTCCCGCAGTGTTCAACAACAAAGCTACTCCACAGAGCTAATTCGTAGCTCTGAATCTACCGCCAGGAAATGCACACACAAACCACGTGACGCCAGTCAAAGCCCAGCCTTATTTATAATCTCCAGAATAAAGGCAGTAGTGGTGGTGGTAGTGCAATCGGCGGCGGCCGTCATGGTTTTGACATAGGAAAAAGCTGTCCTGTCACTTTCTTTAGGTAAATCCAATTGCCTTTAGTCACATGTCATTTTTATACAGTTTATTGGCAAGGGCCAGTTTTCTTTTAGATAGCAACGATAGGTTGATGAGAATTGCTATTGTCTTGTGCTGAATAGAAACGTTACATGTATTTGGAAAACTGACATTGAAAGTGGCTTGCTAAATAAGCTAACCTTAACGTTATTAATTAATTGAAGATGTCTGTCATGCTGGTTCACAGCGGCATTCCCGAGGTGTTATAGATACTGTTTATATAGTGCTTGTATGTGGATGTTGGGTGTAAGTATTTTTACGGGGTTTATATTCTTGTGGTTTGGAGAAATAAGTACTCTTCTTTACAGCTAAGCGTTTTAGCCAACTACTGCTAGTGGGGTAGCTAACTGGTTTCAGCTTTGACAACCCGAAGTATTTGCTAGCTTTTTCGTTAGAAAGGTGTAATTGACCTTATGAGCAACATCCCAGTAGCGCATCTATAGCTGTTGACTAAGCACATCTAAAGCATCCATCGGATGCTATACCATCAGCCATACCATGAGACTGACCGCCGCAGCCAGATAACTGAATTTGTCCTCTAAACTTCGTGACAACAGCTCCATCTTCAGGTGGTCAGGAGGAAACATTTTCTAACCCGGAACAAGATTTACGAGGTCGTCATGGGAAGCAAAGTTAGTGGCAAGATGGCTGCCGCCGGACGGGTCGTTCAGGTAACTGGTAGACAAATTGTTAAAAAATATTGATTATTTAGGCCAACTGTGATTCCATTAATTATTGTGACAGTATATATGCCCAATGGCTCAAGCTGTGCTGTTTAAATAGTCACACAGACTTTACTAGTTACTCATTTCATGCAGCGTTATTTGGAAATGTCTAAATGCCCTTGTCACACCATGGCTAGTTTATTGTAGCTAGCCAACTGAATTTGTCCACAATCGTTTGTAACATGTATTTTTTGCTTCATTTGCTGCAGCATTGGCAGCATTTGCTGTTAAGATATCGCGTGGTTTCTCCTATAGTTTTATGTTAACCAAATATCCACGCTAGTGCATGACTTTAGTCCAGACTTTCTCTCCAAATAAATGAGTTCATTTATTTGCTGACACCATGTAACAGCAAGTAAACATTACTCGCAGCTGTGGTGAAATATAGAAATAATAGAACATTCCGGATGATGATAATAGTCTGTCACAACCAGGTTTATAATATTATATTGCCATATGCCCACATTTCAGTGTGTTTTTAATTTAATTAAATTGAACGAATTAGTTAAATCTCCATAGACTGTGTCATAACCTAGGCAATGTGTCATTCATGTGTCAATTGTGTTTTCCAGGTCGTGCGACCACATGCGCCTTTAATAAAGTTTCCCAATCGAAAAGGCATACCAAGACCAAACGGTGAGTTCCAAGTGATCAAAGGCTGTGAAGGTCAGGGAGAGTATGTTTAATCTGGTCAATGTTGGCCTTGGACAGTTGTCCAGTTATTAATTTGGTATTGCTAGCTTTGCATGTGATCAACCTTGAAAATAGAACACAGACAGAACACCTCTGTCATGTAATCCCGAACTTAAAATGTCAACATAGTCCAAGTGTTTCTGTAAAGCAGAAGGGTTTGTAAAAAAATAATCCCGTTAGTTGGCTACTGTAGTGGTTCTGTCCGACATGGGTTTTCTTATGAATGTCATTACGCCAACAACTGTGAACACAATACCTTGATCCTGACAAAAATATACTAGGCATTAAAATTATCATTGGCTTTTACATTGGTGTAAGCGAAAGCACATAGCTCAGTATCTGTAATGAATGTCTATGTCTTCTGTCTCACAGTACAAGAAGCACTGAAAATGGTACTAGCCAGTCCTGCCCCAGCAGCAGCGGCTCCAAGTCCGGCAACGTCGCCACCAGTCCTACCACCGTCAAGACCGCCCGGACCTGTCAGTCGATTACCTGGCATCCCAGACACTATTGCCACTGTTAGAGATCTCCCACAGAGGTATCGCAGAAGGGTGCTGGCAAATGAAGAAATGGAATTTATTCAGGTCAGTGTATGGGCTGTTGTTTTGGTGTGCTTTGCTTTAATAAGGAAATTATTAACAAAGTGTAAATATCACCGCCTCTAATTTTTAGTTTTTCATGCGATAGAAACATAATTGTCCCTATGTAGAAGTACATATGTCTGTAGTGTCCCTGCCCCGAGAAACTTATTCAGACACATGCACCTCTATGCATGTATAAAGGTTGTCTGCTTACTCTGTGTCCCTTTAGACCTGCTTGTGTCCTCCTTTTTTGTAAGTCGCTTTGGATAAAAGCATCTGCCAAATGCAATGTAATAATTGCATATTCAGACTTTTCATTGCCAAGAAAGTGCATTCATGTCACACATTAGTTTGCCTACTGTCAAATGAGTTTAAAGTCCACTTGGCCACTAGGGTGCACTATGCAACAAATGTGGCCTGTTTTGTGTGCTTTCTGTTTTTAGGTGTTGTGCTCTATGTAAAATTACTATTAGCCATGTTTGTGATTGCTGAAAACAGTCATCTGATATGTGGTGAATGATACTTATCACTGAAAATGGTTTGTTCAGTGCAACTGTTGTGTTCTCCACTTTAGAGATTTTAGATATTTTGAGTTCAGAATAACATGTAAATAATGTCCTATTTCTATAGCCATATGCAGAACTTTTGTCATGTGGATGGAAACAAGAATATCATGCATATTTATGTATTGACTTCCCCCCACTGTTTTCTTCACAGCGCGGTGGACCAGAGTGACAGCACGAATCAGCAATATCTACCAGAGTCCTTACTTGTTCATTCTTTTTTTTTTCTGTTTTGAGTTATTGCCTAATTTTACTCCTCAACATACGAGGACTTTGCTGCCATGTTTCATCTTACCAAATACAGACAGAAAGAACATTTAATTTAATTTTTTTGTGAAAATGTACATAAAGATATTTTTGAAGATGTAGATATTTTACTGGATTACTTTGATTGTTGGTTCATGGACTGTGTTTCTTACACCGGAATCCTAACCTAAGCAGAGGTTTGAGTGTCTAGAAAAGTATACGGTGACAGTCCTACTCGAGGAAAAGCTCTGGGAAATGTCCAGTTTTCTCAAAAGTACCATCCTGCATCTCCGCACTCTGTCCAAAGCTGCTTTGTTTGTAATTGCACTCAATGCTAATTATTACTCCCTCCCGGCTCATCTTGAATCCCAGCCAGTCCACACCGTTATATTCGACAGGCGAGGTGTCTGTCGGTCTGTACAGTGAACAGCCCTGCTGCTTCTGTGGACTGACTGTGGACACGTTGGCACACAGATGGTCTCTATACTATTAAAGTATTTAATATGATTTAAGTGTGCTTGATGATATGTTTTTATTTTGGTTGGCAATGTTTTATCTGAAGATGTTTGGACGTTTACTTCAAATGCAGTATCAGCACACTACAATGTATTAATTTGTTAAGAACAAAAAAATTCAATTTGTCTGGACTCACATGCACTGGGTCACTACCTTGACCACATGACCATTTGCTCTGCCCCTTTGGGAACCATATTTGGGCATGTTGGAATGCTTCACATTGGGAACATGCTGCAGTTGTAAGAAAAACTCAAAGGTGGTAAGGATGAATGTGATGGTGAATCTAAGCTTTTTAAAATTCACATTTTATTGCTTTGGCTGCCATCATGACCGATGTGAATAACATGTTAGCTTTAAGATGTTCTGTGTAGTCTGCATTTAGGGGTCAGTGGCTGAAATGTGTTTTTGAGTGTCGGGTTACAGCATGTTTTGGTCTAAAGGTCTTGGGCTAAGGAAAGACTTAAAGTCAGTTAAGCGCAAGCTCAGATAAGATAGAGGGAGACGGATGGAGGAAGTGATGTACTTGTGTTCGAATTACTCAGGTGACTCTGTAGCAGACTTTTCCAAGACTTGAAAATGACATGCACACAGCAGGAAGACAATTTCCAGATGTTTATTTCTGGATATGTACACCAAGTATTAAAGTACAACAGAAAATACAAAATAATGCTAACCAAAAGGAAAAAAAGTTATGTACACATTATATAAACAATAAAGATTTCCATTCAAATAGTTCAAATATTAAATGTACTGATTGTCTATATTTCTGAATATACATTTAAAGTATTTGTTGGTATTATTCACAGATATATTTTTCATTTTTCTTTTTTTTCCTCTAAATGTTTACTCAATCTCCATTTCAAATGAAAATTGAAATTTAGTGCCTACTCACTAACAAAACTACAAAACATTTCACTGAAATATCAAAATTTACAAGATCAAAGGGTTGCCGAAAGCTTTTACATTCCAATACATTTCAAACCCATCTTTTGTTAACTTCAAAAAGATACGAACCATGAGTAGAATGAGAATTGCACAGCTTGAACTTGGCCATTAAACCACAACTCAGCACAGGGCTACTGGAGCCTCTCTGGCGACCACATCCATTCAAATACTGTCCCAGTACCTCTACGTGCGGGATGTCCAAAGAACAAAACAAACGTGAAAATGAGAAACACTGATCTATAAAGAGGGAGATACTAACCAGATACATCTTTGCACGCACCCAAATCTAGCTCAATTTAAAGTTTTCCACAGAGCTCCTACCAACACATGATCATTGACAATCCTCATTCCATAAAACTGGTGTTGTTCATCTAAGGGTAACATTTGTGTGGCTGTACCTTAAACAATTGTTCACAGGCTGCGATGGCATGCCATCGTCATGTTGCGCATTGTTTTTTTTTTCTTAATTAAATGACAGTGAGAATCTAGCTGCCTTCCAAAGGATCACCACTATTACTATGTAAGAGCTTTAGCCCAGAAACAGCCCAAGGTAAAAAATATTACTTATCATCATGCAGTACAAAGAAATGACACATGCCAAACATACAGTAAGAGTAAAGCCTTATTTGAACATTAAGCAAGGAAAGACTTTAGATAATTTGGTTAATACTGTGTGTCTGTGTCCAAATGTATTAAAAGAGGGCTGATACCACCCATCTGTCGTGCTTATGAGACAACCAACCAACCACCCCGGTGAACCTACCAGTGACAGGCAACTCTAACCTGCGCACAACCACACCATCATACTGATAGAAGTGTTTAGTAATCCGACTCATTACCACAACAGACATCAATTAGCGGTTTTAAAAGGTGAAAGTATCTTGAGTTATTTTGATTCAAAAGCATGTGCCGTATTGAACAATATATTAACACTTTTTACAGAATTGCAAAAGGAAAAAAAATAGTGGTTCATAAAGGAAGAGTGGTTGCATGCATGGTTTAGATGAGCATTGATTAAAGATACAAAACAAACACAAAAAGGGAAAAAAGAAACATACAAACAAAACAAAAACCTGTAAACAGAAAAAAAATGTTTAAGCATATGAGACATCTATACAATATCTACAAATTATTGCCTCAGGACCTTAACAGTAATTGGAAGTTTTTGCATCAGCAATTCCCTTAATAAGTACACGTGAATGTACGAGCTCAGGGTTTCTGCCATAGCTTGTCACAGAATTATTTCCAAGCTGGATCATAGTGAAAATGAATCTTGTGACAGGACTGTAGATATGTGTCCATAAATGGTTTAGAGAAGTACTATATGGCTTTAGAAAGAGAGAATGCCTGACATGCAACATGTACTTTCATCCTCTGAAAAATTAAGTTATCGATGTCTGCATAGACAAATGCCATACATTTAAAAAAAAAAAAAAAAGTCTTCACGGTCGCCACCCACTCAATTTCTTTTCAAACCAACACAGCTTAACAATCCTAAACAGAAACACATTTTCCCCTCTTAATAATACTGAATACAGACAACGGGCACATTGAAACACAGAACAGCATAATACTGACCACTTTAAGTTCCAGTGACAAAAAGTCTCAATCTCAATCTTGAGCCGTCAACCATTCCAGACAGACAATATTTGGAACTCCTTCTGACTGGAAACCCCAATATGGAATACCACATGGTGTCAAAGATGGCAACCACTTCCCACATCTTTTTGTCACCACGAGAAAATTAAACTACATAATAGGAAGAAACAAAAGATCTTGATGGTAGTAGCCAATGTGGCCAAGATGAAGTAGCAGTTGACATGCTTCTGTGAATGGATTCTGTACAAAAGTTTTAACATTCTTCACATTTGTATTTAAAATTCTATTGTCAAGATACAAAGACTTTCCTCTGATGCACAAAAAACTTGCTTGGTTCACCATAAGCAGGTAAATATTACAAATTTTGCAACCGTGAATCAAAAATCACCCCAAATTTTTTTTCCTTTCAGTGACATACTCATACACAAAACGTGTCCAGTGGTATTTCAAATTATGCCTCTGTATTGTGCATATTGTTCAAAACAAACTGCTGCACACAGTACTAATCTAGGAGGTGAGGCGAAGCAGTTTGTGCTAAGCAGAGGAAGATCTCAACGGTATAACATACCTATCAAAAACATGATCATACCAAGAGCTGTCTCAGCGAGGACAGATATGAACTTATCTGGACATAAAACATTGCACATTACCAAATCACAAAGCAGCCCCCGGGCCACTATGTGCTGCTGGTTAACACAAAAAAATAAAATAAAAAAAGAGAGAGAGAGAGAAAACAAATCTGCAGGCCAAGTAGCGAGCATGCATCCACAGGAGAGGAAACGGAGAGAAAGACATGATGCAGTTTAACCAACAAAAAAAAAGAAAAAAAAAAACTAGCAAACAAATGGAAAAGTGCTCTTCTCTTCTCTCTCGTGTAGTATTGGCCTCTGCGGCTCCTACTGCATTTAATACCAAAGAAAAAAAAAAGATATAGAAAATGCTACATTAGCAAAGGCCTAGTCTGTCTAGGTAGGTGTAAACACTGACATGTCTAGGAAACAACAAAAACAAAAAATAAAAAGCAAAAATAAAAACAACAAAACAAAACAAAAACAAATGCAGTTTCTGGCAGCATCTCTGACTTGAAAGACGATGATGGAGAGAAGCGAAGTCTGACGGACTAAAGACGCACCAAACATTCACGAGGATTATGAAGGAGTACAAAGAATGTAAGGCCAGGTAAAATAAATGGCTATGTAAACTCTTGAGAAATCAAGACTTTTTCTTGCTCTATACAATAAAAGACATCACTGATGTCATATTATATAACAAAATGAAACAAAAGGTAAATGTATATATTTAGAATTTTTTCTTTTTTTAAAAACATTTGAGTCATTTTCAGTGAGTCTATGGTTTATACACTGTGGTGTGTGCAGAACGAGTATGTGAGTGTGTGTGAGTGTGAGTGTGTGTGTCAATGTGTGTGGTGTTACTCCGACTGCAGGGCTGTGTGTTGATGTTGGTGATGGTGCCGTGCGTGTGGGCCCATGAACCCGTTGGGTTCGCCCGTGGCCAGGCCAGCAAAGTCTGTGACCGACACCGCCATCTTGGCTCCGGTGATGCGGTGGGCCCTCCTGCTCCCATCAAAGTCCACGCCCAGGCTGGCCACCGACACGTCCCCCATGAACGCGTCCGGAGCCAGCGTCATCTTCATGCGCTTCGGGGCGCGCTCGCAGTCCTTGACCCCGCTGCCCCCCCGGCCCCCGCACGCGCTCATGTGCCCCAGGTCGGAGCGGTAGAAGCCCCCCTCCAGCAGACCCAGGCACTCCGACTCTCCGCTCGGACCGAAGTCCAGCGGCTCGTCGTGGCTCAGGGGCCCCGTTCGGTGTAAGCTCTCCAGGGGCGGGAAGTTGTAGGAGTCCAGACAGCTGCTGTCGCTTTGGTTGCAGACGGTTGCCACACTGTTGCTAAGGGCTACAGCAAGGAAGAGAGTTAACACACACGGTCACATTTATGACCTCCATCTATTGCTTGAATGCTTTTATATCCTTGATATTCGCGAGTCTTTGAAAACATGTTCTTTTAACATTATTCTTTGTCTGAAATTGCTGCTGTCTGGTTTTGCTACTTCTGTAAGCACACTAATGTGCCCCGTGTCTGAAATGCACTATAGCAATAAAACTGCCTTGGCATAAGTGACACCTTATAAGCGTTAAGTAGCAAAGGCATAAAAAAATTACGAATGCTTTCAGAAAAGGCTTTGTTAATAGTACAAAAGTTACGATGTTCAAATTAACCATTTAAATTGTATCTGTTTATACATTAAATGTTTATTTTATGTATTCATGATATCAAAATATGTGACAAGGTGTTCTTCACATATTCCCTTTTAAATTTAGTAGGCAAATCTGCAGTTAAAATATATTACATGATTATGCATTGGAGTGTTTACCACTCCAAATTTGGCAAAGTTTAAGATGCTTGGCTTGGTAAGGAATGAGTATTTTGTAAAGCTATGCATACTGATGCAAGAAATCTGACTTTTGCAGTACATGCTATAACAATGGTACTAAACATGTGTGATTCTGAACATCACTGATTCTTAGTGCTAATACTTTGTACTGTCTGCAGTAACAGACCTATTACAGCAAACCAGGATTCGACCAATCACAACAGGGCTTTTAAAAAGTGTATTATGTATGTATGTATTAGCTGTGTATAGACCCTTTCAGCAGTAAAAACAAAAACAATGCCTGAACGTTCCCAAATTTCATTTCCAAGCTACTTCCGCTACATTTCATGTTGTTGGGAACACTACAAAAACAACGGGGCCAGTATCGGTTCATCAATGCCATAGAATAACCTTTACTGTCCATGGAACCTTTATTTTTTAGCAGGTATGTGAAAGGTACTTCACATTAGTTAATGGTTCTTCAAAGCCTCAGATCATAATGGGCTATGCTATGTCATATCAGCATCAAATGGTTCTTTAAAGAACTGCCTCGACGTGTCTTTGAAGCACTGAAAAAGGTCCTTCTATGGCATCGCTCTGAAGAACCAGCACTGGTCCCATTATTTTTTTAAAGTGAATGTCGAAACGAAAAACCCTCTGGCAAAAGCTATGATGCTAATAACCAGACTCTCCTGAAACAGTCTTGGCCATGTAATTGGCTGATTGGTTTTCTTCCAAAGGGCCCATCAGCTCTTATAATGAAAAGGGAGAGGGGGCTTACCTGTGAGGTCGCTGGCCGTGATGGAGTTGAGGAGGCCCAGCTGCTGCTCTGCACTGGGCTCCAGTCGCCCACTCGCCCCCACCGAGCACACGGAGGACGCCGTGTCGGCCATGCCCTCCGCCTCGTCCACCAGCCGGTCCATCAGGTCACTGCAGAGGAGAGGAGCAGGGAAACGAGCTTTTGTTACTTTGTTACAGACTGATGCACTACTGTCTGGGACATCAGCTGAATGAGCAGCCTTCTTTAACAAGGACAGCACTCATTCATTAGTACTGTATTATTATAAATGTACCCTACTCAAAAAAATATTTTAGAGCACTACTGGTGTGTTCTGTCCTTGTTTCAAATATATTTTAAATAATATATTTGAAACTGCTTAAAAAGAGGATTCAGCATCAAGTCTTAATTTTAAGAGGTTGAAAGCGCTCTCTGCTTTTTTTTTTTTTTTTTTGGCCCCGCTCTTCGGAGGACAACTTTATTTTTAATTACTGTCTGGGACATCAGCTGAATGAGCACCCTTCTTTAACAAGGACAGCACTCATTAGTACTTTATCATTATAAACCTACCCTAATCAAAAAAAATATTCAATGAATATTCAATTATATTTGAAACTGCTTAAAAAGAGGATTCAGCATCCAGTCTAAATTTTAGAGGTTGAAGGCGCACTTTGCTTTTTTTTCCACTTTATTTTTAATAACAATATTTTACATAATCTCAATTGAGTTTACATTTGGAATTGAAATGTATTCTGAAATTAAGTTAGTCCAGTGGGTGATGTGACATGAATTTCTTGATTTCCAGTTCTGGAGGACTACTGACGCTCTCTGCTTGTTTACAAAAACATGGTTTAATTTTAGTGCACCCCTCCACTTACACAAAAATACAATGGGCAGTGATAATGGATGAACTGTTGCACAGGATGGCCGTGATATTTTGCTAAAACTTGCAGACATGTAATGCCACTAAGGGGGTACTCACGTCACTCCAGGGTAACTGCTATACTTCTTCTTTCCGAAGCGGTTTTGCTGTACAAAGTAATCAAAACGCTCCGATTTCTTCCACATGTAGTAGAAAGCTACACATTCTGCCACTGTTCGTGTTGTCACCTACAAAGACAAAAATGAAGGAGAGGGTTTTTCATAAAGACTGAAGCAAGAATGACAGATTTTGTCAGTGATGTGATTAAAATGGAAGAGTTGAACATGTCTTGTATGTAGTGGATAAATGTGCAGTTGAAATACATAACATGATTTATGCATAAGTGTTTATACATTTAAACATACCTTGTGTTTTTGTATGAGGTGGAAGTTCTTCTCGTATATCTGAAGCGCATGCTCAAAGTTCCGGCATTCATCCTCAGACCAGGGCGGTGACTCTTCTGTACACGTGAAACAAAAAAAAACAAATTACTGTAGCAACATTTTAAGGATTTTTTGTCCCGAATGAAAAATGCAAGGTTATGGTATACCTTTGGAAGATTTCACATTTCTGCAGTATCGTTCCAAGGCTTCATGGGTATTGTAGTTACATTTCACAAGTTCGTACAAAGCCTGAGAAGAAAACAAAAATTAGATTTTTTTGACAGAAAAACCAGATTTGGTTTGATTTAAAATACTATGCAGGATCAGTTGCTGAAACTGTATCTAACTACACTGCAGATTTTACAGTAATAACACTTATCAGAACCTCTAAACCTCTAAAATGAATTAAAAGAGACAGCAGTTGTGTCCACTAACATTTTCAATGTATTACTGGCCTTACTAAGAAATAGACCATCTAATCTGCCGTCGTAGTAACTTCCTAACATCTTTAAATGGTGTCAAACTCAGAGTTTAAATCTTGTGTAAGATGGTTAAAAGGTTCAAGACGTACCTGTTCATTATCGCGTACATGTTCTTTATAACCATCACTGTCTAATTTTTCATCTGTAGACCGTGATAAAGCCTGCCACAAGAACTCTTTCACTTTACTCTCCGACAGGAACCCAGGACTCCACAGTAACTGGTCCTCCTCCTCATACGCTGAAGAAAAAAAACATGTTCCCAGGGGCATTTTAATAACCCGAAGCAGAAACTTCACACAACATAACATCTTTCTTTTATCACAGAAACATACAGAAGACGTTATTCGTCTTTAATTCTCCACTATGTTACATATTTTGATAACGCTTATTTCACATTCACTAAAAACCCACCTTTTTCGTCATCACCGTAACTGCAAAGCCCTGTGGGCACCTCTGCTTGGTACTGTGACCCAACCATTATCTCCTAAAGGGAAACAAGAACCAGATTTTAGTTAAAAAAAAGAAGCGAGCTGCTCAATGAACTGAACTAACTGAATTAGCTGAACCAGTGTAGGGGTAGAACATCAAGAGGCGCACCTTTCTAGACTCTTCAGGGCTCGCGCCCTCTTCCTCTCCTTCAGACTCCTTATCCCCATCATATGTAGCGTTAGCTAAACAAGAGAAGAACCAGGCAGGATTAGATATTTAGCACATATTCATTCTTGCACTACAACCAATGACACTGCTGCTTAAATGACACCATTTGAGCTTTATCAAACTACACATTAGGCAGGCAGGATTAGATATTTAGTGCATATTCATTTTTGACACCTAATTTATGGAAAAGGCTTGCAAAACTCCTCTAACCACATCATCACCTTCACAATGTAGGCAACTACAAATATTTAGCCTCCATTCTAGTTACGTTTCGGGGGGGGAATGCACTATATCTTAAACTTCCGAGCACTACTTACATCTGAGTGTTCGGGGGAAGAAATCTGCAGTTTCATGAGAGGTCACTGAAGGGGTCAGGTCATCAGCGGAAGATTGAGTCTCTTCCTCGTAGTCCCCCGACAGAAGGTCTTTAGCTATTTCCTCCTGTAAATCCAAAACATTTATTACAAAAATCAGTCAAGAAACATCAAATTCCAAACAATTTCCATCACAGTGACTCACAAATGACTCACTTTAAAGAGTTTCCTGAAAAATACAATGTACGCCTAATATACTGCAATATACTGCAACTGTCTAATATACTACCAAATGACATCATTTGGCACCATTTGAGCTTTATTATGCTACAAATTGTTTTTTTACTTATTTGTATTTTATACAAGCCTATTGTATTTTTTGTTATGTTTATATTATTATGTTTGTCATCATGTCTTCCTGTCTTGTTTAAAAGATGTTTAATGTTCACTGTGGGCCTAGGGAGCATTGCAATTTCAAATTCTGTGTTTGCAACCTGTACATATGGTTTTTGACAATAAAGCTGACGTTGACTTTGACATATAGTGTAACTGGCCCACCTTATCTAGTGTCATGTCTGGTAGCTCATCCGTGAGTTCCCCAGAGGAGCTGTCCATACTGGAGCCTGCTGCAGTGCTGACGGACGGGTCGTAGCGATACATCGCCAAAAGCTCCTCCAGTGGCATGCTGCCCTCCTGTTGACAATAATGAAAATATGACTTAAGTGTTATAAACTTTGCCAAATTTGGAGTGGTAAACACTCATGCATAATCATGATATGTCAACTCTCTACAGTCACACTTGTGCATAATGACAACAACCATACACGTTTAATAGGTATGATCAGTAAAAAAAGATGGGTTTTGAGGTTCTTACCTTTTCTAAATCTGCAATTTCAGCGCCAAAGTTCCTCTCGCCCTCTATCGTCTCCTCCTCCTCCAGTGTCCGCTCATCATCGTAGTCGTGAACTAGCATGTCTGCTGTTGGGTCAAAGTCATGGTCTTCTGAAGACAAAGAACCAACTGTAAAAGGAAAAAGCAGGTACGTTAGGAACCAAATGACAAGTAATGACCCTAAGGCTATGATCCAATAGGTTTCATGTCAATGACCCGTAGCAAAAACAGGCATCCGCTCCTACTGAAGAGGGACCTGCGCGCCCAAGATCAAAGGGTTTTTTTTTCTTACCTGGGCTCGAACTCCCGAGGGAAGCCTGTAAAGACACATTAGAGTTGCATTAACCGACTCACGTTTTTATTTTTTAAGACACACCAAATAAACACGCTAGGATTAAGTAACGTGCACATCTTTTTAAACAATAAGAGGGTAAATACATGAGGAAATACAGCGAGAAATACAGTGAGAACGTAAAATTATCCGATGCACAAAGTAGGCAGGCTTTGCATGTCCAAATTTTCTACTGCACATATACATCATCTGTGTGCGTGCATATAAATTGTTTTAAATTAACACAATGCATAGATGGACAACTGTTCACACAGCCCGTGCGAGTAATATTACAATCCGGTTCCCTGTTAGTGAGCAACTGATTGCAATAACTGGCTGGCTGGCTAACCAGCTAGCTAATCTCGTCAAGCACAGTCGAAGCAAAAACATAAACAATCTTTCTTTTACAACGCCAGAATGCCGGCTGGACGGCGCACGATGATGCATAAAAAATCTTACGATAACATACTTCTCTTTTCGTTCATATGACTCTGACCGGTTGTGATACTGTATAATTTAATGATGCATTTCGCATAAGATTGACGAATTTTCCTGCAGCCCGTTAGCACACAAACTTGCTAGCCGAGTATCAGAGCTAGCTACCTACATAGAAGCTTGATAAGGACGCAAAGGCCTAGCTAGTCCGGCTGGATTTCTTTTTTTCATTTAACCATTTTAGCGTCTACGTGGCACAATATTTACTGTATTACGCTGAATATAAAACACAATGCTGTGATTGATCTAAATCAATCATTTAACTTGAACTTATCGATTAGGAACATTTAATTATATGATTTTAAATCTGACATCCCTTCCCAGCTTTCCCTCTTACCTCCGCCATATTGGTGCCTTTTGGCTGATAGGCTCTTACAGCTGGGTACCCGGATCTTCCCCGTTATCCAATCGGTGGCACGGATAATATGCAGCTTACACGAATTTCGAACGGGACTTGCCATTAAACGCCACAGATATATAGCCTACATTTTCTTCTGATATCTGCCATGTCATTCCGAGGCGCAAACCTTGGTCAACTGTATGTAATAGGAAATACACATAACTTGATGCAGCAGTTTGAGAAATTGCTTGATAGCATCGGCCACATTTACTTGAAATTCTATTTCCCCATACTCCTCTTGCTTTCTTTTTCCCAGAGGGACATCCAGTTAAGATAATGTCGTTCCTCAGACAGATCATAAATTCGTAAGATTTTTTTATTGCACAGCACACACAAGGCACTAGGGTAGCTTGTAATTTGTCCATACTTTTATCAAAACATGCACGAAACATTTGTTTAGGAAATGCAGTTGTCTAGAAATGCAGTTGTTTTAATCTCAGGCGTCATGACATACATCAGAGAGTTTTGCCTAGTGCTACATCTTCTCTGTAGGCTACGCTACAGTAAAATCAGTTGCTGTGCTTCCTCTTCCCCTGAAGAAAATTCGTGCCATCAGTCATTCAGGCTTCTGTTGCATCAATTGGCACCTGAAGATGCTGTGCCATATGATTAATATCTTTGATCTGATAAATTTAAAGGTCATGCGTTATATCTATAATACTGATTCGTTTCAGAGCAGTAACTAAGACTTCAACTATAGTTTGTGTAGACCTGATATTGGGCTATTCTGATAAGAAAATTACACTCCACTCATTAGACTGAGAGAAAGCGGACTAGTGTCTAGTGCTATTCTTTAAGCCACAGCCAAAAAGGCAAAAGAGGTTATTATCTCTATTATCTATGCAATAGGGGAATCATATTCAACCGAGTCATATAATGAGATGTAAAGATGTGCTATGTAAATAAAATTGAACTCGGGCAAATAAATTCAACTTGACCGTAATCTAAAAATCTGTGCCACAAACTGTTGTTGGGAAAAAAAAGTTACTTATTTTCCAGAAGAGGAGGGATGGTAAAACCTGTCGGTATCATTTTGAGACTGATCAGTGTCCTAACTTCACCTGCACTCTTGGGTGCTATGGGTTTAAGCTTGAGTGTGTTCTATGTACAGACTGTGGAGTCCAACACTCTGGTCCTGTCTCGTAGACTACTGAAAGATGGAAATTAACCTATATGGTTACAATCTTTATATATTTACATTATTAAATGTTTATTAATAGATTATGTCCCTGTTTTAAACCAAGAAACTTCAAACTTTAAACTACTGTTGCAGCTTGGGCCTCTGTGTCCTCATACATATAGCCATAGATTTCCTACAGTATACAGAGCTGCTAACTCTCGGTCTTGTCCTTGGTATTGAAGGCCCTCTTCTGGTGGCTGTTGGTACATCTTTGATTTGGATTAGTTTAAGTAGTGAGAACACACTTGGCTCCCTGTCAGACTTGGCTTGTAGTGTGTTGACAGACACCAATTACTCTGGTATGTGCCTTTCATGAATTTGACTTGGAGTGTAACATGAGTTAAACTATTAATTAGACTAGATTGGACTACTGTAGATTAGACTACTGTTATGCCCTACGGGCTTCCCAAAAAGGTCCATCAAAAATTACAGCTTATTCAAAACTCAGCCGTGAGACTGTTAACAAAAACAAGAAGGAGAGAGCACATTAATCCAATACTAGCTGAACTGCACTGGCTGCACGTGTCCTACAGTACTGACTTTAAAGTAGTATTCAAAGCTGTTGAGGCTCTTGCCCCATGCTACATCCCTAACACACTGGCCTTTTAAAGTCCTGCACAAGCCCTTAGATCTGCTGGGGCTGGCCTCCTGAGGATTCCACAGGCATCACCCAATAGGATTGGAGAAGAAGCCTTCTCATACTATGCCCCTAAGAGATGGAATGCTATCCCAACCACATCAGAGCGAGGCAGAATCCGTTGATGCCTTTAAATGGCAACTGAAGACTTACCTGTTCAACCTCACCTACACCTAACTGCCCTGCTCAAAGGCTTTCAGGCACTCAAAGACTTTCCCCCCACCAACCCCGACAATGACTTTCCTTCTTGAACACTCAAAGGTTTTGTCTCTACCAGCCAGGCAGTTGAGTTCCCCTGGGAATCATGGGGCACATGAGTGAAGCTCTCCACAGTGCCCTAGTGGTTTTCTGTGGCACTAACGAAGCTTATATGTATATAAGCCATATGTCATAAGATGCCATATGTATCTTTGTAGTGTTGATGCACTTTGAGCTACATTCTTTGCAGGAAATGTGCTATATGAGTAAAGATTAGGCTATTATTATTGTTATTATTAAAATGTAGTGCAGGGATGGACCTGTTGTGTTGTCTTATGTCCTGTGACACAAACCATTATTTAATGTTTTTTTAATTAGATCTAAATACAAGTAGACCTCCATCACAATAGTCTACAATGAAGTTTAGCATATCATGAAAATGCATCCTTTTAAGCATAGCTTACATTTCAGGTCACCTAATTTAACTACTCCATGTCCTCTCATGGACAATCGATGTTGGTTTCACTTAACCTGGTTAAAAACCTGGTGACACTTCATCATCATCATCATCATCTTTATTTATACAGGAAGATTGACTGAGCGCAAGCTCTTTTACAGCAATGTCCTGATAAAAGTACAAACAAACAGCAGATGAGGTTAAAAATAATAATAATAATAAGAAGAAGAATAAAAATTCAATAAAACATCAAATATCTAAAATAAAGATTCACAATGAAAAGAAAATAAAACATCTAAAAACAGGTCAATTTAAAACAGAATTAGAAATAAAAATGCAAGGAGAAATAAAAAACATCTAAAAACATCTAAAATCAAGTCAAATTAAAAACAAGAACACTGCTCTGACAATAGGGGGCCTAGGAGCTTCTTAAAATCATCTAAGGATGAAAACACCTTCAACTGGAGGGCCTCCTGCAATGCATTCCACCTACTAGGGGCATAAAAAGAAAATGCTAATTTCCCACAATTAGTTTTAATGAATGGGATCTCAAGGCAGATGAGGCTCAGTGACCGAGTGTCATAACTGCTGGCCTTGACTTTTAACAGGGACGTGAGGTAAGACGGGAGTTTTGAAAGGAGGGCTTTATAAATGAAAATAAGGCAGTGCCTGTCCCTCCTAGCAGACAATGAAGACCATCCCACATTCTGGTATAAAGTGCAGTGGTGAGTTTTAAAAGGGTCGCCAGTGATAAACCGGATAGCACTGTGATAAACAGTATCCAGGGGTTTTAAAACTGAGGGAGCAGCATGCATAAAAAGAGTGTCACCATAATCCAGAATTGACAAAATAGTTGACTGAACAATCAGCTTTCTGTTTTCAAGAGTGAGACATGGCCTGATTCTATATAGTGCACCTAATTTTATCTTCACCTTTTTTGCAAGATCATGTACATGGGATTTAAAAGACAGACTGTCATCTAGCCAGATTCCCAGATATTTATAACTAGTTACTCGCTCAAGAGGATTACCATTGAAAGAGCGAACAGTGAGTGTTGAAGAAGTGGGCTTGCTTGATTTTGAGAATATTATGAATTTGGTCTTAGATTCATTTAAAACAAGTTTGAGATCTAGCAGGGATTTCTGCACACTATCAAAAGCAAACTGAAGTTTACAGACAGCTTCATCAACAGAGGTTCCAGAGGTATACAAAATTGTGTCGTCTGCATAAAAATGAGCTTTACATTGTTCTGATGGAGTCCAGATGTCATTTATATATAGTGAGAACAATACAGGTCCCAAAATGGAGCCTTGTGGCACACCATTTTTAATTTCCAGGGCAGCTGATGTAATCCCTGAGACATTTAAACATTGAGTTCTGCCAGAAAGGTAACTCTTGAACCACTTTAGAGAGATGTTGTCAAAACCCAGGGAGGCTAACTTTGCCAGCAGAATACCATGGTTGACCGTGTCAAAGGCTTTTGACAAGTCAATGAACAGAGCAGCACAAGAAAGCTTATTATCAATAGCAGTGGCCAGGTCATTTATAACAACAGTTGCAGCTGTAGCTGTGCTGTGGCCAGCTCTAAATCCGGACTGATACGGACAGAGAATAGCATTTTGAGAAACACTGTCAATGCTATTGACATTTCAGTCTGAAAAACATGCAAAACATACTATAACACTGTTGTTAGTATCCATCTTTAACAACCAATTTAAACACGGTATTAGATTCGTAAAGAGGGTGGCCTCCTTGGTCTGTCCAGGACCTGCGAATGTGAATAAATGATAAACTGGTAGGTGAAGTTTTAAAAAGAAAAATTCAGAGTCGAAGGAATACACCCTTATAGAAACACAAAACAACTAGCCTACAAGACAAGGAGTCGGTAATCAAATGCTGATTTATACATAATTTTATGATCAAAAAACAGAACATTTTGATGGTGAGTCTATGCTATAGGCTAACATTTTACGTTTTTATACTGCCAAAAAAAGGTTTTAAACAGGTTTTGTATGGTTTATACACTGTCAGGAAACAGGTGGTGGGAGGGGGAAGAACAGGAGATGGAAGATCAAGTCATAAAGCTGCGATAATGCACGGCCTAATCAAGTATCATCAGTAATGTGGCTATAAAGATTGTATATCTAACAATATGGTATTACATTGGCAGTAACAGCTTTACTTCCTTGATTTCCTTCAGAGCCGAGGAGATGAGGCACTGCACAGCTGCACTGTAAAGCAAACAGGCAAGAGGAGAAAAGAGGAGAGGAGAGGAGAGGAGAGGAGAGGTGTTTTCCTTCCTTTCTTCCGGCTGTCTTTGACAGGATAGTGTGAGGCCACAAATTTGCACTTTCAGCAGTCCTTCATTAGCCTCTTCCTGCTCCACCCATGCCATTGTTTAGCAGAGGCTGATTGCCCAAAGGAAGCCGAGGAAAAAGAGAGGGAGGAGAGGGAAGAGAGGCAAGATTAAGAAAGCCTTGAGATGGCAGATGAGAACGAACGATAACAGATGGAGGAAAAACAAAACTCTTCCCGTGTGTTGAGTAGAAATGAAATTTGAAGCGAAAGTAAAAGGTTAATGAAGTATTCCCGCTATAATGCAATAAGTGGAATAGCACATGGTAAATTACATATCAAGGTGTTTCGATTTCTGGAGATTAGAGACACTGATAAAACCTTTTGTCAGACTGTCAGAAGTTTTCTTTTGTGACTGCATTGTTTACTGACTGTATTCAGTCCAGGTAATGCAATCTCTGGTCAGTCTTATCTAACATATAAGACCCCTCAGTGAATGCGACTGTGGCAGCACCACATTGACTACCAATGTGGAGAGTGTAACACAAACCCAGTGTCAAGTGAAGTTTATTTGTATAGTGCATTTCATACACAAAGGCAGCTAACCAAAACAAAAGCAAAGTACAATATAGAAGCATTAAGATAAAATAAGTGTAGAATAAGTATAAGGTAAATAAAAGACATATTATAGAAAAGCAGAACAACATATAAGCAGTGCTCAACAGATTCCCACTCTCAAACATGGCTGCGATTTTAGCTCAGTCCACTTGATGGCAATGCAGTACAGCTTCAGCGTCCCAGCTTTCCAGACTGGGGAAACTCACTGAACAACAAGTTTGGTTTTGTGGTTTCAAGCTCATAACTTGTCTTTTGTTCAGACATGTTTCAACATGTTCCTGTGGAACGTAGGTGTGTTCATTAACATTTTTTTATAAAGGAAGAAACATTGTCTTTTGATTGCTCACCATTCTTACAATTACTCTCTCTGGCTCTCAAGGGACATAAAAACATTTAAGAAGTATGTAAATATACTTTTTTGAGTCTTTATTGTTTTTATGGTTTGGTTGTTTTTATGGGGATTTTGTTGGAGATTAAACATATTCATTTGGTGTATGACAAACTTGCTGCATACTGAAACTCCCCCACCCCACCCTCTCTTGTATGTTCTCACGCTGGGGGAGCAACAATGCCTGCTCACCCAGCAGCTTTTTGTTATAGTGCACTCTTTCCTGTTTCCCTGGGAAAGTGGAAGGCCTGCTGTACTGACAGAGGCAAATCTGAGGCAGGGTGCAGGGAGCACTGCCCATGTAAGCTCTCTCTCTCTCTCTCTCTCTCTCTCTCTCTCTGTCATTCTCTGTCTTTCTCTCTCTCTCTGTCTCTCTCTCTCTCTCTCTCTCTCTCTCTCTCTCTCTATGTCTTTCTGTCTTTCTCTCTCCCTCTCTGTCTTTCTCTCTCTCTCTCTCTCTGTCACTCTCTCTCTGTCTTTCTCTTTCTCTGTGTGTGTGTCTCTCTCTCTCTCTCTCTCTCTCTCTCTCTCTCTGTGCGGGGCTGGAGGTCATTGGCACGGCTATTGATTTACTGCTTGCGGTGGCACAGATGGACCATGGGAGCTTACACAGACACATAATGGCCCAATGGATTACTCATTTTCCTACTGCAAAGAAAAAGCACTTTGGAACAACATTTGTAAATTTTCAAAAGGGTTCAGTAAACCTTTTGTAGAGAGGGGTAGAGGCGGTTGTAAACAATGTACAATGCTGTGTACTGTTGCCTGCCAAGTCATCTGCATTCAGCCCCTCAAACAGGCACTGGCACCGGCCCTGTATGACCGCATAACAAAAGGTGAAGTCACTGTTTGTGTTTTTATGTGAACATTAATATTTGAGTGAGTTTCCATAAAATGATGTAGTTAGTTGATGTTCAGACACCCTTGCCAAAGGTTAGATTGCCTAATTTTTAACACTACCACGCTATTGTTCGTTACTGGTTAAAAACAAGTGGCTAAAGCCACATTCGTTTCCATAAACAAACACCAAAATGTAGCAAGGTACCACTGGACCATCACATTCTGTATCTCTAAATAAACAAGGATGATAATACTTACCTGACCAAAATGTCAATCCTCTAAACCACCAGATATTCTCAGTAGCCTTTATGATGCCATGTTTCAACTTTCTGTCTTCCCACGGAGGTGATGAAATATAAACCTCTTTTCTTTCACAAAAAACATCAATGAATGAAGTTGGCAACTTACACGCCTCTCATCTTTGGCAGATACTACTGCTTTACTATCCTCAAGCATCTCCAGAAATCTCTCAGCATTTGCCAATTGGTAACTTGGCAAAACCTGAGCAACCTGAGCCACAAATAAGCCTGTGCCTCCTCATTGCCACCCACAGTCAGTGCCATTCATTCAGCCTGTGGATCCTCTTACCGGCCTGCATTTCCTCAGGGTCTGGAGCTGCTACCATATACAACATGGTTGGCACATTATAATTATCCTCTGGCAAATTCCTCACTATACTCATTCAGAGGTGTCAATTCCGGGTTCAGAAGGTAAAATCCCTGCCACAATTTTGATCCAAACCGCTCTGAATCAACTGATTGTAATGAGCACTCAAGACAGGTAGATCAGCTACTCAGTGAAGTCACCTGTGTCAGAAGGAAAATGTGGCAGGGTTATTACTTTCTCAACCCGGCATTGACATCTGACACTGACAAAACATACATAGTAGATACTGAGAATGGTCCAAAAGGGATGTGCAAGTTAAGTAGAGCAAACATTGTCCTAAGGGAACATTCCCTCTCACTGGGATGCCAAGCTGGTGCATACTGCACAATTAAAAGTAAAGTACACAGGGGCAGTGAACCTTACAGGCAGGTGTAAGGTTGAAGCCTGAGGCCTATAGTTAAATCTTCATGGGTATACAGTAGAAGTAGTACGCTATCCATGTACGAGGTTGTTAACTCCAGTTGCTAAGGTTTGTATAGCTCAGTACAGCAGTGCTGAAAAATAGTACAGCATGGCTGAAAAAGTTGAGTGAATTAAACCGATGTCCTGCTGGACGTGATGACATAAGTAACTGGAAAAAGCAAGTGGACGTCACACAGCAGCAAAACTAATGAGGCATTCTGCTAAGCACAACGATGACACAGCCGAGGGAGAACAAAATATACTTAACTACTGTGAGTCATTTATGAGATTTCATTTAACCGCCCCAGTGTAGGTGTCTAGCATATGCTGCTTGAAACCTTTCATGAACCAGGATGTCCATGCTTGTTGTAGGGATAAACAAAAATGTCTGTACATCTTTATCCTACTTTTCATATAGCAAGAATGCATAGTTCTGAAAAATACCCACTTTTTGGTAAATCAACCAAGTAAGAGCAACCATATGCTTTCCCCTTGCTAAGTCATGACACACAGCCACTTGTGCTATTTACTCTAGTAGACTAGCTTTTTTCCCTTCTGATTTGTTGTCCCTGGCAGCTGTGCTGTGAAGAGAATTGAGCCAGCGTGAGATATCTTCTGTTTTGTGCTGGTATATCTCGCCGTTGTTTCTTTTTCGATATGGAAGCAGCTGATGCCGTGTTTTCCCACTCCTCTGAGGGTAGGGGGACAATACAGTACGGTGATGCTAATTATAGGCCCAGCTTGTATGCTGTCCAAGGAATTGTGGAAGGAACTGGATCTACGTGCATCCCCACGTTGATTCGGGTAAATGTCCTGTGGAAGCTACGTGACAGAAACAGTACTGTTTAAATTGGGGTATGACTCAATAATCATATTGATCATATTGATCATTTTGACATTCGGTTATAGTTTGATTCTCTATAAATGAGTACTAGATCTTAAATTAAGATTAGTTTAGGTGTTTAAAATTCTTTAAAAAGAGAGGATGGAGCAAACTCTTTTAGTGAGGCCCTATTTTGTTAGCTCTGATTGGATGTTAATGTATTCCTGAATACTAACAAGGGACTTTGCTCATGTTGTAGCAAGTGAACTCAAAGTCATGTTGATAATACATATTGACAGTGTTACACAAACAATGACATTTTCATTATTTTCAACATCAAACACAGCATTGTTAAAACAACTGACCTTCTCAATGGATTTTTTAAATAAAAAAAGTGTTTTTAGAAACGATGCCTGGTATGTTTTGTGTTTTGTGGGCTTGGAGATAGATTCCTTCACAAGGATGTCAAAAAAAGAAAGAAAGAAAGAAGGAAAGAAAAAAGAAAGAAAGACAGACAGAAAGAACGAAAGAAGGAATGATGAAAGGAAGACAAACACACAGTAAAAACCAACACCTGAGGTGCAGCAGCACTTGAGATTGACATTCCTGTGATGCGTACGGACGTGTTGGCTCGCCCTGCTCTTCTGGGTCTACTCATGACTGATGAATGCGCCCTGCCTCTCTGCGCTCTGACCTTGCTGCTGGCAGCTTTTCTCAGCATTGTGTCCGCCGCACAGCGCACTTCCATTCCACCCCCCAAACCCCCCACATTGGAAACCAGGAAGTCCTGTTCAAACGCCCCCCCCTCCTCCCCCATCTAATGCAATGCTGTGAACTCGCAGGCTTGCCGGGTCCTCCCTACAGTCAGGATGTCCTCCCCTGGCCCCCCTGATCCCCAGGGTCTGAGAAATGCAGATAGCAGCACGTCTGCTCCTCACCTATAGTACAGCCTGGACCTCAGCCCAGCCTGGGAAGCACAGGAGTGCTGACTCTCCCTACCGCCGCCGCTGCTGGGGCTGTGAGATGTGTACAATCTCACAGTACACACCACACCCACAAACAATTAATACCACAATCTTCCCACATATGTGAAGTGTCCCGTGCGGTAGGTGCATACTGTATATAAATCCACAGAGCTTTACGTAGGTCAGTGAATGGGCTGTCTTAGTCAGAAATGTTTTTTTTTACTAGGTTTTTTTATTAGGCCCTAAATTCTATTTATTGTAGGTCATAATGATAAGGAAATTGGGAAGGATAAGGATTAGGATAAGGATAAGGAATTAAAATAGGTTTTGGTCTTTAAATGTGAAAATGCTTTGCATGCTTTAAATGTCGGAGCACTAAATTCCATTTTTCCCCTCAGTAGGACCCAACTAGGATGAGAGAAAGCTGCTGTTTGTATAGCCTGTGCTGAATAATCAGTAAGCTCATTTTCTTTGGACAACTTTATTGTCACTAAAACATTCTTATCTTCGGCTTCCTGTTTCCCCGCAGGCTAAATTTTTATTTTTCAAAAGCCTAAATATAACGCAGAGATAAAAATAACACAGGAGGAGATAGGGAAGCATAATTTCACTGTTTATATAGCCTTTGCTTGTTGTGGTATCTCTGAACCCCATCAAAGTCCACACTAAAATTAAACCATTTCCATCAACATTTTTCAGTATGTTGTGTCAAGCAAATGAAGTCAGAGAAATAAAATGGAAAACCATCCCTGTTCACCCTGTTCAGATGCACGCAATAAAACTGAAATGTGCTATATGTTCTCTTCCTAGATAATCAGCCCACGCAGGCATGTACAGATTTTCGATCGTAACGCTCTCTGCAGCCTTCTTCCTTTAGGGTGTCCAAAGCCTTGGCTTCCTCTGCTGGTGGATTCCTTGATGTGAACACATGGAGGTGGCTTCCTCTCCTCCTCCTCGACGTTTCCTGGAGCGGGAAGGATGCCACCCACATCCTCTGCAGATGGTTCCACCATTTCCAGCCTCCTTTTCCACTCATCAGGTTCAAAGCGGTTTGATCCGCTACGACCTGCTGCTACGTGTGCATGTCATGGTTCTTGAAGGACGGGGGCCAAGGGGGGGAGGGAGGGGAGTGGAGTGGGTGGGGGATGTCGGAATCCATATAGCGTTCTTGGCCCCACCCTCACCTCGCCGCCCCCAAACAGCCACATCCAAGGCTGAGCCGACCCGGGCCTCTGACTCTCCACGTCACTGGAATAACTCAGGAGCTAAGCTGAAGGGGTGTTTGACAAGGGAGGAAGTCTTTTGGCGAGTTGGGTTAACACCCTGCTTTTTTGTATTGTCGGCCGATTTGTTAACTTTCCCACCTCTCTGGCAAGGGGGCCTCCCATTTGTCAGGCTGTGGCCCAAGCTAAACTTTCTCCTGGCCAGGTGTTTGCCACACCTATCTTTAAGAGTTCGAAAAGAAAACAACATGTTTAAAATCTGAAGGATGGTTAAAGTGGGCGTGGGGGCAAAAAAAAACATTTTATGGAAATGTTTTTTTTCTGCCTCCACATCTGCCTCCATCTATCTAAGCGATCTTCAGTAAGATGATGCCTCCATCATTTTAAATGTGGGTTACACAGTAAAAAATACAAATAATCCCATTTAGTATAACACTAGTCTGTGAACGGGAAGCACCCAGGAAGCTGTACAAATAAGGGATGACACGACTGAGTCACTAATTAGGATGCAGAGAACCCGGCACACAGAAATAAAAAAAAAAGGAAAAGTGACAGGCAGACAGCGAGCAGGTTGGGGTGAGATGCCAGAGAGAGAGAGAGAGAGA
>CM059271.1:27225948-27230948 GCA_030347295.1 Setipinna tenuifilis
GAATGAGGTTAAGAAGTGCACGCAAGACTCAGAGATGATGCGCATTGTTACACGTACAAACATTGACAGGACAGAAGCAAATAATAATCTGCATTTCATGTGTTGATCATAATGACATCAGACACAGCATGTGACTAACATCAGGATGACCATATCTTTGGCGGTACATGATAAAAAAACAAATCAGTCAAAACCACCCTTTTTACAATGGATGGAGACTCAACAAAAGTATAAAACATTTAAATGTCAAAGATCAGAGCTTTTTAGGAAGCTCCCTCGCATAGGCAGGAAATCCCACTTGAATAGATTCTGAAGATTTTGAAGATTTTCTCCTCATCTTTCAGACCTCTAGTCCTCTAGTCGAAATGCTGATTCACCCTCAGCATATTAAATATAGCACATCCAATGAGCATTTGCTTTCCTCAGAGATGTTATTCAGAGATATGACGGACTGCTTTGACGCAACTCTACAATTTGACGCAGCAGGAATACAGAGTATAAACACTCAACTCAACTCAACTGAGTGTCTGAGTGTGTTCGGGTCAGATGTCATGACACACTGCACATGCTCACAGGACAGATTGCCCCTGGTCCCAGTGCAGTGTTGTGGACACTGCTTTAAAAGCATAGCCTTCCAAGCTGCCAGTTACTCACAATGGGAGACGTTCAAGTACAACCAGGGCTACCAAATGGATATGTCTACTGAACCCACAAACAATTTTGGGTCATAAAAACAAAGTCAGTTGTCTTTAGTTTTATTCATTTCTTTTCTTCTCTACTTCTCTAATTCATTTCTATTCTTCCCTACTCCATTTCTTTTCTTCTCTACTTTTCTTCTCTACTTCATTTATTTTCTTCTCCACTTCTTCTCTTACTCAAAATAGCACCTCCTATGGCCAATCTTAACCTTAACCTTGTGTTGTGTTATTCTGACAGCCACGTAAGGACATGCGTGGGCCGGGCAGATACAGTAGTTTGTCAGGCATGATTGTCACCATGAGTGACCTGACCTTTGAGTGGAGCACGTGTGAAAGGGCAGCTGTTATTTTGCGCTCACACAGCAACAGCGTCACTGTGGACCAGCCTCCCCGATCTCAGACTAAGGCAGGCACAATCACCATGGCAGCAATTAAGCAAAGTACGCAACACTGATTTGTTCACCACAAGAAAAACCTATGTATTTACTTGTGAGCTATGCATGCTGATATTTCTTTAATTAATTATTTAATTAATTAATCAACTTAATTATCTATAATATCTATAATAATATTATTATTATTGCTACTACAACAACTACTACTACTGATACTACTACTACTACTACTACTAATAATAATAATAATAATAATAATAATAATAGTAATTACTTCTTTTAATTACATATGACATGTGAACAAGCAGGGTTGTCATCTAACCTCCTTAGTGATGATAGGCATGATATCTTTTTCTGAATTTACGTTAACCACACTGAAACCACGACCTAAATTGTTATGCAAAGACCAGCATAGTTTGACTACTAGCTAATTATTGGAATATGTAATTGAATAAGTAGTTTGAACTACCAGCTTCCTGGTTGCTATTTACTCTTTGTGGTTAGTGTATTGTCCAGCTCTCTAAGGGCTTTTTAAATGAAGAGGAAGATGAAACATTGATCTTTGGATATTGCCTTGTCTTTGTATTGTCTTGTTCTAAAACAATGTCATCTTATGTTATAGGAAAACAAAAACAAAATGACCAACACTCCAACATCAATACCAACACACACACACACACACACACACACAGACTAATTCACTGAGGCATACAGTAAAGGTCAGTTTACACTACAGTTTCAGGTCCTGTTCATTTTTGGTAATGTGAGTACAGTCTATTAAACCACCAGAATAGATGGTAGAGTACAGCTCACTGGACCCCAAGGATAGTTGACTTTGCTGTGTATCCTATCTTGTCCAAAACCATGAAGTGACCACTATTAAAATGTGGCTTGCTAGCATCACTGGTAAATAAAAGCTCGTGTTTACGACACTGACCCATGTTTGCAAACAAAAAAGTCGTGTATACAAAGACCAGCTGGGCAGGCAGGGGTGGGGATGGGGTGTGGGGGTGTGTGGGGTGGAGGGGTAGCTGTAGTCGGGGTCGGTGGGGTGAAACGAACCAAGTCTGAAGGCAATCTAACGCACACAATGACAAACTGTTAAACACCTGGCACTGCATTCCCTTTGACAGATAGACAGACAGACAGACAAACAGACAGACAGACAGACAGACAGACAGACAGACAGACAGACAGAGCAAGGTTGGTGCTTGTGCACATTTGGGGTGCCTAAGCTTGCAGAACAGGGACTCAGCAGTTCCGCTCGCACCCATCCACAATAATGTTTGATCAGTTGTGTCGACAGCGACAGCCACAGCGAGCCTACGGTATCTCAAAGGCAGATTCACCGCCCGATTTATCAGCAGGAGGAGGGAAGGAGGGAGGGAAAGTAAAGGCTGCCTTTTGCTATCAGCCTTTTTCTCCCCTAAGTTCCCGCTCACTGCCCACACACTCACACACACTCTGCTGCATCCACCCACATCCACTTCTGAAGTGGAGCGGCACCCAGCCTGAGCCTCTGATGTGTGTGTGTGTGTGTGCAAACTAACCAGCTGTTTTTCTTCCCTCTCCACGCTGTGACTTTTCCCAAGGCCATAGACTAATACCTGGTGCTTCAGACAGGAACAGACAGAGATATAATCACAGATAATTGTGTTAAAATTCGGCATGAATCACAAATCCGATTTATTGCTAAAGGAAAAATATAATAATCATTGTGTGTGTGTGTGTGTGTGTGTATGTAGATGGGTAAATTGTCTGCATCACTTCATATTCAATGCTCGCTTATTTCCACTACATTGTTTCCAGGTGTTCTGACGACTACAAATGATAATTATTATGTGACACATAAATGGGACATGTTTGTTGATGCTGCCTGTTTACTGTTGTGTATTTATGTGTATGAGGCCTTTTGTTTTCATCGCTGGCTGCTTGGCTCTCGATATGCAAATGTTTCCTGCCCAAAAAAAGGGTTGTTTTTGTAGCACACCCAATATAGCCGAATAATAATTACCGAGCTTTGAATTCATCAAGGGTTCAAAGGGTCCCTCATTAGTGGACAACTTGGTGACACATTTGGAGAGGCAGTATTAGTCTCTCCTCTCTGAGAGCCACAATGTTCCCAGTCTTTAATTTTCTGTTCCCAACGCCGCTTGCATAAGACGCGAGCGAAACGAAACGAGCGAGCGAACGGGCGAACAAGGCCCAGGTCGTGTGCACTTAAGAGAGAGCTGCCTGTAAGGCATCAGAGCAGAGATGGCCACTTTCGCATGGCGGTGCTGCACTCCGAAGCGAAGCGCATTACCGCGTTTAGTTAATGAGGAGGGGCAGCCGTGGAGGCTTCACCGCGAAAGGCCAGTGCCTCTAGCAAAGGGCTGCTTCGTGATGGAGATTTGGGGGTGGTGTGAGAGAGAGGAGCTTTTAAAGCTCTCTTCATGGGACATGAAGAAGACTGTACCTGTACTGTCAGAGTGGTAAAATAGCTTTTCAGTGTTATTTGAAACCCGTGCGTTTGATAAAAAATCACATCTAAAACCAGAACTGATTCTAAATTTCATCCGGGGCCCCATGCAAAAAACCCACCACCTCCATTGAAAACTGCACTGCCACTGCTGTAGTTTAAAGCTTGTCCGCCTTACAAGGCCCTTTGGTGGCCCTGAGCAGTGGCCTGTGTGCCCTACAAAGACAAAGTACAGTAAGTAACTACGTTAACACAAAAGCTCAGAAAACGCCTTTAACATTGTCCCACTGCCCAGTCAAACATGGTGTTAATGTAAGTGGTGATGATTTTATCCACTTTCACAGCAAGAGATTAGGTCACAAGACAAAGAATGTGTTATAACGTCAATTTCTAGTCCAAACGCAGTTTTAAAAAATATGAAGTTACTGCCTTTTGGCTTTGTAGGCCAGTGTGCCCCTGCTGGGCCTTTCAAAGAGAGCGTCCACGTAGTCGTTCTTCACACACAAAGACCAGGATGTACAATCAGAAGAGCTGTCGAGGTGTGCTTATGTAACCAAGGTCTTTCTGGGCAATCTAGACCCAGTCCAGTCTCGAACCTGGGACCTCACAGCAACTCTGGTATAGCAGACAGATGCACTACCAAATGGGCTAAAAGCCGGGTTACTAGCGCAGTCAGTAGCATATCTTTTTGAGGTGTCGGGATGGAGGGAGGTTTCCTAACCAATGTTCTACGCCGAGCTGTGCTAGCTGGCATCCGCTACGCTTATGTAAACAGGGTGGTTTGCATGTATGTCAGGAGAAGGTTAGAGGGCACAGGATGTGCAGGGGAAGTTGGAGCAGTGTGTCCACGTCCTGTGACGTCAGAGAGGGGCATTATGGGATGGCTGGCCTTGTCCTCACTCCTCCAGCGCCTGGTGCTCTGTTGCCTGTCACAGCAGGCAGGAGCATGTCTGGGTAAATATTATGACCTAGAACATGTGTTGATGCAAAATGAAAAAAAAAGCGGGTTGTCACAATGGTACAGGTCTTGATGGCTGTTGCTGAATGGTTGCTGTGTGTGCTGTAGTCAGCGCTGCTCTCCTGGTGTCATGACCCTCTGGTGTTGTATAATGTTTTCATTTACAATCATTTCTAGCAAAGGCTGGGGCGAAAAATGTGTAAATGTGTGTGAAGGAGGCTGTCCCTGTAAAGCTCTGTGTGTTTCCTGACCTCACAATCCTGTCCTGCACTCTTCTGCCACGCATCCTCCCACCAAATCTCTCTCTTTCATTCAATCAATCTGTTTGGAGGGAAAGGCGGATGTTCCAGACAGGGGAAATGCACTAATTGCATTAGATGAGACACAGACAGACCCGGTGCAACCCCGAACAGACCTGCACATGAGGGTTCATGTGCTGTCTCTGGCTATCCATCCACCATGTACTACATACACACAGACATACAATA
>CM059271.1:27235948-27265948 GCA_030347295.1 Setipinna tenuifilis
ACCGCCAGCCATGAGTGAAAATGGGTCCGTGTGCAGAGAGCCAAAAAACAAAAAAACAAAAACAAAAAAAAAAAAAAACAAGAGTGCCCTGGCCTGGCCTGGCCTGACCAAGCCCCTGTGACTGGAGTCCAATCTGTGTTTGTGCAGACGCATGTACGGTATGTTGTGGACGTATACATTAGTAGGGAGGTTAAGGGCCTTTTGACTTCAAGTTATGATGCAAAGGTCCCCTTTGGCATGCAAGTACCTTAGGGTCATACATATAAATTTATCCTAAGACACAAGTGAGATCACCCTTTTTTTTTTCGGAAATAAACGCGTACATGGTTCAGCGAGAGTATAGCTAGCCTCTGCATCTACCCTGTGCACCTGTGGAGGAAGACATTAGTCCGCTCGGCTCTCCCCTCCCATCCTGTTGACCAGAGTGAGGAATACATCCTGCCAAGCCCGAGGGACTGAGCGTAAATATCAGATGGAAGGCACCCGCGCGTGTCAAGATAACAGTCCATTTTTCAGCCCAGACACCACTATACCAATCTGTTATTGCTTTAGGGGTTACGGGAGAAAAGCCTGGCCAAATAGCTTGAGTATTGTGCCTCTTACAGCATTCTGGAGGCTTTTTGTGGGGAAGCCTTTTTAAATTGGGAGCAGATTTATATGGAGGCAAACCTTCTCCTACAAATAGTTCTTGATACGAGTTTCTGGGCTGACAGACCTGAAGGCAACAGGTTTAGGCTTGTATAGAGGGCTAAACAATGGCATGCATAGTGCTGCCTATATCAGGAGCAGGCAGACAGAGGCATGATAACAAAGCAAGAGAAACAGAGGGGAACAGTGTGAGAAGAGAAGTGTGAGACAGAGGTGATTGGCAAAACAGATAGGGAAAGGAAAGGGAAGATGTTTTGAATTGTTTGTAATGCACTCATACATTACAAAGACCCATGTCTCAGGGGAATACAATTGCTTATTTACCCCACACTTCAAGTTTTGTCTACATCTACTCAATCAAGAGACTCATCCAAAACAGGTTCACTGTTCACTGCCAAAAAATTGAGATTTTGGTCCCACTTTATGTGTGCTCAGATGAAACTGTTAAAGGTGAAGAGTTGGTTAATGTGAAGTTCAGTGAACATGTGTAGAGACTTGAAGTTGTATTACAACTCTCAACCTAATTGTAAGAGTTGAAGAGTTTTAATTAAAAAGTCCCTATAGGCAGCCAAGTACAGTGCTAGCAAGTTATCAAGCAAAGTGTCTGTGATTACAAAGAGCTCGTCACCATTTACTTCCTTAGCCCCCATGAGCCTCTGTTCTGCGAGTCAGTCTGCTGTCTAACCCTCTTTGTGTTCCACAGGAAGCAGAATCATAATGGGGGGTTCTGTTGGCACGGCGATGGAGGGGTCATGACAGAAATGTCTCTCTTGCTTGAAGTGTGCCTTTTATGCTGATAACAGAACTGGGACAAGAGGTGACAGAGGGAAGAGAGATCAAGCACGTGAGAGGAACACAAGTGGGGAGAATAAGACGAGAGAGAGAGAGAGAGACAGAGAGAGAGAGAGAGGCTGAGAGAGAGAGACAAAGACAGAGACAGAGAGAGAGAGAGGGAGAGAGAGAGACAGACAGAGAGACAGAGACAGAGACAGAGAATTACTGCTTCTCCACCACAACAATAGATCTGCACCATTTTCTGTTATGAGCGAAGATGGATGTTTTTCATCTGACTCTTACTCTTGACTGACTCTCTCTCTCTCTCCCACTCCCTTCCTCTCTCTCTCTCCCACTCCCTTCCACTCTCCCACTCTCTCTCTCTCTCTCTCTCTCTCTCTCTCTTTGGGTCCTTGCGTCATTCCTGACACCTTTTGCATGACCCCCATCCTCCCACACCCAACCAAAACAGCATAAGTATAGCTCTGCTCTGCTCAGCCTGCTCTGCCTGCCTGCCTGCCTGCCTGCTCTCCCATGCGGCCACACAGGGAGCTTGTCTGACTCACTGGCCTCTGTGAGACAAAAGGAAATCTCAATCAGGAGAGGGGCCCACTGCACACCGCACACTGCACACCGCACACTGCACACCGGCCCACGGAACATCCCGTCACATGGCGCTTCGCTGCCACTCCACAATCTCTGCTTTTCAAGCAATTAAGTGCCACACACACAGACACACACATACACACACTTAAACACACACACACACACACACACACAATTAAGTGCCATCTTTTCCGGTGCCTGTCTGGGTTTGCATAATTCAGTGAAGGGAAAGGGAAGGGAAAAAAAGCACAGAAAGATGAGTCAAATGTACATATGAATACTGAGATAAATGCACATAGACACACTTACACTTACACTCACACACGCACACGCACACACACACACACACACACACATAGATACACTCACACTCACATACACACACACATACACAGAGAATGTGCTGCCAAACCCCCATGCACATACAGACTGGCAGAAACCTACTTAAGCCTACACACACATGCACATACACACACACATACAGATACACAGAGACACACAAACGCGCACACACACACACACACACACACACACACACACACACACGCACACCCACACACACACACACACACTCAGTCACACATGCATATACACAGAGAATGTGCTGCCATACCCCCATCCACATACAGACTGGCAGAAATCTACTTAAGCCTACACGCACATGAACACACTGACACACACATGCACACACACACACACAGACACACACACACACACACACACACACACATACACACACACACAGACACACACATACACACACACACAGGAAGAAAACAACCTTGTAAGCCCCAGCTCCACTCTGCTGCACCTGCTCTGTGAGTGCCATGATAACCCGGAGCAGAGGGCAGAAATACTCATCATCACCAACATCACCAACATCTGCCTCACACACACACAGCCTGCCTGACGGGAAAAGCCTAACCGCCGGCCCCTTATCGCGCGTACACACACACGCACACACACACACACACACACACACACACACACACACATACAGACACACAGAGACACATAAACACGAACACATACACACACACACACATACATACAGACAGACAGACAGAGACCCATAAACACGAACACACACACATACACACACACGGACACAGACACACAGAGACACACAGACTTGAACAAACACACACACACTTAAACACACACACACACACACACACACACACACATGCTGCAGGCATACGTCGGGCGCTGAGCAAACTCTCGGGCTGGCATGGATGGCATCTCCGTGCGGCACAGACTGTAGCACAGAGGGCTCTCGTTGGCAGTGAAAGGCTCAGGGTGTCTACTGGGCTGCCAGGACCACTGCAGATAGTTTGCTACTTCACCAGTCAACACAAGACTGTGGACACGTGTGCCTTGACCAAACAAAGATGCTCTCTGTGTGGACAGACTTAGCATACCTGAGCACAGGTACAGTATGCCTACAGTCAAATACACAAATCGGGATTTTCTTTTTCTTTTTCCTTTCTTCAAACAATTATTATCAATTATCAATCAATCAATCAATCAATCAATCAATTATTATTAATTATCAATTATTATCTTATTTTCAAGCAGTGAGAACGTTACAAAACACATGTGCCTTGACTGCACAAAGATGCTTTCTGTGTGGACAGACTTAGTATACCTGACCACAGGTACAGTATCCCTACGGTCATATACACAAATCGGGATACCTGACCAGAGGTATGGCTACGGTCATATACTGTACACAAATCGTGATTTTCTTACTTTGTTTTTTTTTTTTCTTCATTTAATTTCTTATTTTCAAGCAGTGAGAACCCTGCAAGACACATGTTATGGCATAGTCATGAATCATGATTTTTCTGCGGAGAAACACTTCTTCCCTTCTCATCAGTGCCAACGTGCCCATACATAGACACAGATGTATGGAACTCAGACATCCTCCGACAACACAATGAATCAATGAATCAATGAATCAATCAATCAATCAATCAATCAATCAATCAATCAATCAATCAATCAATCAATCAATCAATCATCAATTATTATCTTATTTTCAAGCAGTGAGAACGTTACAAAACACATGTTATGGCATACTCATGACTCATGATTCATCTGCGGAGAAACACTTCTTGTCTTCTCCTCAGTGCCAACGTGCCCATACATAGACACAGATGTATGGGACTCAGACCCGACAACACAATGAATCAGCTGGCTGGCTCAGTAAGCATGTCGGAGCAGAACCAACACTCATTTTTGGCACTCACTCGTAATCAAGACTGACGGCTGAGCTGAAAGTTGCGTTTGCTTGTAAGTGCCCATGTGTGTGAGGACAAGGTCAACAAGCACTCAGTGAGAGTCACTTTTATTTTAAAACCCTGAATTTTAAGCCCTCACCATTCTATCAATGGCAAACTCTCTGGTTTCCAGCAATTTTGTAAGGTTGGGCAATAGTAAAAAAGCAGTGGTGCCATTCTGTGATAACAGCTAGTGTTACCTCACAGAGCAGCTCTTTCTCTGCCTCTCTTTCTCTGCCTCTCTTTTGCTGTGTCAAAAGGCCATTGTTCTCAAGCGCTGTCCCTGGCCAAACACAGGATATCCACAAGGATGTCTGCTTGATACTTCGGTGTGTAAATAGACGCAAAAGTTTGCATCTCGCATTGTCCCTGTCCCATCGTTTACTGAAAGCTGGCAAACTTTGCTTATTAATGGATGGTGTGTCCAGGATTCGCAGCCGTTTAATATTTTAAACATTTTGGGGGGAAAACTGTATCTTTGCACAGGTTCTGTCACAAACCTGGTTTTGTTTTTGTATTAAAATATTTAAAGAAGCATACTGTTTTATTCATGAGGTGTGTTTTTTGTCTGTATTTAAATCACATCGTTTCATTATCCATTAATTTCAGTGTGATTGCTATCTCCCGTTGCAGGGCACCTGGAAAGCAGGAAGGGCAGGAAGCCTACAGCCAGAACCTCATGAATACAAAGCCTGTTAGTGTCCGTGGCCAGGTGCCAGAACCCGCATTCTGTGCAGTCCGATGCCAGAACGCAAACCCACACAGCATTGATTATGCCACTCCACTTCCCCAACCTGTGGTGTATGGTCCACAGCACATGTCTTGTGTACGTTGCCAGATCTGCTGCTGAATATTCCACCTCTTTATGAGGAATCTTTAAACTGATGTTATTTCACCATTTCTCTTAATGTGGTTTAGGACTCTACATCTATCTATGAATGAATGGAAGGAACGTGTGTCCTGTGTGTGTGTGTGTGTATGTGTGTGTGTGTACCACTCTGTCTGTTCCACACACAACTCTCGGATCATTCGTTTCACTGAGCTCAAATTTAGTAGGTGTCTCGCTAATGGCATGAGTGAGTGCAGTGCCAAGTTTCATGTTGCTAGGACAAAAAAGCCAAATATATTTGTAAAACAAGCTTCAGGTGCGTTTTTGTCTGTGTGTCACTCTGGAGACCGTAGGTACTCCCCCCCTCTCACACATCACGGCTGCATCAACGGGCTCAGCACCAGGGCTGGGTATCGATACAGATTTTATGAATCAATACGATTCCGATACACAAGGTCACAATTCAATATGATTCTCAAGCCGATCCGGTACAATATCGATATTTGAAAAATAATAATGATAATTAATGAATTTATTTTGATTTCTTAGTATTATGTGTAATGCCAGTTTTGCTCGGTTATAAAATGACTGAGTGGAGAATGATCCTCTGCTCACCAATGTTTAGCCAGCTAATGTATATATATACATATAAATAACGATAGCAGCATATACTGGAAGAGACCTATTATTAAAGTATCGATCCACAAATTTCAATATTGATATTTCATTTTTTGAATCGATACATGTCGCTAAACAGATTTTTAATCCCAGCCCTACTCAGCACTAGTCTATGTAGATGTCTGCTGAGGTTTCCGCTCCAAGCTGAGGCTATTTACTGCGCTCTGCTGGGTTATAATAGCTTCCGTCACGTAGGGGAATGACGCCATGAAGCCGCAGGAGGAGATGAACTGTAACCCTTTGAGACGTTTTTCTGAATGGCTTTACTGCAGTCAGCTAAATATGGAGACTCACATGCTAAAGTACCAGTCTATCTAAAAAAGCCATTAAAACAGCAGAAGAAACTTGGCGATTATATCTCTCTCCGCCGATGCACACAGCGGGTTCTACACCACGGAGTGTAGGTTACCTTGCCAACGTGACTAAGCAAGCCAAAAGAAGAAACAGGAGCCAGCCAGCGTACGCAAGAGGAGGACACACTTCACGCCTACGTTTCCTATGCCCCCACTAGCAAAGGAAATCAATGAACACCGAGCCAGAGCACTGCCGTCAGCGCTAAAGACTGGCTCTCACTCTTCTTCCTACTGTAGGTCCACCATGACCCAAGGCCAACCCCTGAACCCATACATCTGTTTTTGGGCCCTGCTCCAAGAGCATCTGATTGAAGTCAATAAAGTCTCCAATGCTTTTGAAGTTTTAAGGTGTGTTTAGATAAGAGGGCCGCTGTCACAAGCTGAGTGAAGTGAAGGGAGAGCCAAGGGAAACTGAGAGGTCCAGTGCTTTGATGATAAATTGGTTTCAACACACCAGCTGAAGCACAAGCTGTGAGGTTATCCTCAGTGGTTTTTGTTTTTTAAAAGGATACTTACTCAATGGCTGCTGTTGCTTGTGTCACATACAGGCATGGGCATAGCAAGAAATCCTAAAATCTATGGGCCCAAAAAAAAGGCAGGTGGGCCTAGCCCAAAACACATGAGTTATTTTTTTTTACTAAAATAGTCGATATCATACTTATAGAGCCTTCTGATTGTGTGGGCCTGATTGGCAAGTACGTGGGCACAGGTACTCCAGGCCTCTCGTGACTACGCCTCTGCATACAGGTGCAAATGCAGTGAAGGAGGCCCATTACACAGGCAGTCCCCCAACCTGCTAGATCCCCATATGAGGGTAGCTGGAGGATGGTCTTATGTCATTAGTCTAAGTATTGTCTCCTTTTTGCAGCCAGTGTTTACACTGGTGGAACAATCGATTTTAAGCACATCAAAGTTGTTTTATGGCTGCATGGTTGTACAGTACAATACAATATTGCACATTGACCTGCATCCTTTGTATGAAATCTGCCACACAAGTAAAGATTATTATTATTAGTATATTATTAATACTACACACGACTATGGCCGACGTGTTAATGTGTTGTTAGGACTTGTTAGGAAAGCTCACAGCATCTGAGGGCAGAGGCCTTGGGTGGAGGCCTGTGGAGGTGTTGACCGCTTGCCAAAGTGTGAAAGGAGAGGAAACCTCAGCCCGCCGCCCCGGCAGCAGGAAGTACATACAGCTATGCTCCTATGTTCTTGTGACATACAGTACTGGAGGCCTGCTGCAAGCACACAGCTTGCACTGTAAAACCGGATTGTCAATACAACTCAAAACTTTTGATGTGACTGATTACGTCAATAGTTTTGAGTACATTAACTATATATTAATTAAAGTTAACTTGAAAAGTTTAAGTACACGTTCATGTAATTAAACTTTTAAAGTTAACTTTAATTAAAATGTATAGTTAATGTACTCAAAACTATTGACGTAATCAGTTACATCAAAAGTTTTGAACTGTATTGACTTCTCCGGTTTTACAGTGTGGGTCACCGCTCCCCTCACCCCAGAAATCTCCTCCTGCCGTTTTTCACTCAACCTCTGTTGTCTGTAACATTCATAAGAATGTGTCGGAATTTCTGTAAAAGGAAAATGTTGTTTGTCTGAATAGGAGTGTGAGCCTCTGTGTAGTGGTAGAAATGTCTTTTAAAACTCAGCAGGAGACCTAATAGGTTATTGTGTTATTACTGCCAAGTGTGAGTAGTCTAAGTTAGGGCTATCCTTACATGGCTAAGAGTCTGAGTTCCCTGCTTATGAATATGGCACAGATCCAAATATATACTGATGAATATTGTATATAAGGTAGTTAAAGTAGGCGTGCTGGTCAGAACGGTCAGGAGATGCTTGTCTAGTGTGACTATTCTCTCGGTGAACGCATTAAAGATATGATGAACAGAAAGATCTCTCCTGTTCACTTCATACTTTTTTGGGGGGGTTTTTCTCAGAAAACAACAAATGTAGTCCATATCTGTGTTGTTCCGGGTCCCACTCACAAGTCTCAACTCTAAAAGGCTTCAACAAAGCAAAGAGAAAATCCGGAGAGTTTCGTTGATCGGCCTCTTCTTGATTGATTAGTGTGAAGCTTTGTGCCTAATAAATTGTCCTAATCTACCATCACCACCCTCACACCCCCACCCCCCCTTAGCGGCACCCCTGCATAATGATGACACTAGTTAGTAGTGATGATTAAGCTTGTATTTATAACATTCTGTAAACGCATTCATAAATGGTTATAATGCCTTTATAAAGCTTAGTAGTGGTTGAAATTAGTATTTAACTATTATTACTACTATACATGCTCATGACTGCACTCGCAATGCAGGTAAAGCTTTATATGCGCTGTGTTGGTTCAAGTTGGAATAGGGCTTATGACATACCGTATAAGAGAGCATTAGAGGACAGCCATGTATGAATAGTTATGAATTCTTTACATGCTTTATAAGTGCATTATAAGCCTTTATAAATGTGTTTGGAGTCTTGCGAATACAAGCCTCACAGAAAGTGTTATGGGGTTTTCCCATGGAAACAGTGATGTGGACACTGCCACCAACCAATAGGGTGAGCTCTCTTTAGCACCAAAGAGGAAGCTGTTCCCGTTAGCTGTCATATGTCTGTGGACAGTAAGCAAAATCTCTACTCAATTAGTGTTAATGTGTAACACAGGTTGAAGTACAAGCACCCAACAACATGCTAACCTTTGAAGTGATGGGAAACCCCAGTATAATAAGTCAAAGTCCTATCATGTGTCAAGTCTACTTGTGCATTCCAAACAGGTGAGGTCACCTTTAGTTAGCTGATATTAGATGAGGTCATAGGCTGATGAGTTGTGCTTAGTGGAGTCAGCCAGAACCAGAGCTGTCAATTCCGGGTTCAGAAAGTAAAAACCCTGCCACAAATTTGATCCAACCAGCTCTGAATCAACTGATGGTAATAAGTACTCAAGACAGGTAGATCAGCTACTCAGTGAAGTCACCTGGCTTAGAAGGATAATGTGGCAGGGTCTTTACTCTTTGAACCCGGGATGGACACCTCTGGCCAGAACAAATATGAGGAAATAGTTTTACCTTCTAAAGCCAGGGTTTTCCACTTGTAGTAGTAAAAATGTAAATTTGTTGCATATATTAGGCATAGCACTAACACTAAAATGCAAAGGGAGGCCCAAAATAGGTACACTCTTAAAAAGTGACACATGGCGACATTACAGTAAAATGTCAACATAGGGCCACTTTGAATGAAGAGCAGATAGATTATACTTTATGAGTAACTTATTCTGACCTGCCATAACCCTGGTGACAAGGAAGATCACCATATAATGTTATGGTAGTCCACCAAATTCAACAACAACAAAAAACAATGTTGCTATCAGATGATCAAATATGCCTATGCAGAATGGAGGCTTGTAACTGTATGTTGTACTGCCGCCTTGTTTTGTGTTCTTTAATCCATAAAGTATACCATATACTGTATATTTTGGTAAACAGAGTGGTGTTAGATGTTGTAAAAGGTATTGCTATTTTTTTTTACTCTTTTGTGTGTGTTTTTATATCAAACTATATGTGCATGTAGATTTGCCCTCCGTGTCACAGAGCAAACACATTTTGTGCATTTTCCCATCTCCGCATGTGGCAGCCGCATTTACCGCATTTTGCGATTTGGGAAAAATAAATCCCCCTAACTGCCACACACAGCACACAGCACACTTCCGGCCCTTAGACAACTCAACAACAAGCCGTGTTGAGTGTGGAGGCCCCCTAAGCTGTGACGCCTTTTAGACACCTTAAGGCTCCTTAAAAAAGGCCAGCAAATGGGGCTCATTGAAAAAAGGGGCCTGCAAATTGCTGTAATCACCCCTTTAGTGTAACACTGCAGCAACTGAAGCACAGATGACTAGCTGTGACCCAGTGACTCATGGCTGTCGCTAGAGGAAGTGTGAGAACATGAAATAACATGCCCATGTTTGCAATGGAGCCAACGCTGCCAGAGAGTGTGTGCAGTGCAGTGCAGTGTAGTGTGGGGCTTTTAGGCACATGTACAGGCTTTTTGTGTTGCTTTTCTTTCTTTTTCTTTCTTTCTTTTTTTTTTTGCTTCGCTTTCCAAATGTCGTTGTTATTGTTGTTTTATTACATTGTGTTGCCTTTTTCCACTAAGTAAATATGCACTGTGCTGAGGGAAAGTCTGTCCTGAAAAAAAAAAAAACATGGCGGTTTCGTTTAACGTGATGGGACCTGAATATTAGGTGGCATTTAAGGATAATTTTGACAGGAGTATGTAAGGCTCATTAGAAATAAGTGAGAAACAAGCGAGCCCCTTTGCGCTCAAAGGCTGTCATCAACAGAATGTGCGGTCGCTCTGTGTTCCAGGAATGAGGCTGTCTTTGTCAAACAGTAAAAGAAAGAGCATTTTGACATTCAAGTCATGGAAAAAAAACTTGCTATGCTTTGTGAGATAAGGCACAAAGGCCACTATTATCTTGAGAGAGCACAGATTTTTTTTTTTTTCGGCTGTACATTCTGTCTCAAGTGTGGTTAATGCATAAGTGTATGACTTAACCTTTGCTACAAACTCCCAAACTGACATTCAAAAATTGACATTCTTATGTAACTCTTGGCTGATTTGATTTGTATTGGAACTAGACTTCTATCTCTTTTTTATGTATTACGAGGGGGAGCAGCATATTTTAATCAGTCTTTTGAGCACTGTCTAATTCTACTCGGGACAATAACATCCTCTTCATGCAGTCCTCTTTGTCTCTCTTTCTTTCTCACCTACCAGTTTGCCTTGTTATTAGGGAGATGCACCGTGACTCACTTGATAACCATATTAGTCTCTAAGTCAGGGCCTTGATACTAATTACAGTGACCCAAAAGAAACAACCAGTGAGTAGTGCTTTCTCTTGTAGGCTGCGCCATGTTACAGGCAAACAGGAGAGAAATCGGGAGGATAACAATTAATACTGAAACAGAAACTACTTGATATTACTAATGTCTGATGGATTGCTGATGAAAGTAATATGTGGCAAAAGTGTGCAAACATGAGTCCTGATACGGTTTCATTTTGTCTTGAAAATGTTTGTGTAATTACAGAATGAAACTCAGACCGGGTGACATCATTTAATTGAACATTGAACTTTATTCATTAAATAAATAAATACGACATTATTTACACAATAAATTATTTCCAACGGACCATGCGTTCATGGAGAGAACTCATCCTCAACCTCCCCCCCCCCCCCTCATGCTTATGAAATCCCATATGTACAGTATGTTCAGGTAATGTTATGAAACCATTGTTCAATGGTCTCCCGCCTTCTTCACTTTGTATGCAGAGACACCGCTCTGGTCAACAGAGCAGAGCCACTCCACGAATAATAACAGTCAGTCCTCCTCGGGCCCAGTTCTGCCCTCCATATCTACAAACTCGTCCTGGCCAGCACCAGTCCATCTGGGTCCAGCCCAGTATGTGATGTGTGTCTTTTTTTGTGTCTTGCTTCTTAAAACATTTTCACACACAAGAAAAAGAAAACAAGAAAAAGAAAAAGAAACAAAAATCCTTCAACAACAGTCGTCCACATCCCCTTCAATCAACCTTCCCCATCTTGCATTCTGTCAACATTCAGAGTGGCACAACCCTTTCCTGTAATGTGAAAAAGACCTTTTGGCTCAGTGGGCAGGGAGTATCTGATAGCGGGTCCCCAGAGTGGGCAGGGAGTGGGCAGGGAGTGGGCAGTTCTGGTCAGGCAGCGCTGCTCCAGGCTCCAGGCTAGTTCAGGCAGTAGTTTGTCCTGCACAACAGTCCACAGTCAATCAGAAAGTGAAAACCCAGAAGGACACCATACTGAGTGGTGTCCCAGCTGTGCTTTCACCCACCATGAAATAGTGTCTATCTGTGTGTGTGTGTAGGTGTAGGTGTTTGTGTAAGTGTTTGTGTGTGTGTGTGTGTGTGTGTGTGTGTGTGTGTGTGTATGTGTGCACGTGTGGGTGTAGATGTTTGTGTGTGTTTGTGTGTGTGTGTGTGTGTGTGTGTGTGTGTGTGTGTGTGTGTGTGTGTATGTGTGCACGTGTGGGTGTAGATGTTTGTGTGTGTTGTGTGTGTGTGTGTGTGTGTGTGTGTGTGTGTGTGTGTGTGTGTGTGTGTATGGCATGTATGTGTGTGTTCATGCATTTGTCTCAGTTGCTCCTCTGAACAAGCATGTTGAGGGCATACTCCAGGCGTTCCCTCAGGTCGTAGGAGCACCCTGTGGAGAGGAGGGCGCTGAGCTTGAGCGTGGTGGAGAGGCGCTCCTCGTTGATGTAGGTCAGCATGTACTCCTGCTGCTCCATCCACAGGATCAGCTTGGTGTGATCGTGGTAGAAGTTCACCTGCCGCACAAAAAGGGACAACATTACATTACATTACATTACATTGCATTTGGCAGACGCTTTTATCCAAAGCGACTTACAAAAAGGAGGACATAAGCTGACAGAGGTGTAAGGGGACACTGAGTAAGCAGGCAACCTAATGGACAATGGGCCATTCAGTAGCTGGAGAGAGAGCAACCAGACGAGCCTGGGTACAGTGAGGCTGGGTTAAGCCTGAACACATTTTTTCACTAAAGTCTTTTTGTTTGTCCTAAGACCTTCACAGCAAAAAGACCAGAGTTGAATTCACTCCCATAGTGTTGTTGAACACTGTTGAGGGTTTATGTAGCTCCACACTGTCCAGAGTTAAATGAACACTCTCAAAATGTGAAATAACCTCGACTCTGGACATAATTTAAATCCAGAAATGTTAAAATTACACTTCGGTAGTTAAAATCAACTATCAAATATTTAACCCTTAAGTTATAAAAAAGCAGTCAGAGTAAATGAATAACATGGAGTTGTTGTTTCATGTGGTGTCAAGATGATGGTGATGTTCTGTGCTTACCTGGAAGGTGCCATCGTTAAAGAGCATCATTAGGGCCCTGTCAGACTTGAGCCACTGCAGAAGGTAGATCCTGGGCATTTGGTTCTCTGTGGCACTGCTCACATCCCCACCCTTTGGAGAGAGAGAAAGCAGAGGGAACGAGGGTCAGAAAACCAGGAAGAACAACACAACACTCCTTGGTCAGGAAGCCAGCCTTCCTGCCAGGGCAAGGCAAGCAAAGGGCGTGGGGAGCAAAAGCAAACACTCACATCCATCAGGTTCTCCTCCATGTAGTGTGCAAAGTACTTCAGGATGGTGATTTGTCCCACAAAGCATTCAGGCACTTCAGAGACCGAGAACACCGAACAATGGCCCAGCTGCACATAATGGTGCACAGTCCTGCGGAGAGAAGACAGCGGGACACAGAGAGAGAGAGAGAACAGTCAGGCGTAAATTGCGAAGGATTTGGAATACCTCTACACCAAGAAAGGCTGATATTATGCCTTGTCAGTCTAGCGTGGTGTGACTTTTTTTTTTCTTCTTTCTAGCGTGGTGTGATTTTTATCAAAAGGCAGTCTGGATGTTAAATGGGAGTCTATTGGCAAATTGCTAGGCAACCAAAAAAATGAAGCTTGTGATGAAACTAGTGATATTCCAGTCAGCATGTAGGCCGTCTGGCACATAGCATGACATACACACACAGAGTGATTAAAATATTTGATGTCGCCTGAACCAAAAAGCGTACCTTCTGTCGGCTAGAAGGCTCATGTGAGTTCCATTGTTGAACAGGACGCCCACAATGTTGTCGGAGAGCTGGTAACCAAATCCATACTTGTTGGAGTAGTCCACCCACTTGGTAACCCAACGCAGACTGCTAGTATTTGTTCCTTTAGGAATGCTGTCAGCTGTAGACAAACACAGAGTGTCAATATGAGAATGAATAAATGAATGTCAAACAAAGGCAGGTACTGTAGGAAACAAGAATTTGCTTAAGGTACAGTGCTAAGCCTTGAGCAAAACACAGACACCTTAGACAAGACCAGGAAGTGAACCTTTACCTTTGGGCATGTGTTCCAGACAGCCTCGTAGCACGCTGGCAACAGCCTCTGCCACTGTTCCAGTGGTACTGTCCTCCAGGCCTGCAAGAGAGAGACACAAGAGACACAGCTGTGAGAAAAGGCTCCCCGCGGCTCACATAATGACAGGGCTGCTGCTGCTGGTTGTGGTGGTGGTGGAGAGAGAGAGGGGGACATTTTGTGTGGCTCTGTCTCCCGCTACTCTGTCAGTGTAAAGCGTACTCGTACTCACACTCGCTGCTGCTGCTGCAGCTCCCCAGGCTGCCGCGCACAATCATGCGGATCGTGTCTCTCCTCTGAGGACGGCCATCTGGGGCTACGGACGCCTGCTTGCCCGCCGATGAGCCTCCATCCTGCGATGGTTGATGGGTTTTTTGAAAAGGAAGACAGAAAGGAAGGTTGCCTGTCAATATTTTTGTCAATAATAAGGCTTTGGAGAAAACTGTTTTTTTTTTTTCGTTTTTTTTTTTTTACTTCTTTTTGTCTGCAATCTAGACCGACTTTATTGCATTATTCAGCATACCTCTGTGAACTGGCTGGCCGGCTGTTGGCTGATAACAGTCCTTTGAAAGTCTTGTCTCAGTTTGTAGATGTCTTCCTCTTCCTTAGTCAGCTTATCTGTTTCAATGGAAAAAAAGGACAAATACATAAGCCTTTTAATGCTTGCATAACACTCGAGTTTTCTTTCTATCAGAAATAAAGCATGTGCACTCTAAGCCTCTCAAAACCATACAGGAAAATGTTCTCAATGAAAACCACGATACACTAAATAAATAATGAAACAGAAAAATAGAATGAAAAAACTGAATGAAAGCAAACCACTCACTCAGTGTCTCCAGGTACTTGGCCTTGTCCTTCTTTCCGCCAAAGAGAGCGGCCGCGGCCTTCTTGAAAAAGCTCTTTGCTGGGCTGGAGACATGGAAGTCTGGGGTGCTGTGGCAGGAGCTGGGGGGAAGGTGCTCCGGCATGAAGCCCTGCAGGGGAGCAGCCATGGAAGGGGGGGGGGGGCGATGGTGGTTGTGGAAGAGGGAGGAGGGAAAGGGTGGGGGTGGTAGTGGTGGTGGTGGTGGTGTTGGGAGAGGGGGGAGGTGGGTGGAGGGAAGGATGGGGGTGGGGGTGTTGGGAGAGAGAAGAGAAGAACATTAATTAGCCATTAACCAAGGAACTGTGTAGCCCTATAAAAACAGTTTGCACATGCTCTGTACATTAAGGAAACAGTTTGCACATGCTCTGTACATTAAGGAAACACACACATATATATATATAAACAAGGGCACACCTGGCTGAGGAAGTCGTGGCGCAGGATGTCCTCGAGGTGAGGCCTGTGCTCAGGGGCCTTGGACAGCATGCTGGCGATGAGCTGCTTGGCAGGAAGGGACAGTGACGAGGGCATGGTGTAGCGCGCCTCCCGGATACACCTGTAGGTCTCCTTCAGGTTAGTGGTCTCGAAGGGGGGTCTGCCTAGAAGCATGGTGTACCTGCAGGGCATGCAAGCAAGTAAGCAAGCAGGCAAACAAGGACAAGGCAAAAAGGCCATGAACTCTCCTCTCTGGTAAAGGTGCAATGGTTTATCACTGTTCAATGTGTGACTATGTAGTATGTGACTATTTAGGAGAGCCATACAGCTCTGCTATACAGTTGTCCCTGAATATTTTAGACTAGTGTCTAGCACTAGGGTTAGTGTGAAAAGACAATAGACAACAATAAACAAGGTCAGTGACAAATGAGGGGACTCACATAACACAGCCAAGAGCCCAGACGTCTGATTCACAGCCGTGACCCTGCTTGTTCAGGACTTCGGGGGACAGGTAGTTGGGGGTGCCACAGATCGTCTTTCGCCTGTTACACACTGGCTCAAGTTTGGCTGCCAATCCAAAGTCGCCCAACTTCACCTCCATAGAGTCATTGATGAACAGGTTACCTGAACATAAGAGGTTAAACACATTAGACTACTATCTGCCAGTTTTAAAAGTCATACCACGTTTAGACACTCGGGTAAGATATTAGACAAGATAGACCATAAAACACTGTGTAAGTACTTTCCATAGTCATGTGGTTTGTGTGGAGACATGGGAGACATACCTAATTTCAGGTCTCTGTGCAGGATCTCTTGGTCGTGGAGATACTTCAATGCAGATACGATCTGCCTGAGGTAATAACGCACCTCTGGCTCTGTGAGGACCTTACGAGCCTTCAGGATGTGCGCTAATGACTATTGGATAAAGGGGAAAAGGGTTAAATTAGTAACAGACGATAGGGGTCGTGTAAAGCCGAAAGAATGAGCACAAGATTTCTCAATACTCACTCTTCTACTGCAGTATTCCAACAGAATGTATATGTTGTCTTTGTCTTCAAAGTGATGATAGAAATGGACGATGTTTTTATGGTGAAGCCCTTTGTGGAGTTCGATTTCTTTGTCAATCTAAAGGAGAAGAGGAAAAATAGATATCATATATGAAAACAGGTGGGTGACATCAGTCAGACAGCCGACATGCATGAAACCAGTCGGCAGAGCTAACACTGCACCAAGTAGTGAGACGAGACGCTTTCTCACCTTCTCCCGTTGATGGGGTTTGGAGACGCGCGCGTGAGGAACAATTTTTGCTGCATACACCTTGCTGGTGGAGAGGTCGGTCATTTCGTAGCATTTCGCAAAACCACCCTATACCAAAAACAAACATACACTGAATCAAATACCAGACCTTTTGAGTCGACCACCACGGACAATAATTATGCCGATGAATATTCTTAAATTGTTAATACCTTCCCCAAAACTTTTCCTCGGCAATAGCACTTTCCAGTAACGCTGTCCGTAATGATCCTGGACAGCTCCGAGGGTACCTGTCCCTGCTCTTGTCCCTTCTTCCACCGCATGTCCCCAGCCGTGCTTTGGTCACACACCGTCTGCCTGCTGGCTGTCTGCACATAGTTGGTGTTCTTCAGTATATCCATAGCGGAGCTCGACTCCTATTCCAAGTGTTGGCACTCTGAGCGCGCACCGGCTTCTCTGCTGAATATAAGGGGAGACCGCCCTCGGGCTCAGTCTCGCTCTCCTACGTCAGAGCTGGGGGGGAGTTACTGCGCGTTCATTAACAAGCCTCGGAAGTCGGTTATTTTGCATGACGTCTGAAAGCAGCGTGTATCCAATTAGACCTCAAACCTATGTGGTGGTATGGATAAATATACATTTTTGTGATCATGCATTCTTAAATACATCATCAGCATACACCCATATGCAACAGAGCAGCAATTTTGGTGGTTTGCTGTACTGTTGAGCTCCAAAGTCATAACCACATAAAACATCTGTGTCCACAATTTGTAGATTTAACGACAGCACGTTTGGTATGTACCACTGTAAATGAGATAAAAATGAGTATGCGTGGACATGGACTGTGGATTAATGGGCACTATTGCCCATGGAAGCAACGGGCTGTAGCGTCCTCTAGTGGTGACTCAAACCCACTAAGCACCCACTCCTTTTTTCTGTAAAGGTGAACTGCAGCATTGTCTTGGCAACAGCAAAACCCACCAATCAATAACTGATTTCATGCCCTGTTTTTTCTTAGTTTCATACTGACGTGTATCGATTTTTGTTATTGAGCAGATTCTCTTTGTCAGACTCACTGTAATGCATTAAACAGAAAAAAGTGCCCATCACATCATCATGAGATCTGTTTGGTAGATCTGATGAGCTGTTTTTTTTTTGAAAATTAGATGAAATTAGTAACGTGTATGACTGATCAAAATTCTAAGCAACAACAGTAGCACATTTCTCCCATTTTATCTGAGCATCTGAAATGGTTGTTGGCAAACTGTCTGAACCATCTAGCCATTGGTCCACCGGTCTCTTCAGGGTTCAGTAGAACTAAACAAATCTGATGACCTGGTGAATTCATCTGTGCAAAACCAGAACAACTTGGCTAAAAAAATTGGCATGCAGCCAGTATGTAATAATAATGGCTTTATATATACGTATTTGCAACAGAAGTGCCTCAACAACTTCTGTTTTTGTACTGATAGGTCAGAAGCCCTTTTTGATAAGCACCTTGTATTTATTTATTTTCTTTTCTTTTATTTACTTTTTCCAGGAAAGTGTTCCTCTTTCTTTTCCTTTGTCTTAGTGTTAATGACCTGTCCTACCGTGTCTTGTAAGGGCCATGATATGATAAACGATAATAAGTGACAGCTGCCTCCTTGACATGAGATGAGTGCATGCATATGTTTGGGAAACTTATATAATCTACATCTCACCCCCTTCCCCCCTTCCATCTGGTCAGCTCTCACAGGCTGGCAAGAGTTCCTCCAACTGCCCCCCCCATGCTGCCCCCCCCATGCTGCCTTCCCATGCTGTCTCCCCATGCTGTCTCCCCATGACACATGGCAAACACAATGGCTGTGAGAACATACAGTATACCCCCCCCCCCACACACACACAGCATACAGTATACCCCCACCCACACACAGACACACAGCATACAGTATACCCCCCCCCCCGCACACACACAGCATACAGTATACCCCCCCCCCCGCACACACACAGCATACAGTATACCCCCCCCCCCCACACACACACACACAGCATACAGTATACCCCCCTCCCACAAACACACACACACACACACACACACACACACACACACACACACACACACACTCCACCCCACAGCATGCCGCCCCGGTCCTGGTGAGAGGCTCCTTGTGCCCACTTCGCTCCTGCATGCATGGACGTGGACGGCCGCACATGGCGATGGACGGCGACAGCGGAGATAGCTTGTTCAGACTGTCGGTGCAGACTGCTCACCCCACACAACGTCATCACCGTCGCTTCTTGGCTCTGAATCATCAGTGCCAGACCATCTTCAGCACTTTCAGTAGAGTGAACACACACACACACACACACACACACACACACACACACACACACAAAGCATACAGTATACCCCCCCCCCACACACACACACAGCATACAGTATACCCCCCACACACACACACACAGCATACAGTATACCCCCCCACCCCCACAAACACACACAAACACACACACACACACACACACACACACATACACACACACACAGTGGTGAGAGGCTCTTTGTGCCCACTTCGCTCCTGCATGCATGGACATGGACGCCCGCACATGGCGATGGACGGCGACGGCGGAGATAGCTTGTTCAGACTGTCGGTGCAGACTGCTCACCCCACACAACGCCATCACCGTCGCTTCTTGGGTCTGAATCATCAGTGCCAGACCATCTTCAGCACTTTCAGTAGAGTGAACACACACACACACACACACACAGCATACAGTATACCCCCCACACACACACACACACAGTATACAGTATATCCCCCCACCCCCACAAACACATACACACACACACACACACAGCATACAGTATACCCCCCCCCCCACACACACACACAGCATACAGTATACCCCACCCCCCCACACACACACACAGCATACAGTATACCCCCCCCCCACACACACACAGCATACAGTATACCCCCCCACCCCCACAAACACACACACACACACACACACACACACACACACACACACACACACACACACTCCACCCCACAGCATGCCGCCCCGGTCCTGGGGTGAGAGGCTCCTTGTGCCCACTTTGCTCCTGCATACATGGACGTGGACGGCCGCACATGGCGATGGACGGCGACGGCGGAGATAACTTGTTCAGACTGTCAGTGCAGACTGCTCCCTGCACAACGCTGCCGCCGTCGCTTCTTAACCCTGAGCAGGCTGCACTCCATATTGGACAATGACTGTCACCCCCTGCACACCATCTTCATTAATCAGAGGAGTTTGATCAGTGACAGACTCCGGTCCCTCCCCTGCAGGACTGACAGGCTTCGGAGGTCCTTTGTTCACAGGGCCATACAGCTTTACAACACCACACAGAGGGAGCTGGGCACAATTGACTGGACTGCTTGAGCTGCACCCCACATACACACACACACACACACACTCACACACTCACACACTCACACTCACACACCACGCTGTGATGGTGACCCCTACACCTTCCTGGACATACATTGCACTGTATGTCCGGATTACATCCTCCACTACATGACTATTCCATGGTCAACCTACACTATCCTACACTACCCTGGACAACGTGTACTGCACTGTTTGCATTGCCACTTTGTTTTTGTTTTTACTTGCACTAAGGACCATTCCCCAACTCAAACTTAACCTGTTCACTTGAATTACGGCAATGCACCTTATATAGACACGTCTTAGTACCCCCCCCCCTCCTAACCCATTTCAGTGAATGTTGTATGTATGTTGATGTGTGCAATATGGTGATTCGTCTTGATTCGTTTTGTAATGTGTATTTATTATGGGTAATGTGTATTATGTGTATGCTACAAGACACCTTAATTTCCTTCGGGATTAATAAAGTTACTCTACTCTACTCTACTCTTGGGTCTGAATCATCAGTGCCAGACCATCTTCAGCACTTTCAGGAGAGTGTGTGCCTGTTTATTTTAGAGGGCTACTTTTCTCTCACACAAGTAAAAAAGGAAAAAAAAATACTGCGTAAACCATACAAAAAGGATCCACAGTGGTATTTGGAGTAGCTCGATTTTTGGCTCAGTTAGTCAGTTGCAATGAAAGGCCTTTTTTTCAGGAGCAAGGTGAGTGCATGTTATTATGAGTAAACTGAAAGTAATACTGTGGCAGTCATTGACAGTACAGATTGGGATAGGAGTTCAGTTCTCACACACAAAACAAGGACGATGCGTGACTAACACACAAAAAATTATAATAGCACTATTTTCATCCAATGTATTTTTTGAGTTTCTGGGTGAGCTACAGTCTTTGCAAAGCTTACATGGCATATTACCTGGAACAAGGTGAATGCCTTTCAGTTCTTACAGTATGGAGACACTGAGAGCGCTATAGCATAAATAATTCTGTAGCGGTGCTTGGCAGTGATGTCTACATAGACCTAGTGATTTTCCATGGGTTTATGGTGTGTTTCATGATATTTCATACAAATCAAGGCACATTTCCTGATACACCACCTCAAGAGTGCAGAAGATCAAGGGGGAATATAACTGGCATTTGTGCTACAGAGATCTCATTTTGTACCACGAGACCACACTTCCGCTATCCAGCATACAATGAAGGCTAATGAACACTACTGTGTCTGTGTCTTTGGCAGTAGTTGTGGAGGAGCTCGCAAGAGATAGTCCCGCACGACTCCCATGTCGTACGCCCACACCTGGTCCAGACCCTGGCCTTCTGACGTGGACCAGGGCCAGCCCTGGAAAGGAAACCGGCAGGCGACGACACGTGCCTCATCGTGCAGCTCCCTCAGAAGCTTCTCCCCCAGCACGTCCATCTAAAGCACAGTGCAGACAAACAACAATCACACACCGATAGGCTTCAATCAACAGGGGGAACGCAGCCGCTGAGGACCTGGCTATCAAGCACAGACAAATAAGCTCCTCTGTGCTCCACACAATGGGGCTGAAACTCGTTCATCAGGGGCATTCATGCCAACTTCCTGTTTTTTTCTAGAGGCCTGCCATCCAAACACAATCATTAATAGGCCTCTTCATTTCAGCCCCCTGCGGAACGCTATAATCATGCGCCATTTCAGACATCCAGCGGCCTCAAGCACCATTAATCAGAATTACGGACATCACATCGCCATTACCAGCCGTGTCCTGCACAGCTGTACCACACAGATACAACACAACAGGCACGCCACATGCATGCATATATGTATGTGTGCATGCATGTATGTATGTGTGTATGCATGCATGTATGTATGTATGTATGTATGTATGTATGTATGTATGTATGTATGCATGTATGTATGTATGCATGTGTGTATGTATGTATGTATGTGTGTATGCATGCATGTATGTATGTATGTATGTATGTATGTATGTATGTATGTATGTATGCATGTATGTATGTATGCATGTGTGTATGTATGTATGTATGTATGTATGTATGTATGTATGTATGTATGCATGTATGTATGTATGTATGTATGTATGTATGTATGCATGCATGCATGTATGTATGTATGTGTGTATGTATGTATGTATGTATGTTTGTATGTATGTACTGTATGTATGTGGCTGTGAGTATATCCACGAACCTGTGAGTATATCCATAAACACCCTCACTCCTACTCATGCTATACTGCTTAAGTATGTATTTATGTACATGTATGCATGCATGTATGTATGTATGTATGTATGTATGTATGCATGTATGTATGTATGCATGCATGTATGCATGCATGTATGTATGTATGTATGTATGTATGTATGTATGTATGCATGTAATTATGAACAAATATTACAATAGAACTAAATAAATCAAAAGCTTGAACACTGTAACTATGGGACATAATACAACATCCAACAGTCTGTGCAGTTTTTAGACCAAGGACAGCATACAATTTGAAATATTCTATAAAAGTCCTGTTAATCAACTCTTTTCAGGAAAGAGCAGCCATTATTCAAGTCAGGAGAATTTAAATATCAGTGCCAGATCGAAGTGACACGCTAATGCATTTGCTCTCGGGGGAATATTGGTCGTTGCAGCAAACACACACACAAAGCAGACGAGCTCGAGCTCCGCGCGCGCTGAGATGTCTGTCTGTGCGAAGTGCTGCTTCTGGTCGATCAAATCTCAGCCAGCAGGATGAGTCATCGCTGCATGATGGCGTACCGGCGGTGAGAGTGTGTGAGTTCTGAAGTGAACTCTGAGTGCAGAATCTGTGTGTCTGGGGGGGTGGAGGTGGTGTGTGTGTGTGGTGGTGGTGGAGGAGGAGGGTGGGGGGAGAGGAGAAGCAGAGTCTGTGTGTCTGGGGGGGGTGGTGGTGGAGGAGGGGGTGGTGGTGGAGGAGGAGGGTAGGGGGGTGGGGGGAGAGGAGAAGCAGAGTCTGTGTGTCTGGGGTGGTGGAGGTGGTGGTGGTGGTGGAGGAGGAGGGTAGGGGGGTGGGGGGAGAGGAGAAGCATAGTCTGTGTGTCTGGGGTGGTGGAGGTGGTGGTGGGGGTGGTGGTGGAGGAGGAGGGTAGGGAGAAAATCACCGGGTTGTGTGGCTTCTGGCCAGTTCTGCCGCAATCGTGTGGGCTGTGCCCAAACACATGGCTCTTGGGAGGTTGGGAGGGATGGTGGAAAGTGGTGGTGGTGCTGCACGTGGACAGATTGCTGGCCCTCCGAAAGCATGCAAATTGCTCCGTGGGAGGCCTGTGGTCTGGCTGGCCGGGTCTTCTGACCCTTGCGGCACGGCGTCTGTGCAATCACTGACTTATTGCTGCCCTCCTGCATGCACCCTTCCACGTGCTCCATGCCAAAGGGGCAGAGACAATGAACGTGACACAGTCCAGAGCAAAAGTGCAAACCACACACAATATGATCATTTGGCTAATGACGGATGGTGCATCAGTTAGCACATACACTTTATGGCATCTGAGTTATTATGCTATGGTATATTATGCTGTGTGCATTTGTGCATGTTTTGGACTTTTGTGTGCTCCTACTGTTGTGAAACATATTGCCCCACAGGGGGACAAATAAAAGCATTGACGGATTGATTGATTGGTTGATTGATTGATTGATTGATTGAAGCTGTGTACAAAGGCAGGCACTGTTTAAGATAAAGAACACACACACACACACTAATGCACAATCATGTGAGTGCGTCCACACACATACACACACACAAACACTACCATTAGCAAAGATTTAAAGTGCATAAGCATTCTTTTTATGAGCACTGTACTCTAATATGACTTACCACACCAGGGGCCAAGAACACTGTCACATTGTTGTAATCAGACAGATCGGTCTGTGAAACAAGAGACACATTTGACCAGAATGTAACTCCTTAAGCAAGTGAGTTAACGAGTTAAGCTTAAATGAGACCAGTCTCATGAGAGCATTGTTGTGTTTCTCTCTCTCTCTCTCTCTCTCCCTCTCTCTCTCCCTCTCTCTCTCTCTCTGTCTCTCTCTCTCTATGTGTGTGTGTGTACCTTCCAGAAGTCTGTGGAGACGAAGCTGGCCCTGTAGGCCGGCACCCCTCTCCACCAGGCGCGGGCGCGAGCGCTGGCCGTCAGGATGGCGTTTATTTCGAAGCCAGTGCAGCGCAGCCCCGCCGCCGAGGCAGCAAACACCTGGGTGAGGAAGTGCAATCACACCCATTACCACAGCACTCTTCAAGGGGTAATTGCGTTCCTGTTTTCTCACAGCAGTGCCTGCATGGGAAAGGGGTGACTAACTGGGGGTGGGGGGTCAGGGAGGGGGGGGGGATGTTTGTCTGTTTCTATTTCTGTTCAGTGGGGTTTGTACAGGGACATGTGTTCTGTAATCAGTGATCAAAATAACCCTCCTCTGCAGTAGACAGATACTGTAAAATAGCCCAGTGCTGGTGTATAGAGAAAGTGACATTTTTAGGAAACACTGGTAAGGTTTAATTGGAATCAACTTCAGTAAAAATTTAGGGCATTTAAGTCTGCGTTGCTGATAGTGTACATATTGCTTTGCATATATATTGCATATTGTATATGCAGATGTATGCCCTTCTATAGACTCTCACACCACACCAGTGTTTAATGCAGCAGTGGTTATATGCATGTTCTTCACACCACTCCAGTGTTTAATGCAGCAGTGGTTATATGCATGTTCTTCACACCACTCCAGTGTTTAATGCAGCAGTGGTTATATGCATGTTCTTCACACCACTCCAGTGTTTAATGCAGCAGTGGTTATATGCATGTTCTTCACACCACTCCAGTGTTTAATGCAGCAGTGGTTATATGCATGTTCTTCACACCACTCCAGTGTTTAATGCAGCAGTGGTTATATGCATGTTCTTCACACCACTCCAGTGTTTAATGCAGCAGTGGTTATATGCATGTTCTTCACACACAGCAGCACATCAGCCGGCACCTCTGCGAGGCACAGCAGCGCTCTTTGGGCAGCGAAGGGTTAAGTGGGACGAGCAGGTCCAAAGAGCCCCGAAGCTGGCGGGCGAGATGAGCTGCTCGGCGTCCCGCTATGACTCACCAGTCTCCCGTCGCCCGAGCCCAGGTCGGCCAGACAGCCCTCGCGTCCACGCAGTGCTTTCATTATGTTCTGCGTCTGTGTTTTACTCGAGGGCAAGTAGGGCACCTGCATGGCAGTGACAATACCCAGGCCATTAGCTGTGTGCTTACGCCATTGTTGACTACAGTGGGGCTACAGAGATAAGCCAGATAGAAGGAGACACCAGTCTCTCTGTGCTGCTTTGTGCAGCAAAGCATCCGGATTATGGTGAGGTAAGTGAGGTCACAGGCTAGTGTCTCCTTGAAGTAGTGTCTCCTTGAAACCCTCACTACTACATGTAACTACTCTGGATTCATGTAGATTATAATCTAGGTCAAGTTTTGGAAACTGCACAGGTTATTTTTCAAAACCTGGTAATTTGTAGATGATGTCCAAAATTTGTCCACAAATGTCTAAAATACACAAGGCTTGGTAATGTATATCTACCCCCCACACCATTCAGGCTACCTTGAGGTTTACAGGTACTTTCCGAAAGCCAGGAAGTGCAAACACAGTCCAAAGTCTGTAGAAGCCAAGAAGCAGAGCTCCGGTGCAAGCTGTGAAGGCAGGGCTGTCCAAATGCTGCTGAGACAGCCCAGCTCTTCTGTCCCGAAGAATGACCTCGATGTCATCATCCATGGCGGACAGTAGGCTACCTGAAAGAACAGTGATTTAAACTGTATGTGCAGTATGGGCCAATGTACAAACATGCAAGATGTAGACTGAAATAATCAGCTAAAACTAGCAATAACGAAAGAAAGACATACTAGAGACAAGACATTTAAAATGTAGAATGTAAGAGGAAAAAAACCTTTGCTACTGATGGGTATTATATTAAATAGCTGCACACAAATGCTATAAAATACGGCATGAATAGATTTTGACATGTATTCTTATACAAACACGTGTAGTACCACTTTCACCCGTAGGAGGGGATCAGAGGAGCACACACGACAGGCAGAGTAGTTTCTAGAAAGAAATCTGCTCGCACGACAACACAACAAAAGCTTTCACAGGTGATGAACGCATTTTTTGCACTAAGCATTCCATCCATGCAACTGTCAAACACCCCTGACAAAGTAGATACAAACAAACAAGTCAGATCAACCTATTTATGATACATACCTGAAACGCAGATTATGTCTATTCCAATAAAAGATTCAATCAAGTTGCATTAAGTGTTGAATTTCATCTATTTCTATTTTTAAACTTTATTGTTTGAATTAATTTATATCAAGGAATAATTATATTACCAGGCTTCGTGACCAACGTACCTAATGCAATGTTTCCACCATACCAGTGAAACCAAGCTGGTAGTGTGCGAAGGTCTTATTACACACCAATCAGATTAATAACATTTAAGGCCTGTCCCTCCCACGCTTGCCAGTGGTAGGCATGTCATACACGTGTGTTGAAGTTGGTAGACGAGAACGACGACTGTTGATTTGGTGATCTCCGGAAGTACTCTCCCTCTAGTGGACAAACTAAACACATTGCTGCTGGACAAACTTTTTGCTGTTGATCATTATCGGAGGAAAAAGTAAGGATTGTCACAGTGACAGGTGAGTGAGCAGTGATCACTCTGTGTGGAATTACACCAAGGCGCTAAAAGGCGCTAAGAGTTACCATGCAGGTTACCTATACGTAAGTACCTGGGTCAAACAACGTGGATTACGACCTGTTAAATATTACTGAACTGTAGACCAACACTTTATTATAGATCATCAGTATTTGTCATGAGACACAATGGTTTTTGACGTTTTTGGATCACTGTCAAATGTTTCTCAGGATAGCCAAAGTGACTTTAATACATTTAGAAAGCCAAATCATTTATTGAAGTTCTGAGGTACACAATTATGATCCGTAAATAAGCGTTTGGCCATTGATGGAGCTTCTCCACGGGTCTTTAAAACACCTGCCAACCACAGTTAAAATGCAATCCATCACCCGCTTTGGAAGCCAAGGCCCGGATAGGGGACAGTTCTCGGGTGCTGAATCGACTGTATCTGGCCGCGAAAGAAGTATTTCTGTAAATGACCAGAGGCGATCATCCCAGTTTCAGAAAGTAAAAGTCGTGCCACATATTTGTTCAAGACAATTCTCTGAACCAGCTGATCCTAGGTAGATGAGATAATTAGTGAAATCACCTGTGTTGAGAGCACAGGCAGAAGGAATACATGGCAGGACTTTTACTTTTACTCATTATTTTCGTCCAAACGGTTTAATGTTGAACAGCTCTATAATGCTCATTTGAACCCACCGCATAGTTTTGCTTTGTCTTTATTACCTTTGTTGATAATAATAATAATAATAATAATAATAATAATACGAATTTAGCTAAAATGTAAAAAAAAAAACATGTAGCTAACACCTAACCTTTTGCCCCCCTCTTTTGTTGCAGCCTCAGCGCTGGCTCCTGACTCTCAGCCAGACCAATTTTGCTCTCATCCACTTTAAAACTCGGACATTTAGCAGCTAATGATTCTGCCCCGCCCATTCAATACTATCGGTGTGGGTGATGGGCTGGGTCCCTGCCCAGGCAACACTGCGCTGTAACCCCAATGCTCTGCTCACTCAGCCAGCACCTTAGCCTAGTTCTCCACAATCAGGGCCGGACTGCTTACAACCAGTCTCTCCTCTTGAAAACACTTACATGCAGATTTACAAATGGTGATTTTATTTATTCTCTACGTATAGTAATATTGCAGTTATGTGCGCCTTATGCACTGTATTGCAATACAATGATGTAATGATGTAGTGAACTATAACCCCTGTTGTGACATGTATCACATCATCATATTCTTGTCAATATACAGCCCTAGGCAGCAGTGTGTGTGTGTGTGTGTGTGTGTGTTTGTGTGTGTGCTTCCTAAATTTTATTTTAAATGTGTACAGCTTCAGATGAGATGATGTGGACATGACTCACCATTCATCTTGTACTCCATCATGACTGATCAATGGCAATTTAAATGAGATAATCAATATTTTATATGCCACTGTATACCATGACTGACACATGCTGCCAAACCCCATTAAACTGATCATTTTCTCTTGCCCTTCCAAGCCATTTCTATTCTCCGAAATGCTGTAAAACGCTGGGAGTGATCCTGCAAAGATAATGACAACCCATAAATAAGCTGTCAATTAACAATTGCCACTGTTAGTACCAGCAGTCACACATAACCTTTATTATTGTTGGCTCTAGGTTTATTAGTCATAAAGCATGTCCATAGCATAACTAACACCAGGGTGTGTCATATAACATCTTCACAGCCTGTCTATTCTATTCTACCTTCCTGGCTGGGAAACAGACTGTGATAAACTTGGAAGTGTCTGTGTCTGTGTCTGGCCAGGACTATCATTAAACCACGAGTGAGTTGTAAACACTGTCCCTGTGACGGAGCCTAATAGAGGTTAAACTATAATTGTTTTTTTTTACCTTTAGCTGATTGCCACATACCATTCTCATACAAGTAGGCATATTATTATTCATAGTCTCATTGCCCCGTTTCCCCAGCGACTTTAGAGAGGACAAGAGTTTCTACAAATACAGTTTCAGCAGCACGCAAAGTAAACGGCAGGGAAACTGGCTCTATACTTTTACAACATAAAACATGTTTAGTATCGTTCATCAGGCATTAACTAAAATCGCTGTTTAGAACACCGCCCTCTAGTGTTTACTGAAGGAACTCCACCACAACCCGGTCTGGGCGAATCAGAACCGACCTTGCTTACAAAAAAATTAAAATAAATAAATACTGTTACTAACAGACCGCAACACTACACATCAACGTTGTTTGTATTTGACTATAAAATGGATAGACTGTGCTGTGGATTAGTGTACTCCTGTATCTGTAACTCGCTATGAGAACATCAGTATTCTCTTTTCAAATTAATATAATGCCACCAGGAAGTGCATATTGCCAATGCTTTCGAATAAATGTGCAAATGTGATCCACCTCTTTGATCCATACGCTAGTGTTTATATTGGCAATGCAAGCTTTTCATTGCTCATAGCAACCGCCCAGTTTCCGTTTGCATGGCTTGATTAGCCTACTAGGTAGAGGATGGATAGTGACGTCCCAGGCAATATTCATCATTGCCTCAGATGTTCATTTTGGCTAGCGCGTCCTGTAACGCATATCGAGAATAAATGTGTGCAGAATAACGTGACCCGGCAATAACCGTCTCGAATCGATTGATCTTCTAGGCTACGTGTACCCCTATCGCTCTGAAATCTTGGCCAAATCAGGTTTTTGAGTATTCAGGATTTATATAAATGGATGTGTACGGCAAGGTAGGTCTGGGCGTAATACGTTTTCATTGCCGTAGGATTTAAGAGGTAGTCATTGTTATTTTACGCAGTTTTCTAAAAATGTTGATAAATTTAATTTTATTTCGATGTCTGCGTTCATGAAACAGGCCTATTTCATAACCCGTCTGTAGGCTATAATCAGGAAGTTCATCGCTAGGCTAACTTAATTTATGATAGATTGTATCTTGTATTTTGAGGACATGTTTGCTCGAAAAGTAAACATTGAAAACGTTGAATGTTGTAGTTTATTTTGCGTATTACCATGTTTAAACATCATGACGTTCATCCGCTCGTTCTTTACATTGAGGATATAGAAATGGACAGTTCCGTGGTGCTGAAACGCCAGGGTTTACGTTATATTCAGCAAAACTCACACATTCGGTCCCGCTGTTATTTACCGGAAATTGCTGATTCTCACTCCTCATTATTCTTACTTTTTTCCAGATGGCTAT
>CM059271.1:27273448-27318448 GCA_030347295.1 Setipinna tenuifilis
TGTTATGAAATCTCCAGACACATTGGAATTCAAAAAACAAAAAACAAAAAAAAAAACAAAACAAAAAAAGAATCATAACCCCCCTTAAGTGGTGCTAAAAACAAAAATTTAAAGTTCAGTGTGTGCATTCTGTTTATTCTCAGACAGATCCCACAACACCGACAGGTACCCACTGATTCCACTGGGTAAGGGCTGTAAGAGTCTACAGTATGTGTCAAAGTAAGAGTCTCCATTGCTAAACAGGATTATATAAAGGTTCTGCCTCCCACCACACCACGTCACCACATCACCACCTCCACTACCCGGTGGCAGGTTAAGTGTTCTCTGTGTTATATTCTAAAACATATTGCATGACACATGGATCACGTGTTCTTTTTTTCTCTCCCGTCTATAAAGTCTTGGTGAGCTTGTGATGTAGCAGGTCTGTTTGTTTTGGGTTTCAGTCAGAAAGGAAATGCAGCAGCGACTGAAACGGAACATTCTTTCCTGTTCTAGCTTCCCACTCATGCATTGTAACATGGTCTATGTGTGTGTGTGTGTCTGGTGTGTGTGTGTTTGTGTGTCTGTTAGTGTCTGATGTGTGCGAGTGTGTGCGTGCGTGTGTGTGTGTGTGTGTGTCTGATGTGATGTTCCCACTCATGCACTGCAACATGGTCCGCACACAGGGAGCGCACTACTGGCCTGTATACCACAACAACAAACAACAACAAACAAACAACAACAACAAGGGCAACAACAGAAACGCTCGCATTTCCTGCTCATTCAGCCACTCTCATGCTTGCTCGCTCTCCTCACGGACCCTTCCAGGTCTTCTTATTTTATTTATTTTTTTTCTTAAGAAAATAAAACACTGTGTTTCTATTAAAAGACGTTGACGATCACTACCGACGGGGCCTCCGCTCCGACTCCAGCTGATAGCAAGTCTAGTGCAGCAGAAAGGAAGATGGAGAACGTAAGATGGGACACTTAAGGCACAGCCCTCAGGCCAAGAACAGAGCTCTACAAAAAAATAATTTGGGTTCCTTTTAAAGCCCCCCCCCGCCCCCGACCCCTCGACCCCCCGACCCCCGACCCCATGTCTTCTCCAAACAAAACAAGCCAGAATCAGGAGACAGAGATATCAATGAAATTATCTTACATTGAATAAGCATGTATAATAATAAACATTCTCTCAACAAGAGTTACGTAATACGGCAACACCATCACCATAAGGGATGATAGAAATGTCAATCATTTACAACAAACAGCAACATGGTAATAACAATATATATATATATATTTATGTACATATATATTATATTTTACAGCACAATAAATACATGTTTGTAAACAGATTAAATGAGTTACTGCCGTGAAAGTAAGGTTGTCAGGTGATAATGAAAAAACAGTTGGCACAAAGAAACCTGAAATAAATAAAAGATCCTAACAACATTATCAAAAAATAAGGGCTTCTTTATACGCTAGGGATACTAAATTTGTACATTGTCCTTTTTATACAGTAAATAAACACAAGTAATTTGGGTAGAGTCACTCGCAGGTCTGCTCTGCTGTGTGTGTGTGTCTGATGCTACAGTTCTACAGTACTGCATCGGATGCCAACAGCACGTCAGACAAAGAACCATTAGAAAATGTTCAAAATGTAAAAAAATAAATAATAATGCAACCACAAACACAGTGATGATGATGATGATAAGGTAATGATTCGTGCAGGTATAATAGCATAAGGTGTCGTGAAGAAATGCTGATGGGTGCCTGATCAGACTGCAGCATTTTCCAAGCTCAGAGAGAGAGAGAGAGAGAGGGAGAGAGAGAGAGAGAGAGAGAGAGAGAGAGAGAGACACACAAAGAGAGAGAGAGACAAAGAGAAAATACAGTTGGCAATTTTTGGACAAATAAGGTAAAAGATAACAACAATAACGTTTGGCAAAACTGGTGCATTGCATCCATGGCAGACTCGTCGTTGTGTCATATTGTGTCTGATTGTCCGGTGTTATTGAGAGCGACCATGTTTGAACAGAAACCCAGTCGGAGATGTCCATATCGCATTCGCAGGGATACAGCAAACACTCAGCTGTGCTTTCAATCAGATATAAAAAACTGCCAGGTCTGATGGTAAGAAGCAATGACAAAGACAAAAAGACAAATCTTAGAAAGTAATGTTCAAAGATCGATCTCATCGTGAAGCAAAGCGGACAGGTGTAGTCAGGAGGTTGAGACTGGATGCGGTGAGGAGGCTGATGGCCACTGGTCATGACCACAGTGCGGTGTCCACATCTATGGCATTCTTAGCGTTCGGACTCTTTAGAGGCATCGGTGTTACCATGGAGACGACCAGTGAGGGTGGTAATGGCTGTCTGTCAATCACAAGTCACCCTTTCCCCCACTACACACCCCTACGCATGTGCACACATACACACAGACAGGCCTATGTATACACATATACTGTACGTACTGTACACATACATGCATACATACACACACACATACATACATACGCTTACACACAAAGAAATATGTATATGCAAAAATAGAAATAAAACGACAAACAAAATGGGACCTTTGTCATGACTTCTCTTGCGTTCTCTACAGGATTGCCCATGTGGACAGGTTGCCCATACACAGACGAGTAAGGGAGTGTTCATCTCACAGAAGTGCAAAATTCTGCCTCTCCATCATCATCACCACGGCAACCAGGCACACAAAGCAGGCAGTGGCCGATGGAGTAGCTTGTGTCTTAACCAGTCCGTCAGTCTAGGACCTCACCGATGCCCAGACAAACTGTAACCGCACCACACATCACAGCAGGACCTAGCTAGGGGAACTCAAGAGAGGACGCTGGGCTGCAGAGATGAGCTGACCAGGCCAGGCGCTATCTAGGAAGACTTGAACATTAACATTTAAAAAAGTGTGGTGTTAAACTAGGGGCAGAATATACTTTTTACACTCAGTAGCCTTTTTCGAACCCTTTTCTCGAAACTAAATTATGTTCTCAAATGCAAGCCCTCCTCCATCCCACTTTCTGCACGTTAGCTTCAAGACAGAGCCACAGTCTGTAGAGGAGATTTGGCAGGTTCTTTCTAGAAATACAGAAATACTGCCTTCCTTTTTGACAAAGAAAAGGACACACACTTTGACGGCATCTACAGTAGATGACTTGTATAAGCAGGGAGTAAATAATGTTTGAAAACATTTCAAATCATTATCTAGTCAAGGGGGAGACGCAAAGCACTGGGCTCTGGAATGGGGCTGGAATAGAGTTTCCTGAGTGCAAAAACTGGTGGGGCTGGACTTGACTTGGAAAGCATGACAGAAGGCGAAGGGTTAACCAGTAAAAACCAGAAGAGAGCTGACAGGTGAGAAAAGTATACATGTTGAAAGCATCGTGTCACCCTAAAAAGAAAGAAAAAAAGAAAGAAAGAAAATAAAACCCAGATAATCCAAAACCAACAAAAGTGTTACACGGAAGGAGAGAAAACCCCCGTTCTCCTGTCGTCTGGATGTAGATATCTAAAACAGTCACTTGAGCTTCTTCTCTGCGTCGTGTGTTACGTGTCGGCGGTTTTCACCTCATTCTCCTCCACCTCCTCTTCCTCCTCCACCAGAACACAGGGGTCCGAGCTCTCCCCCTCCCCCTCCCCCTCCTCCTCCTCCACCTCCCCTACCTGCTCGTCCAGGGGGATCTCTGTCGATTCCGAGTCCTGCGTGCAAAGAGTTTTAGAGTCACTGCAGCTATTGTCCTCCTCTTCCTCTTCCTCTTCCTCCTCCTCCTCCTCTTCCTCCTCCTCCTCCTCGGGCTGGCTGCCGCTGTCTTTCTCCGTGTCCGACTCCCCGTCCTCCTCCAGGGTGAGTTCGAACTGGAACTTCTCGGCCCCGGGCCCCGGCCTCCGGCCCTCCTCGGCCTCGTCCAGCGTGGGTGAGGGGCTCTGGGGGATGGTGCTCTGGTACCACTCCCGGTTGTCCTCTAGCGTGTCCAGGATGTCCTGGGCGTCCGGGTGCACCAGGTCGGCCCACGTCTCCCACAGCGGGTGCACGATGTAGTCGATGAAGCCCACCTATAGGAGACGGAGAGAGAGAGAGGGGGAGAGAGAGAGGAAGAGAGACAGAGATAGATAGATAGATAGATAGATAGATAGATAGATAGATAGATAGAGAGAGAGAGAGAGAGAGAGACAGAAAGAGAGATAGATAGAGAGAGAGAGAGAGAGAGAGAGAGAGAGACAGAGAGAGAGAGAGAGACAGAGAGACAGAGAAAGACAGCAGTTTTGAAAGGGGGAAATAGGAGAGGGAGTGAGCAAGGCTGATTGTACTCTTCTACTTTGCTTGCAGGCATCACAGACACCAGGAAAAATCAATCACACAATCAGTGAATCAATCAATAGAAACAATCAGTCAATAAGTCATTACGTAAGCAAGTAAGTACATAACTTAGTTAGTACATAAATATGTTAGTTAGTTAGTAAATAAATAAGTTGGTATATTAAATAATAAACGTTAGTAAGTAAATAAGTTAGTTAGTAATTAGTTGTTAAATTAGTTATTAAGTTATTAGTTAGTAAGTAACTAAATCAGTACATGTATGATGTGATGTTAAAGCAACATTCAACTTGAGCCTTGCAAAAAAAAAAAAAAAAATTTAGATCATTCAAAACAAAATATCTTTATCCATGTTCATTAACACAGACAGCCAAAGGCATGATTCCCCCCCATATTTCACTGTGCCCCCCCCTCCCTATCACCCCCTACCTGTGACTTCTCCACGGAGGCGTTGTGCTTGTCGCACATGGGGCTGATCTCCATGCCGCCTCCCTACCACCCTCCAACCCCTCACCCCCCCATATCCTCCACCGCCGCCCCTACTGTACCTGTGACTTCTCCACGGAGGCGTTGTGCTTGTCACACATGGGGCTGATCTCCATGCCGCGCTCCCTCTCGCGGTCCCCCTGGCTGAAGAACTCCTCCATGATGCGGTCGGTCCACTGCCGGTACAGCTGCAGGGGCTTGGTGGGGTTGCTCAGGTCCGCACAGTGCACCATGTTCTGCAGCACCTGGTGGGCCACACACACATACACACACGCACGCACACACACACACACAAAGACCTCAGATTACATATCACATACATAACATATGGGAAATGTCATTTCATTTTCGTTATTTGTCAGGTATTTATGATATTTATATTATGATATATATAAACATGCATGATAATGTATTTCACTGATTCTTGAGAATGTGGCTAAAACAGGTTTTAATTTTGGAAAAAAAAAGTCAGTTGAAATACAAAATAATTAATTATATAATCATAGACCAAAGTCTTGACTATTCGGGAATGTACTGGAACAACCTCCCCATTTTGTTTTTTTTTCAGAAAACAGATGTTTTTCTGATTTGTACTTTGTTTTTGTCAACACCGTCAGACATAATTAAAAGCCATTAAAATTATAATCATTTTGTTGTATAAATATCTGGAGTTCTTAAACCATTATCTGTCATTCTTGCTTCACCTATATGCTGTTAAATGTTAAAAAAACACTTTTGTTAAGTTTTTATACTGTTTCATGTTTGCTCACTTTAAAATATTTAGAGACATACAACATTTACTTTAAGCCTACATTAAACACATGGTGTTTTTTGTGTAACAAATATGTTTTATTATAAGTAATCATTATTACTTTTAAAAAAATAACAGCACTTCAGACATATATTGTAAGCATATTCATTTAAAACACCTTCTGACGGTGGTGACGGTGGTGACATTAGAACTGACTGTGATGACACTACTCTGACGGTGGTGACAGTGGCCTCATTTTCACCTATATTTCCAAAAAAAAGCCTTCTCAGGTCAATGGCATCTTATTTAAACACTTTATTTAACTAGTTTGTCATCACTGACATCATCTTTAACAGTCTTGTAGTGCCCTCTACACATACTGATAACGGTGGCATTTTAAGTAACATCACTTCTCACACAATTTTCTGTTAACATCACTTAATCACAACTTTCTGTTATGATAATAATAAAAAACAATACTGGTACTGTACAGTGGTAGAGTATTTTACTGGTCATTGAAGGGTCAAGCTCACCAAAACGAGCGGATCAGAGCAGGCTAAACTATCTACGTCACTAGGTTGTAAGCCCCGCCCAGAGCCATGTGTGGCACGCCCACATCGCAGAGGAAGAACAGTGGACAGAAGCTAGGTGAGCGAAAGACAGCGAATTTGCCCAATCAGAAGTGCCTTATTGACACGTCATGGATATTCACAAGGGACACTGGAAAAGCCAGTCGTTTAACCACTAGACCTGTTCTAGCTTACAGAAAACAGCGTCAAGCAAGAGATTTAGGACATAATTTTTCACTTGACTCAATTACTCACATGAGCTGTGCTTGCCGGCGACTCATTAGGGTAAATGCCTAAAAAAAGTAAACTGAACTGAACAGAAAATTAAAAGACAAACCATACCAAACCACACACACTACAGGGTAACCCCCTGAGAAAAAAAACTCCGGTAGTGATAGAATGAGAGCGAGGTGGGAGTGGCAGGTGATTGAGCGGAGAGTGTAGTGTGGTGGAAAGTTACCGACACAGAGTTAAACTATGACAGTAATAACCTGTTACAAATAATGTAATAAAAAAAAACTTTAAAATGAAATAACTGCAACCAATGATGTAATCATTTCTTAATCAAAGATTTATTGATTAAACACTACTTTAGAATCTATTGTTACTATTGTCTCTCTCACATAGCTGTTAAAAGACCTGGTCACACTCTGCTTTTCTCTTTACATAACTGTCACTCTTATCTAGCAGTCATAATTATTTATCTATTCATATACTGTCATATTTTTTACCTGGGGGTACCTGTACCTGTTACAGACATGCAAATTCTCTTGCAGAGCTCAGAACTGACCACTAGGCTTCTGCTCGGTCCGTGTAACGCTTTGGAGTGCTTAGACTTAAAAATCCATTATTAGGGCCCGAACACAGGAGCTGCAGGCTGTGGCCTGCACCGGAGAGGCGAAGCCCTATTGTTTCTGTAAGGAATATTTATTATTAGGGCCCAAGCACCGGAGATGCAGGCTGTGGCCTGCACCGGAGGCGCAAAGCCCTATTGTTTCTGTAAAGATTATTATTATTATTATTATTCACTGATTCTTGAGGTTAATGAAGCACTATAGGATGTAGTAGTATTTATTCTGATCAACAATTATTGTTGAGCCGCCACTGAAGTTCACAAAGACATTTTTGTCACCACCGTCAGACTGTATGTCACCACTGTCAGACACAAAACCTGACAGTGGTGACATCTGACGGTGGTGATAAAAACCCACTCTTTTCCATAATATGAATGAGTCATTCACATTAGCCATCTTGTTTTCCCTCTGTTGTTAGCTTCTCCATGTATCTTCTTAAAAAGTACATATTAATGCTATAATCTAAAGTAATATTTTTCATACAAAAGAGACGGTGTTGACACGTTATGGTTGTGACCGTGGCAGTAGCAAAAAATATTTACAAAATAGTAAAACTTATGGGAGCTTCAGAGATGGTGTTGCATGCAGTATAGCTGAAGGTTCAAAAAGAGGGTCCTTAGGAATGTAGTTGTCCTTATATCTGCCTGATTTTAATGCTTTTTGAAAATATCTGACGGTGGTGACAAATATGTGGGACACATTTTGAGTAACCACAAAATAATAATAAATGCTGTTCAAACTTCACTGTTTGCTGTTTTTCATATATATTTTAATATGGTCTTTCTTGTGATGTATACATTATTCAGTTCCATTATCATTTTTTAGTTTTTTAAGCAAGTTTAAATGATAAGCTCATCACTGAGGACAGCTGGTTTTATAGGTGGCGGGCAAAGAAAGAGTGATTAAATAAATTAAAATAGGTATAAACCTTTGAAACAAACTTACATATGTGCAGAAAAGCCCTTGATTATAACTTTAAGTGTTTTTATTTGTGTTTAAGTTATTGGTTTCTAACAGAATGAGCACTTAAGTGGGCGGGACATGTTTTTGCCAAAGTTTCAAGAATCAGTGATTTGTATTTTCTTGCCAAAGCACTTTAAGCTACATCTTTTGCATTAAATGTGCTATACAAGTAAAGATTATTATTATTACATACTGTATGCAGACAGGTTTTCACACATACAGCAGACCTGCTCTTTATGCTGGATATGACAAAGGTACTATTTATGCAAAACTGCTAAAAACGACAGCTTTTTGGCTTCTCATCGTCAAGCTGTCAGGTTTTAATGACAACCACGGTAAATGGGAGATGGAAAATTACCCTTTCGTTAAGACTGAAAAAAATGTTCGCGGAAAGCAGTGCAAAATAATAATAATAATAATAATAATAATAACCTTTACTTGTATAGCACAGTTCATACATACAAGATGCAGCTCAAAGTGCTTCACAGTTTGGCAAGGTTACAAACAAAACAGCATTAGTCACAACAACGCAATGCCCCGTTGATGCAGGCTCTTGCGTGAGCACATGCAAAAAGTCCGTAGGGGCAACAGGGGTGAGGAAAAACTCCCCGAATTGTATGTGGTTGAATCAAACCGGGAAAAAAAATAAAATAAAAAAAAATACCCCCAGATGTGCAGTATGGGACATGGGAAAAACACCTCAACACTCACACGCCCCAGCAGAGCCAGTGAGTCACTATGACGTACAGAGTTACGCACCAGAGTGCATTTATGCTGTACTGTACATGAGCATTACAAAGACCTGCTCTGCCTCTCTGAGGGTTACGTCATAGTCAGCGCCTAATTAGTCACAGTTAGTCACAGCGCAGTTGATTATGAAGTGATTGTCTAATACACATCTGCTGCACATAATGAATGAGACAAAGAAAGGGGAAAAAAAACAAAAAAAAAGCACCACAGCGCTGTGCATTGGCAATATATTAACAAGAAGGAGTTTGTGAAAGAGTGTTTTGCAGTTGGGGGGGACAGCAACGCCAGTGAGGGGGGTGGGGTGGATCGGTCAAACAAAATATCTTTATCCATGTTCATTAACACAGACAGCCAAAAGGCATCTTTCTTCTTCACGGCTCTCTCTACTCTCTACCCCCCATATCCTACTGTGAAGTAGGTGGGCACTGCTTTGCTGCCCCCCCCCCCCCCCCCCCCCCCCCCCCCCCACCCCATCACATCCCCCGCCCCCCAATATCCTCCACCATCCTGTGGTCAGGATGATTCAGGGAGCCCAGAGCTTCACAGGCGCCCACAGAAAACAATGATATGGTCAGGGTGGGACCCCGAAACTATTTTCTTTCAGGGTGCCCGCAATCTGTAGTGGAGCCCCACAGTTGCGTCCATCACACTAACTGACCTGTATCCTGTCTGAGTAGTTGTCCAGGAGTAACACTCCAGAGCTGGTGACTTTTTTTGTCTCCACCATGGTCTTCAGGTCAGCCAGCAGGTTCATGTGCTTGGACATGTCCGTCGCTAAGACCTGGGGGGAAAAAGACCCACAAACAAAAATAAATAAATAAATGAATTACACACACACACACACACACACACACAGACACAGACAGACACAGACACACACACACACACACACACACACACACGTACACACACACACACACACACACACACACACACACACACACACAAGAGCGAACGGGGGAGAGGCACAGTTTGACGTCAGAGAGTTAAATTTGACCAGTGATTTTGGGTCACTCCTCAGGGGAAGAGCTGTGCCTGTGTGGCTGTGTGGCTGTGTAGCTGTGTGGCTGTGTTGCTGTGTTGCTGCAGCTACAGCTGTGGTTGCGGTTGTTGCGGCTACTCACAATGTCAATAACCATCTTGCGCAGGGATTGTCTCTGTTTTTTGGTCAGGTTCTGGAAGATGTCACAGTTCTCCTCCTGCAGCAGCTTGAAGCCCACAGCCAGGTGATGGTTCTCCAACACCGATGAGTCATTGTACATCAGAGCCAACTCAGAGTCTGAGAGAGAGAAGAAGGAGAAGAAAGAGAGAGAGAGAGAAAGGGATAGAGAGAGGAGTAGGGGGGAGAAAGAGAGAGAAAGTGAGAGAGAGAGAGAGAGAAGAAAGATGAATAGAGACAGAGAGAGAGCGAAAGATAGAGAGAGAGAAAAAGAAAGAGAGGGAAAGACAGAAAGTAAGTGTGTGAAAGAGAGAGGTGGTAAGAGACAGAGTGAGAGAGACAGCGAGAGGGAGAAAGGGGGAGACAGAAAAAAAGATTGCAAAGAGAGTTAAGTCATCAAAAGTGGCCAAAAGTATTTAAAAAGAATAAACAGGGATTGAGAAGGTGTCCCTAGAGACAATGCTGTAGGCAGTCTTATGCTGCTGTGTGTGTGTGTGTGTGTGTGTGTGTGTGTGTGTGTGTGTGTGTGTGTGTGTGTGTGTGTGGTGCGATGGAGCTCCTGAAATCAGTTAGTCCTCTAAAGCTCCTCTATGACTCACTGCAGGGGGGTCCCCAGGGATTCCCTCAGTAGGGATGTAAACACACACACACAGACACAGACACACACACACACACACACACACACAGACACACACGCACACATGCACACACACACAGACACCCACACACACACTCTCTCTTCCTCTCATCCACACACACACACACACACACACACACACACACACACACTCGCTCTCACACACACACTCTCTCTCTCTCTCTCATCCACACACACACACACACACACAAACGGTTCTATTAAACACTCTGGAACAGGTTTGCACATAAACACAGACACACTTACAGTGTCGTGAACACAGATGCTGTCACACACCAACACATAGAGACACACAAACAGACACAGAGACACAGACACGGACATAGACACAGACATACACACACACAAACACATACACACACACACACACACTTTTCTGGGCCTCCCCTGACTTACAGGGTTTCAGAAATTCCCAAAAGCTCACACCTACTCACTCAATGTGTGATTCACGGACTGACACACACACAAACACACACACACACACACACATTGACTGACTCACACACACACACACACACACACACACACACACACACACACACACACACACACACATGTAAGACACATACCTACTCACTCAATGTGTGATACTCAGACTGACAGGAAGACAGGCAGACACACACACACACACACACCCCACACACACACACACACATGCACATGTAAAACACACACCAACTCAGGCAGAGAAAAACATGCACAAACAAGGACGAGTGGTCCTTGGCAAGATTGATCGCTCCGGTAAGGTTCACGTGTCCAGTATCGGGTGTCATGTTTACATCCTGATCACATGTCCGTAACCACACGCTTAAGGATGCACAGACTGACCTCACGTGCCCACCTGAGGGCATGACTTTTTAATGGACACACACTCTGTACACACACTCTGTACAGCCCAAAGCCTCCAAAGCATTATGTTGCAGTGGTTTCATTTGGCATTAGCTCAATCTTCCATTTACCACCGTATGATACTAATTTCCATTACACAGATTTTTTTTTCTTTCATCAGTGTTTTTGGCCGTTTGTGCTGTTATTAGATGGGACAGTGAAGACTTAGACAGGAAGTCCCCACCTGAGGCCATGACTTTTTAATGGACACACACTCTGTACAGTCCAAAGCCACCAAAGCATTATATTGCAGTGGTTTTTAATTTTGCATTAGCTCACCGTTGGTAAACAATATATATTTTTTACATAAACCCAAATCCGACCTGGGTCATTTCCCAACCCTACCCAATCTCTCTCTCCCACTCATTTCCTGTCACCATCTTCACTGTCCTATCGCAATAAAGGCAAAAAAGCCCAAAAAGCCCAAAAATATACTTAAAAAATAAATAAATAGTTTTTTTTCTCCTGTGCAGGGTACTGGCACTTGTACACGCTAAAGAGACACAATACTCACTAGTGTTGATGAGGAACTGGTTGGACACGCCTGGGTGGTCAACGTCATGAATGGCACTGGCGAAAATGGCAGCAAGAATTTCAAGGTCTGTGAACACCGCCTGCAGTAGGAGAAGAAGAAGAGTGTGGCCCTTACTATACAGCCATCAGCAGGATCTTACCAGACACATTACATTTTTTACATTACATTTAGCAGATGCTTTTATCCAAAGCGACTTACAAAAAGGAGGACATAAGCTAACAGGGGTGTAGAGGAACACAGAGTAAGCAGACTACCTCCATACATACAGGGATATGTATGTGCCTAAGTAAGTTTCCCAGAGCAGAGACACTACAGACACACATACTTCCCACATGGGGACAGAGTAAGAGAGAGAGAGACACACGTGGCTTGCTAAATTTCTCCCACCAGCTGTAACATTACTCTACCTGCATAGAGGACAAGCATTGTGATGCAGTAGCTTTATTTTGGCAATAGGTCACAGGTGGTGAACTATTTATTTTCTTAAATCACATTTTCCAAGTTGCTTCCTCTATCGGTAGTTGCATTGAAACCCCAGCATTTTTCAAAAGTAATCATGTGACTAAACAAGCACAGTCTCAAGCTGAAAGCATTTTAAAAAATCAAATAAAAAATCAAACGTTACACTCAAAATTACATTTTCTCAGTTTCTGCATTTTGTGACCATGCCCATTTTTCCCTCTGATACTATAAATACTAAATACTATAAGTACTATTTATACTATTTATACTCAGACATTATAAATAGTAATAATTATGTAGGGAGGAGGCTTACCTCTAAGGCAGGGGTGGACAGCAGCACGTGGGTGGACTGGGCGACGTCAGCAGCATGGATATTGTTGTGGTAGGCAACATCTGCGTGGTAATGGTCTTCTAAAGTCATTAGGTAGGTAATGAAGGTGTCTAGTGGAATCTTAAACGTCTTTAACAAGTCCCTCTCCTGTTGACGTGGGAAAATAAGTTTTAATTACAGCATGGCAAATGTTCGAATGTGCAAATAACAGTAACAGTAATCTGTGGGATGAAATGTCATGCTCTTGCTCTGGTTACCTGGAATATCGTGTACATCATGACTGTTAAGGGTCTGTTGCCGGAGAACTCTGTGACTTTGAAAACATTAAGGCCCCATTTGTTAATGTCCTCCAGCTCCTGTAAGGCAAAGACAAAGACAGAGATGCTGTAAGGGCCTAACAGCCACCAACACAGGACTACTGAGGACCTGGATGTTAATCCACTTGTAGAACGTATTGTGAGCTTGTGGATTTTGCAATTGCTAAAGCACACTTGACATTTCTTTGTCTGTGAAGATTCTCATTCATCCAGGTCATGGTAGTACAAGAAGCTAAGTTGTACGCAACTTCTTGAAAACGTACAACTTCACATTTCTTTGACATCTTTTACATTACTCTCATATCAGTGTGTGTACTGGCACTACAGACACAGAATATAAAACTCTTATGAGGCACTATAAAGCATCTAAACTCAGTTTGACAAATTATGCAGTTAATGCCTTTTGGCTTTGTAGGGCAGTACTCCCATAAGGCATATACAGCAGGGGCACAGAGGGGTGTGGCAGCCCGGGTGTGTGTGTGTGTGTGTGTGTATGTGTGTGTGTGTGTGTGTGTGTGTGTGTGGGGAGGGGGTTGCGGCCGCCCAGCGGTCAGGGGCTGCGGAGGAACGGACCTTGGCCAGCTCGTCCTCGGTCTCCGTCTTGACGCCGAAGCGCGGGATGTTGGAGTTGGTGAGGCTGGAGCTGTGCATGAGCTTCTTGACGCCGCTGATCTGAGACATCGGACGCTTCTTCTTGTCCTTCTCCTTCTGGCTCTGCGGAGACGGCATCTCCACCTCATGCTGCTTGTCTGGAGGACAGAGAGAGAGAGAGAGAGAGAGAGGGAGAGAGAGAGAGAGAGGGGGGGGGGGAGGGAGGGAGATAGGAAGAGAGGGAGCGAGAGACAGACAGAGCGAGAGACAGAGAAATAGAGACAGAGAGAGAGGGAGAGAGGGAAAGAGACAGAAAGAGAGACAGAGAGAGACAGAAAGACAGAGGGAGAGAGAGAAAGACAGACAGAGAGAGAGAGAGACAGAAAAAAGAGAGAGAGAGACAGAGAAAGAGAGAGAGAAAGAGACAAACAGAGGGAGAGAGAGAGAAAGAGAGAGAGACGGACATGATCTTTAACTTTTGATTCTAACATTAGCTTTTGCATCCATTTTTTTGATATCTGTTTTTGTGTACAAAAATTTACGAAGGAGTTTATTCTGCATTCATTCTAAACTTATTGCAACAGCAGTCAGCATGTATATGTATTGTATGTGCACAAAGCAAATATGCACATCTGACAGGGCTTGGTGTTCCTCATCACAAAATCTCCAGTCTTGCCATTCACACCAAATGGCAACTGAATATATCTGAACAGGGTACATGTAGGGGGGATGCATGCATACAGCCATTCAAGGCTTTCAAGAGACCATTTATTTTACAGGGTACATGTAGGGATGTAGGGGGGATGCATGCATACAGCCATTCAAGGCTTTCAAGGGGCCATTTATTTTCCCCAATCAGGAGGCGGACAGCTACTGCTACTGCCCTGCGCACTGGAGGAAGGGGGTGGTGGATGGTCCCAAGGCTGCACTGGCTTACCTAAGAATGTGCTTGATATGAACTCCGACACCTGGTTCCCCGACCGGCTCATCTCCGACAGATGGGTGAGCTCTCTGTTCAGCATCCTCTTGAACTAAGGGGGGGAGAGAAAAAGTGTGGGTGTCAAAAACATATGGCATCCTGTCTAACACACAGCTATTCTCAACGCGTCTCGCGAAGGAGGTCTTTGGCAGCGTGTCAGCTGAACACACAATGGATGATGTTACATAATTCAGCAGGATTGCTAAAAGAGCAGAATCAACACTACCATGCTGTAGAGTGTACTTACAAATAAGCAACATGAAAAACTGTTTTTGTTATTTAAAGCTTTAAAGTTACACATCACATAAGGCAGGAATCAGTCTAGGCATCAGTTTGCAGTCTACAGACATAACAGGAGCTACACATATGCGCCTGGGAAGAACGCAAGAACAAACCAAGATTTTTTTCCAAGCAATTTTTTGCATCTATTATGTCCATTATTGACATTTACAGTGCAGAGATTTACAGTGGGAAGATTTTAGAGAGATTTTAATATCAGTAACACCATCAATATGTTCTCAAGATGTGGTGCAGTAAGGTTTAGAGGCATGGACAAATAACAGCTGAAACAAACACTAATAATCAAAAATGAAACAAACTATTCTTTATTTTTATATATTTTCATATATTACTTAAGTTATTTGATGGGCTTGTAATATGTATGTGTTCCTTTCTTAAATGCTACGCATAGCCGGTTATATCTCTCTGAAAACTGTATTTTTACAGTTTTACAGTAGAACCTGATTACAGCCATACTAACAAAACCTATCAAACTATCTTTAGGCATCACCTTACTCCCAACCAAAAAAGTGTAGTTTAATCACACACACACACACACATACACACACACACACACACAGATATATATATATATAAACCAGCTACTGCTACATAATCTGCTGCAAAATCATTGTCACACAAAATATCGTAATGAACTGTTGGCCATTTTAATTCCTTTGCTCTTGGATCTTGCCAAGAATGCTCTCGTCACCATCTCCCATGGTCACATACGCCATGGAGGTACCCAAAAAAGACCTCAGCTCCGAGCTTAATTTAGCAACACGCACACACACTCCGCACACACACCTGCAGCCACAGAGAGACATTACACATTACCTTCATCATATGCACACACACAGGCGCGCGCACACACACACACACACACACACACACACACACACACATACAAACACACGCACACACAAACACACACACAAACGCACAATCACACACACACACACACACACACACACACAGGCACAGATTTGAGACAGTATGGGGTCAGAGACAGCAGACGCTCGGAGGGTGGGGGGTGGCAGTGAGGAAAGGTACTGTAGGTAGCAGGGAGCAGCAAAGCCCTAGCAAACAATGGAAATCGCCTGCTAAACTGTCTGGGTCCTGCCCAACCAAATCAACAACACAACACACGACATGACATGACATGACCCAAATTCTACATAAAAGGGATCGATCTAGCTGTTTTAAGACTTTATTTAGGTCAATCTCTCAGTTAATCAATATCCCACCCACCATCCATCAACCTACTGTCAATCTGCCTACCTACAAGGCACATTTTCTTCACTTCACACCTCTCTCTCTTTCTCCCTCTCTCTCTCCCTCTCTCTCTCTCTCTCTCCATCTCTCTCTTTCTGTCTGTCTCTCCTTCAGTTCTCTGATTTCCTCCAGTATGCGGTTGTGGTGTTGTGTGGAGTAAAGCGACAGAGGCCATTTACCTTGATATATCCCCATGACACTGTGAGCAGGTAGTTTGTCTCAGGCATTTTGAACACACAGTTAGTCCACATGTAACACAGAGCAAAATGGTAGTAAAAAGGTAGCAAAGAGCCTCAGCATCTCAATGGCCGCAACCACACACACACACTCAGAGGCCGTCTTGTAAAAAAATCCCTTTTGCGCTGCGCTACCTAGCTTGAACCCGGAGCAGAGGCTTCCACATATTCCAATCCTGTTCCCAGATCCGTCCGCACAGGTAGAACATCCCGTTTAGGTAGAATATCCCCCATAAAGGGTCCGACATTCCGGCTCAGTCCGGAGCGCTAGGCTGAAAGGCATTCCTGGGAAAGCAGTCTGTGCGTATCTGGTAGGCTGGTGCTGGATTGGGAAGAGGGAAGCAGTTCGTCCGTATGTAGTAGGCTGGTGCTGGATTGGGAAGAGGGAAGCAGTCCGTCCGTATGTGGGAGGCTGGTGCTGGATTGGGAAGAGGGAAGCAGTCCGTCCGTATGTGGGAGGCTGGTGCTGGATTGGGAAGAGGGAAGCGCCTGGGGAGGCAGTCCGTGCGTATGTGGAAGGCTGCTAGTAGATTGGGAAGAGGGATGCAGTCCGTCTGTATGTGGAAGGCTGCTGGTAGATTGGGAAGAGGGATGAGGTCCGTCCGTATGTGTTAGGCTGGTGGTAGATTGGGAAGAGGGAAGCAGTCCGTGCGTGTGTGGGAGGCTGCTGGTACTGTAGAAGGGATGAGGGCAGAGAGATGTGACAGCTGGAAGCAAAGTGAGGTGGTCCGTCCTCCAGCGATGGTTTCCAAATAAGGCTCGCTCCACCTCACCTCACACCGTCACGCATGTGAGAAAGGGGGCGGGCTATGGGGAGGCACGACAGGCAGCAGTGCGCGGCTCACTCAAACGCAGCCCAGCCAATGGCACGGCGCTGGATGAGATCATGCTCGTGTCTGATTGGTGGAGGGGAGCAGTGGAGGAGGGCCGGGGTTTGGGAGGGATGGCTGGTCTCAGGAGAGGGTCTCTCAGTGGTCCCTCCCTCTCCTCCTCCTCCCTCTCCTCCTTCCTCTGTTCTCCTGTGCCTGCCGTGCAGGGTAGCGAGATGGTGACTGCTCTGTTTGGGAGGACTGTGCTTCGGCCAGGCGTGCAATCACACAATACACACTCACAACCCATCCAGGGAGATGCCCTACTTTAATGTATGTGTGTGTGTGTAATGTGTGTGTGTGTGTGTGTGTGTGTGTGTGTGTGTGTGTATGATGCATTCGTTATGTACTCTATGTATGTTATGTGTATGTAGTGTGTGTGGGTGTGTGTTTGCATGTCATCATGATCAGGTATGTTGTAATGTATTGTGTCAAGTTGAAAACATTGTCTATGTAAAGCATACCTACAGTACTGCATGTACCTTAATCTATTAGCACACATCAACAAAACTGTGCATGTACTGTATGTATGTGTGTGTGTGTGTGTGTGTGTGTGTGTGTGTGTGTGCGCGTGTGTATGTTCGTTCATGCCTTTATTCATGAGGATGAGCTCATCGTCATGACATGAGTTTCTGGAAAGGAGAAATTGCCTCATCGCTGGTCATGAAACAGTGAGGCTCGTTAGTGATTCACGTCTCCTTCTCGAAAGGGCCCCACAAGAGGAACATGTGATTTAACGATAATGCTCAACAGCCATCAAAGCACAACGACACACTGAGGGGGGCTAGCGTGCGTAGGTAAACACTAATGAATCGCGTATTGCTGCTCTGTTGCTACCACTTGACGTATGATTAAATTAAAAAGGGCTTTTTTAGCATTTATGACTGAGGGAGACAGTTTAACTGCAATCAGTGGCACTCAAAGGGAGGGCGTGGGTAATGCGTTTGTGTGTGTGTGTGTGTGTGTGTGTGTGTGTGTGTGTGCATGTGTGTGTGTGTGTGTGTGTGTGTGTGTGTGTGTGTGTGTGTGTGTGTGTGGGTGTGTGTGTGTGTGTGTGTGTGTCTGTGCATGTGTGTGTATATGTATGTGCGTATGAGTGTGTTTTTGTCTGTATGTGCACATGGTGTGTGTTTGGGCGTGCATATGTGTGTGTGTGTGTGTGTGTGAGTGTGTGTGTGCATATGTGTGTGTGTGTGTGTGCATGTGAGTGTGCTGGGGTGAGGGGTTACTGTTTGAAGCCCTGATGAGGCACATTGACGTGGAATATGATGAGGGCCCATAAGGTCCTCTGCCCAAGGTTAAGAGGGCTACAGATCCCAGGCCAGCAGTGCTGCTGTAACATACAATCCACACGCTTGGCCAATATTCTCTTCTGTGATTTTAGAAAACACAGCATTGATTTCAAAGTAACAGTTATTCTATGTATCTATTCTATTTAGTCTTTTAAAGCTTTGTTTGTTTTGAAATGTTTGTGGAATGTTTTGTGCATGTGTGACTACTGATGCTACCACTGCAAAATACTTGTGTGTGTGTGTGTGTTTGTTTGTGTGTGGGGTGGGGTGATAACATCATCTAAGATGTATATCAGCTTGGTGTCTCTCTGGCATTTTGTGCTGCAAACTGCTGTATCAGTTTGACGAAGACAAAGTTTCAGTAATCAAAGAAGATGACAGTAATCAAACAGGCTTGCATAACTCCTTCCTCTCTGTGAGGATAATGTTTCACATGAAGAAAAGTAAAAAGTCAATAATTTGCGGATAAAAGTCTCTTTGTAGCTTGTCACGTTGATGAGATATGATGTGAGGAAGTGTGGTGTTGAACTCGGAAGACTTCTCTTAGAGTTGGTTTGCCATTTTGTCATCTCTACTTTATCACAGATGGTCTTAGGACGCTACAACTATCATCTGTTTTTCTTCTTCTTCTTCTTTTTCTGTCCTTTCTTCTCCTTCTTTATGTGTGTATAACACAAAAAAAACATCTATGAGATGACTTCACACCTTCGCTCCCTGGTGATGCCCACGGCATTGTGGGTAATTTACAGCTTCTGTGGAACAGATGAGGCAGTCCGCTCTCCAGCTATGATAGCTATGACACCTCTGTGTTTTTTTTCTACCTTTCCCTTTTCTTTCATTTTTTTTAACAAATCTCACGCCCAGTAATAGACCACCGTCCCACAAGAACACAGACCGTCCAGCTTTCTATTGTTAGCCCAGCGGGGAGGTGTGAACACACCCTTTGGGATCACAAACAAGAGAAAACACACACACATCGTGCTATATTTAGCCGAAACTTCTGGTCTGGTGTGGGGTGTTGTGTGTTGGGGTGTTGTGGTGTTTTGTTGTGGTGGGTCACATGTAGCCCATGTGCAAAGGCTCCATATAGTCCCACCTGGCGGCCTGGACCCAATCGATCGCTGCTGAAGTGGAGGAGAAAACCTCCATAAGGGCAATTAGCTTGTACTTATATGTAAGCCTGTGTGGCTGTGTGTTTAAGTCTGTGTGTGTGTGTGTGTGTGTGTGTGTGTGTGTATGTGTGTGTTTGTATGTCTTTGTCTATGTATGTCTGTGTCTCTGTGTCTGTCTGTGTGTCTCTATGTGTCTTTGTGGGTGTGTGACAGCATCTGTGTATGCGACACTCTTAAAGTGTGTCTGTGTTAATGTGCAAACCTGTTTCAGAGTGTTTAATAGGACTGCTTGTGTGTGTGAGGAGGGACTGGTGTTCTTGGTTTGGTTCATAAAACTCCACGGTGGTAACAACAATACTGATGGTGTGAACTGCTGTCCAGGGACTTCAGCATTCATGGCCTTCTGCTACGCCAAACTATTCACACAAGCCTATCACACAAGATGGCTCTCTTGTGTCTTCCTGCCAAACTGTTGAAGCACTTTGAGCTACATCTTGTATGAATTTTGCTATACAAATACAGTTATTATTAAAGACTGCTGATCACGGTTATTTGCAGACCACTGCCCACACACACACACACAGACACACAGACACACAGACAGACACACACACAGACACACACACAGACTCACACACACACAAATAGCACTGGCCTTACAGTCAGGATGTGTGTAGTGTCATTCCACTCCACCAGTCAGTACTCCACCAATCACTACTAACTAAATTTTAGCTTCGGGAGGATTTTGCTGAATACAGCTAAGGCCTCCGCAAACCGGTTCCGGCAGCATTGCGGAGCACTTTCGAATTTGACCATTTTGCTTGCCCCTGCACCCTGGCGGTGCACTGCCTAGCATTTATCCATCACATGACTGAACCTGGGCAGATGTATCTACAACATACATAGAGCTACAGTAGGGCTGGGAATTACAGGACATACTGGGGGGTACAGGACCCCCAAAATCAACACCTAGCAGCCCCAAATAAAAATAGTGGGGTTGGGGGGGTACCAACATACTGTATTAACGTAAGTAATGTAAAACATAAAAGGTAGTACCCCCCAATCTGGGAGGGGTAATTCACACTTTGGCGATATGGCAAAACATTTGATCACAATATATTGTTCCGTATTGGCCGATATCAGTTTTTTTTCACGAGTAGGGCTGGATGACAGAACTTCAAATCACATGACAATGCATGTGGTAGTGTGCTTTCAGGGAACACTACATAAACACACACGGTGGAATGCACAGAATATAAAGAAAAAGTTTAAAACGTAAATAGTAAAAACCGTAATAATAAACAACGATTACTAGTCATGTGCTTGATCATTGTTAATTAACAGTCACCATTGTCGGTTTGACTAATTTTTCAATGACGCAATTGCCCAGCCCCACACAGAGCCATTATAAGTGGAGGACAGAGGTACAGCAGAGCCAAAATGTGCGGCTGATCTGGCGTCTCTCTCCCTCCACCTGCCAGGAAGGAAGGAGTCTGTGGCGTCGCAGCCGAGGATGGGGCGCAAACAAGCCTTCTGACAGGCCCTGTGAGCGTTGCCATGGAGACCCAGAGGCAGCGCTGTGAGTGGCTGTGATGAGGCGTGTACGTTCCTGCAGACCCGCTCTCCTCTCCCGCTCCACGGCAACCAAACCACCCCCGAAACCCAAACCACCTCCCCCGCCCCCCCACCCCAAGCTCCATCTTTCTCCATGTCTCCTGCTGTAGCCCTCCTACCTTTGTCTCACTGCCTCTCTCTGGGCTTCTGTTATTATTATTATTATGAACAGTGCTGCTGCTAGCCAGACATACTGGGCTTTGCCCGCGCTCTGGTGGACTGGAGGGAGGAATAGAGGGTGGAAGTAGAGAAAGAAAAGTAAAAGACAAAGAGAGAGAAAGGGAAAGGCAGAGAGAGAGACAGACAGACAGACAGAGACACAGAGAGAGAAAGCAGAGAGGTAAATAGAAAGAGTAAGGGAGTGAAAGAGAAAAAAAGAAAGAGAGAGAGAGAGATGGGAAGATGAATATATATATAGACATATATACATATATATATACTGTATATATAGAGAGAGACAGGATAAATAGAGAGAGAGAGACAAAGACAGAGGTAGAGAAAGGTGAAGGAGTAAGAGAGAAAGAAGGGAACAGAGAGACAGACCGAGAGAGAGAGATGGGGGGATAAACAGAGAGCAAGAGAGGAAGAGAGGGTGAGACAGGGAGAGAGAGAAAGAGAGAGATGGGGAGATAAACAGAGAGCAAGAGAGAGAGAGAAAAAGAGAGAATGAAAGACAGAAAAACTGAAGAGGGGGTAAACTGAGAGAAAGAAAGAGAGAGAGAGAAGCAGAGAGAGAAGGGGGGATAAATAGAGAAAGATACAGAGATAGAGAGAGTGAAGAGAAAGGGAGAGAGAAAGAGTGAACGGTGGGGTAAAGAGAGAGATAAAGACAGACAGACAGAGAGAGAGAGAGTAAGGAGGGGGGAATAAATCGAGAGAGAGAGTGAAGAGGGGGGGATAAATCGAGAGACAGAGAGAGAGAGAGAGGGTGAAGAGAGGGGGGTAAATCAAGAGAGAAAGTGAGAAAGAGAGTGAAGAGGGGGGAATAAAGAGAGAGAGAGAGAGAGAGAAAGGGTGAAGGGGGGGATAAATAGAGAGAGAGAAAGAGAGAGAGAGAGAGGGAGAGAGAGAGAGTAAGGGGGGATGAATTGAGAGAGAGAGAGAGAGAGAGAGAGTAAGGGGGGATGAATCGGGGGAACGACTCAGTAGCTCATCAGTATGCAGAGCAGCTGGGCCCTGTGCTGGCTGTTCTGAGCATGCTCAGTGCGCGCCTGCATGACGATTTGCTGCTGTTACTGCTGTTGCTGCAAAACACCGGGAGCAGGATGCCATAGAAACAAGGGCTGGCTTTGCTACGCTTTGCTACGCTTTGCTACGTCTGTACACCAGGCAGCGCAGGCACACTGCTCTTTCAGCGCACGAAAAAACCACCAGCCGTCCCAGACTCCGCAACCGCAAGCAATTCACTACGTCACACAAGCGAGCTGAAATAGAAATAAATCTTGCCCTCCGTAAGGCTTACAGGTGGACTGCAGGGCGAAGGGGACGAGATGTGGGTGAGAGAGAGCTCGTGTGTGACCAGGGGGGGCTACATGTGAGACTAAGGCTGACCTTGGTGGGGAAAAATATGGATTCCAAAGCAGCAGCAATATTTCCCACAGCACAACACACACACAGTCTCTATCCTCTCAATGATGTGCCACAATGAAATATATTACAGATCAGCTACTGGTGTCATATGGATGAATCCAAATTAAGAGCCTCTAATAGTATATACTATACTATACTATAACCAGGTGCCATTGAGGGTGGACATCACCTAAAATCTTTCCCTTGTGTCTCTAATGTCATGATTTGACATCTCCATTATACTTCACATAGGAAGCAAGTCTATTTATTTCAAAACAATGTGATTTGGTTGTTGACTGATATATATCTGATGTAAATCTGATATATGTATATGTGTATGATGTCAAAGCAGGACACAATCACCAGGCAGACACAGGTTGCCAGCACACTGAACACATGTCCAAGCATCTTGGTAGGAACAACAACTTCAGCAATACCTCAGCAAACCTTTGCCAGTGCATGTGAACCTGGGGTGAAACTTTACTTTGCAAAATGTGGCCCTTTTGTGGCCCATGGTGAAATTCACCAGCTACTCAACAGTAACTTATTATTTTGTGTCTGAAATCTACCAGCCACTTTCTGTATTTTACCAGCCTGGTGGCTGGTGTGAATTTCTATCCAATGGTGACACAGAATGTAACAAACACAGGTAAAACAGCAGGTAAAGGTAAAGCAACAGTACATTGGTTCAGGCAGGTAAAGCAACAGCATACACAGCTACAGGTACAGCAACGGCATGTGGGGTCATAGAGGTAAACCAACAGCATACACAGGTACAGGTACAGGTACAGCATGTAAGGTCATACAGGTAAACCAACAACATACACAGCTGCAGATACAGCATACACAGCTACAGGTACAGCATGTAAAGTCGTACTGGTAAACCAACACCCTACACAGGTACAGGTACAGCTTGTAAGATCATACAGGTACAGCAACAGCATGTAAGGTCATAGAGGTAAAGCAACAGCATACACAGGTACAGGTAAAGCAACAGCATGTGGGGTCGTGCGGTGCGGTGCGGTGTGGGGGTCTCACCTTGTTGGAGGCCATCTCGCTGACCGAGTGTCTGGTCTGCAGGGTCTCCAGCTGGTCCAGGCACCAGTCCAGCTCCTCCAGGGTCTCGGTGGCCAGCTTCTGGTAGGCCTCCTCTGGGGGGGGGAGAGAGGAGGGCAGAGTCAGGGTCAGGGGGGGGTCAGTCCGGGGGCGCTTTAGGGGGCTAGCTGCTGCTGTGGCGGCAGAGGCGGAGGTGGAGGTGGAGGTGGCGGCTGCGTGGGGAGGGTCTTCCCCCCCGCCGCGCACCGCCATGTTGTCGGGAGCTTCTGGCTGGACGCATGGGCGGCTCTTCATGCCGCGGCGCCCTCCTGATCCACTTCCTCCTCCTACTCCTCTTCCTCCTCTTTCTCGGCGCGGGGTAAGGGGGCCTTGACCCCGGCCTGGGCCCCTGTCCCCGTCTCTGTCCCTGTCCCTACCTGCCAGATAGCAGTCCTCAACAGCGGTGGCAATAGTAGAAGAGGAGGACGAAGAGGAGGTGGAGGAGACAGAGGTGATGAAGGAGGTGGCGGGAATCCAGAGTGGAGGCCCTGACCACTGTTGCTCGGCCACCCCCAGCGATGAGGACACGGGCGTTACGACGGAACCCCGATGCAGGACGACGACAGAATCCTACGCCCCCCCAACACACACGGGTCCACGTACACAGCGAGAAACACAGCGGGTCCTCACAGAAAGCAGTTTACACAACACAAAGACACACACACAGACACAGACACACACTTAAGCTCAAAAAGTCCGTTAGGAGCAATACTGCTGTCAATCTCGTAGATCCAGCACGCTGTTCAGACCACAGTCATGTTTCCAGTTTTCCTGGAGAGTCGGCACAGTGAGCAGGCCCATGGCGGCGAGATGGAGAGCGGGCGAGCGAGAGAGAGAGAGGAGTGAGAGAGCGGAGCGAGAGGCTGGCACTCATGTACCCATCCTGTCAGGCGCAACAGCATCTCACGTCCCTGCAGTCTGGCCCACAACAAAGGAGACAGGCATGGGTATGGTGCGAGGCTGCCACACACACTTACACACACACACACAAACACCCACACACACACATCCACGCTCACACACTTTCACACGCAAGCGCACATTCACACACGTATCCACAGACCATATGCCTGGCTAGCGTTAAGAGCAAAAGCCTTGAAGACGTCTCCTCTCCTCCTCAGCCTGAGCTGGGTTAGTCACCCATGCAGAATGGAGGGACAGTCGCACCAGTTCAATTCCTACCGACACTTCCTCCTCCTCTTCCTCCTCCTCCTCTACTCCCACCTCCTCAACAGCTCCCCTCCCCTCCCTCCCTGTTTCCTTGTCTTGTCTTGTCTTGTCTTGTCTTTCTTGCCTTTCCCTCCTCTCTAAGCGAGCCCCGCACAGATGAGCATCGAGGAACAGTGGGCTGCTACGGTCGAACGTGAGCGGGGGGAGCGGGGAGCGGGGAGGGGGGTTGGGGTAGCGGCGGCAGCAGTAGCAGCAATGCCGCTTCCTCATGCAACAGAAGCCGGAGCCTTGGAGAGGGGGAGAGGGGGAGCACGCGTGAGAGAGAGAGAGAGAGAGAGAGAGAGAGAGGGAGACAGAGAGAGAGGGAGACAGAGAGAGAGAAAGAGGGAGAGAGAGAGATAGAGAGGGAGAGAGAGAGAGAGAGAGAGAGGGAGAGAGAGCCTGCATGGTGGCCGGGGATGAGCGATGGGGAAATCCTGGCATGGAGTTCAGCTGAAGCGGAGTGGGAGCGGGAAGGTGGGAAGTGTTTGGTGGAATCACTGTGTGTGTGTGTGTGTTCATGTGTGTGTCATGTATGTATGTTATGTGTATATAAAGTCATATGTATGTATGCATATGTAGATGTAGTGTGTGTATGTGCTTTTCCATGTCATCATGATCAGGTATGTTGTAATGTATTGTGTCATGTTGAGAACATTGTCTGTGTGAAGTATACCTACTGCATGTGCCTTAATCTCTCAGCACACATCAACAAAACTGTGCATGTATGTGTGTGTGTGTGTGTGTGTGTGGGTGCGGGGTGTGTGTGTATTCATGTGTGTGTGTATGTGTGTTTGTGCTCACATTCATGTGTGTGGTGTGAGTGTGTGTGTGGTGGTAAAACATGCTCAGTGACTACATTACTAAAATAACATTGTAAAGAATCTTCACATCCTATGTACTGGGGATTTACTTATCCCATGGGTAAACTGTTTGTGGGAATACTTAAAGATGTTTTCCCATTTCAGTAAAAAATGTATTACTGCATAACAACCTTACAGTGTTAATACTTTTCAATTAATTTAGTTTTGCACAGTTCCTAAATAATAATAATACATTACATAATAAATAAATTAACAAAATAAAATAAAGCTAATTAAAATAAAATAAAACCCTCTCTACTTAAAACAAAGGACACTTCACTGAGTCACCTGTTGTGATGTGATATGAATGAGTGAGTGAGTAAGTGAGTGAGTGAATGATGTGAGTGAGTGTGTGAGTGAATGAGTGAGTGAGTGAGTGAGTGAGTGAGTGAGTGAGTGAGTGAATGAGTGAGTGAGTGAGTGAGTGAGTGAGTGAGTGAGTGAGTGAGTGAATGAGTGAGTGAGTGAGTGAGTGACTGAATGAGTGAGTGAGTGAGTGAGTGAGTGGGTGAGTGAGTGAGTGAATGATGTGAGTGAGTGTGTGAGTGAGTGAGTGAGTGAGTGAGTGGGTGAGTGAGAGAGTGAGTGAGTGAGTGAATGAGTGAGTAAGTGAGTGTGTGAGTGGGTGAGTGAGTGAGTGAATGAGTGAGTGAGTGAATTAATGAGTGGGTGAGTGAGTGAGTGAGTGAGTGGGTGAGTGAGTGAGTGAGTGGGTGAGTGAGTGAGTGAGTGAGTGAGTGAGTGAGTGAGTGAGTGAGTGAGTGAGTGAATGACTAAGTGAGTGAGTGAATGAGTGAGTGAGTGACTGAGTGTGGTGTATGCATGTACGCATTGACAGGTTTAAGATGTGGACATGGGGTCTCGCTACGTGTATCACATGCACGTTCTCAGCCTTGCCTCGCAAAAAAAAAAAAAAAAACCCACAAACATCATCACTTCTCCATGGCAACCACACAGCTCCCTCTCTCTGACCCTCAGATTCTTTGTCTCACACACACTTAACTCTCTTTCTCCTCTCATGCTTCCTCCTCCTCTTTCCCTCCCTCTCTCCCCTCTTCCCCCTTTTCTTTTCCTCCTTCCCTGACTGTCTGTCCCTCCCTCTTTCATGTTCTCTCTCTCACTCTCTCTCGCCCTCTCTCTCTCTCTCTGTCTGTCTGTCTTTCCTTCATTCTCCAGTGGAAGTAAAGCCTGGGGTGGTAGTCTTTCTCTCTCTCTCCCCTCCATTCTCCTGTGGAAATGAAGCTTGGGGTGCGTCTTTCTCTCTCTCTCCCTCTCTCTCCCCCTCTCTCTGTCTCTCTCTCCCTCCCTCTGTCTCCTTCTCTGTCTCCTCCATTCTCCTGTGCAAGTGAGGCTTGGGGTGCCAGTCTTTCTGAGAGGGACGGTGCTGACGTCAATGACATTCTTCTCGTGCTTTAGTGCGACATCAGACACCGAGCCTGAGAGGCCACTCTACGCTACGGACCGCCGGGCTGCCCGCAAATCCTGGAGCGGATCGCATCACAGTGTCGGACCTGGACTGGACCGGACTGGACAGGAGGAGGAAACTTATTTTATTTTTTCATTGTCACCAGAATGACCTATAGAAGTAAGCAATGTGCAAAGTTAACATGTTATTGTCAGTTACCACAAGCAATACTACTTTAATTTAGATTTCAAAGAGAAATCAGTTTAGTGTACTAATAGCATGGTACATTTGGCTCAAGCCCAAGCGGCGCTCTGACAAGCAGGAGCTGTCTCCGTGTTGGGTCTGACAGAATTACTTATGATGAAGCTATGTGTTAATTGTAATGGTTAACTTGCATCTGTTTAATAAACTAATAATTAGTTTATTTACCATTCATATATATCTCCTCATGTGCCATAGCATTACTGTTGCCATTAGCTCTTATGCTGTATGGTGATATTGGGGGTAACCTTCTTGTTTCATGGAGGCGGATATATAGTGTCACTCTAATGCTCGCCATCCTAATACTATCTATACTACTATTAATACTAATACATACAAATTATTCAAATTCCAAAGGAGTAAAATCGCCGCACACTGGTATCCTTTGCTTAATAGTTTAATAGTGACTCACTATTAAACTATTAAGCAAAGGATACCAGTGTGCGGCGATTTTACTCCTTTGGAATTTGGATTACCTTTACTGCATCGCCAGCACCTGGACACTGGCTGTGCGCAGGGGCCTTGTGCTCTAAACATACAAATTATTATTCTATCCCGTCCATGAGTCCAGAACACGCAAACGCCTTTGTCCACTCTCAGTTCCATCGCTGGTCTGAAAAAGTGTATCTGTACAGAAGCGAGTGTGAGCGGGCGGAGGGAGAGTAGGTGAGTGAGCGAGTGAGCGAGTCCTCTTTGCACTTAGATGGTGCCAGAGACACGTCAGCACTTCATTAAAAGTCTGAGGTGTTAATGACGGAGCTGGCCAACATGGCTGACGGAACCAACACACACAGAACACAGGCACGAGCTGTAGCAGAGGGGACATGACTCACTACCAATTATCATCTAAAGTTCACTTCTCAATAGAACAGGCCAAACACAAACACACACACCCACACACACACGCACCCAAACACACACAGTCACACACACATATGAACACACACACGCACACACACATGAACACACACACACACACACACACACACACACACACACACACACACACACACACAAACACACACACACACACTGTAAAGTAGTGAAGTACACACAGTACTATGAAGTCAACAGATTTGTCTGAATTTCACTCTCACAACTGCACTAAATATGATAATAACTATCTTACGTAGTTGTTTTTAAAACAATCATGACACTTAAGGATATCTGGAGCTTTCGGATGAAGATGACATGAATCCATATTACTGCTAGTGTCTATCCTGGCAGAATCATATTCTCACAAACAGGGCCATAGTCAAAATCTTAAGGGTGAGGTCTGTGAATATTTTTGAAACATATTGAAATGCGTTAGGTTGAACTACACGTCACATAAGATATCCACTACTGAAATTACTTTGTTTTGAAGTTAGTTTTGAAAACAATTATTCGTGTGGCAAGAGTAAGACTAATTTAAACCTGACAGGTTTGACCTGCCCAAAGCAAAGAGGAATAAAGATATCACAGTTACCCACGGCAAACTCTACTTCTTTGGTTTATGGAATGATTTATTTCTTAACCACAAACAAGGAAGGTCCAGGTGACAGAGACATTAATCCATATCACAGCTAATGTGTCTCCTAGTCACACCCTGCCCCCCAGACCCCCAGGCCTTTCTGCACCCGTCTTATAGACCAAGTGCCTGTGCCTAAATTGAGACGAGCTAATCAATATATTGATGGATACTTGATAAATGAGGTGATTGAGGAGAGAGGGGAAGCCCCCTTACGCCCACAAACCCCCCACCCCCCCGCACTGGTTCCTCTGGCTACGCTATCGGGCAGCACTCACATCATTATGGCCATTTACATACACAACACACACACACAACACAACACAACACACACACACAACACAACACAACACACACACACAACACAACACAACACAACACAACACAACACAACACAACACAACACAACACACACATAACACAACACACACAGCCACACACACAACACATGACATAACACAACACACACAGCCAGGAACCTCCTGACATGTACAAAGATAATCATAAGGTCAAACCTACTAATACATTGCAAATGTAAATATACTTATAAACATATTTTACAGCATACTGATATATTCCTAACGTTTTTTCCTCTGGTTTCACCGGGTGTCCTGTCCTTTAATCTGTTTCTTGGTGTACCGTTATTTACAGAGAACTCACACACACACACATACACACACACACACACACACACACACACACACACACACACACACACACACACACAGCACACTGCTCTCCAAGGCTAAACAGGCAGCAGTTACAGAAGAGCATTCCCTGGACAGAAGAGCAAGAGGGGGCCACTGTGACACTGGGACACTGTGACACGCATGTCGGGCTGGTTCACGTGCTGCCGGGGGGTGGGGGCTGGTGGGGGAGTTAGGCGGGGGGCGTGGGGGCAGGGAGGGAGGCTGCTCAAGGACAGGGCTATTCTGGTCTCGTCAGGTCTCCCATGACAGGCCAGAGAGCACACCATGGCCAGACCATAACAACACTGACTCGCAAAACAACAACAACGACAGTGTGGAGTCCGAAGGGTGAGGTGGCAGAGACCTCTTTACAGCATATTACATTACATTACATTGCATTTGGCAGACGTTTTTATCCAAAGCGACTTACAAAAAGGAGGACATAAGCAGACAGAGGTGTAAAGGGACACAGAGTAAGCAAGCAGGCAACCCTTATACATACAGGGAGGTGCATGTGCCTGAATAAGTTTCCCGGAGCAGGGACACTACAGACATACATACTCCAACATGGGGACAGAGAAGAGTTTTGTTGTTGCACGCATAGAGCCACCTTGAGGTGGTACTGGCATCTTGTTTTGCCCATGGACTGTTGAAGGGGCTCCAGCAGCTGCCTTAAAGCAACACTAAAGCACTTTTTCGCTCTTCGGTCGCCCTACAGTTTGGAGGCGGAATTGTCTTTCTTATGTCTCATTCGAGCTACAGATTGGCGACCCGCTTTTGCAAACTTTCATTGTGCAGTGATAGCCCATGGAGGGCCGCAGAGGGGAGGGAATTCAGAAGTGCCATTCACCCTGTTACGGATTGATGAAACACTGAAACGATTTGGAAACATTATTTTAAGGTTGAAAAAAAAAACTGCTTAGAGTCGCTTTAATGCTGAGAGGTGTGGGGAGGACAGGCAGTTGGCACCATGTCAGTAATCCACAGTCAACATTTTGGCACTTGGGTGGTTCCATAGCAGAGAAAGTGATCCAACGGGACATTTGCTCAATTCAAAACATGTGGTTCACAAGCAGGGTGGAGGCTGGAGGGTCACACAGCTCCTATTGCTGTTGTGGTGTGTTACATGGGCCTCACAATGGAATACCATGATTTTGGCGCCCCCAACAGGACAATCCCCCAAATACAATCCCTTAAAACATATGCATGTATACACACATGTACGCACACACGCATGCATGCGCGCGCGCACACACACACACACACACACACACACACACACACACACACACACACACACACAAAGAAACATATTGAGCCCCCAAAGGACCATGGTTGGAGTTATTTTAGCGGTGGGAATTTATTGTCAGACCTTCTTTTGTGTTCCCCTGTGATATTATGTATTCCTATACAATAAGTTGCGGTTCCCATGTAACTTTTTGTTACAGAAAACAATTGTGAGGGAGTGCAAAACATATTGCGAGGAAATTCAAAATGACTGCGAAGGACTACAAAAGCATTTGCTGGAAATACAAAAGTATTGTGCAGGAGCACAAAAGTTAATGGGAGGGATTGCAAAACCATCCCAAAAGAAAGACAAAGGAGGTCTAAGGATAATTTCGTAACTCTTAAAAGCAATGCCCACCATGGCCTTTAGGGGGCCCCATAGAAACACACAAGGCACGGAGCAGCAAAAACTCAATATGACAGTAACTGCTGTACCTGTGATGGAGGTTTTTGTGATTGATGGGGGGTTGCACATGGGTGATCTCCTGAGAAAAACAAAAAAACAAACAAGACATCGTTGGATTAACTGTTCTTAGACACTCACTCACAGCTGAGCACATCAGCACGTGGGAGCAAAACTCACTTACTTATTAGAGGCCCTCTCTTGTTGAACATTGGTCAATGCAGCAAAGTTGTTCCGTACAGTTCTCAAACTGGCCAGAACCTAAGGGGGAGATAGAGGGAGACAGATGTTGTGTGTTTATTATGATATACAGTCAGTGCTGTGCTGTATAGTGAGAGAACAAGTCAAACTCTTGGGGGCCAGGGCCTGATATAGAAACGCCAGTGGACGAAAAAACGCTCAGACTGGGTCTGGGTCAGGGCCGTTATTGAAAGCATATGGCAGCACCATCTGGAAGCCCTCCTCATAATTACAAGGGAGGAAGAAGATTTACACTTCCGCTACAGCAATTAAGGAGACAATGTTTACAAGCAATATGTCAGCTTGTACTGTATGTGCCTACATGACCTTAACATGGTAACAACATTCAATCAAGTTAATTTAAATCATTCCATGTGCCATGTTTTGGAGCAAAAACGTGTCCGGATCTTCACAGGGAAAGGGCGCTGATGCTTACCTGTGCAAATGGAGTTACAATCATGTCGTCCCCATGTCTGTGAGGAGAAAAAAGGACATTGTGTGTTATGCTTCGTGCTTATGTGATAACCCTACATACAGTAGATAAACATCCACTGGAGGAGAAATGGCCCTGTACATGCAATGTAAACTATAGTCTGGGTCAATGTTCCATGCTCCTGCTGATGCCTTGCAGATGGAGCATATATAATAGGCCCAGTGATGTGGACTTCAGAGGAGCTACATCTGGAGCAGTGGGACGTAAACAGCACACAGCGAAGCATGCTAGCCAAACACTGAGGCTGAACACATGGGCCTGGCTGAGGAGTGGACGCTACAAAACCGATTAGAGCTGGAGCTGGAATGCTCGTCTCAAGCCCCAGTGTTCCAAACTCCAAACAAGGCAAGAAATGGACTCTAGAACTCAGAATAGAACTTTATAGTAACTGCTCCCTAACAACCATTTGTTATCTATTTATCTTTTATTTAAATACATTTTAATAATTTAAATAAGTTTATTTAAATAAATATTATTATATTTATGTTATCTGCATTTGTTAACTTTTACTTAACACTTTGTTCATCGTGGTGTTAACCATTGCTTTTACAGTATTTCTCATAAGCAAATAATTTATAAGCATACTGACACATCTGTGTGGATGTCGGTTGGCTATCTGTCTGCACATCTGACAGTTTGTCTTTATGCTATCTGGTATCCATTTCTCAGCCTGCTGCCTTTCTGTTTGTCTGTGTATCACCTTCTCTGTTTGCTTTAACGTTTGTAGATACAGTATGTTTACAAATTATGTACTGATGAGAAATACTGTAAAAGCAATGGTTACCAAATGATGAACAAAACCGATTGATATACTGTAATAAAGCACAAGGGTAATTGATGATGATGTGCTGGCTACTGCCAGTTAAAATACATTTTTGTGAGAATTTGCCCTGAAATGTAAAACTAATAGTGCAAAAAGTTATTGTAAAGTTACTCCCATTTAGCACCTATGCCACACGTCACAGGAAATATGCTAACTGTATACTTCTTGTAGGACAATACTGCAACATAAATTTTAACAAAAAGGGGGCGAAATCCTTGGTGCCAAGGGGCTTGAGGCCAATGTCCCCTGCATGATTTACAGAAGGACGTGTTACATGTACAGCCACTGAAACCAGATAGCCCCAGGAGTATGTGACGATTGTCTCAGAGCACTCGATCCCATCAGGGCCGCAGTGTGTATGTGTGTATGTGTGTATGTGTGTGAAGCTGTAAAGTGATCTGCTGAAGCCTGCATGATGACCTGCTTACAGTACATGCATGTACGGCCCCATGCATGCGTCATGACACACATACTCCCCAGCCAGCCTTGCACACAGGGTGTGGAAACACAATGAATTCTTTAAGCTCTAGTTGTCTGGTTCATAAAATAGCCTTTGTGCAGTTAAAACACACTGCCATGGGTTTGTTGGTGGAATTAAATCCAAAACCAAAGTAGAAAACCAAATTAGAAACGTATATAAAACTATGCACTCAAATGCAACACACACACACACAGACACACACCCATACACATCTCCTTCCAGCTGACCCCCCACACACTCCCATGCAACACACACACACACACACCTCTCCAGCTGAACCCACTGACCCCACACACACTCACATGCAACACACAGACACACACATACACACACGCACACACACACACACACACACACACCTCTCCAACTGAACCCACTGACCTCACACACACTCACACTCACGTATATAAACGTATGCTGAAATGTCAGTCCAGGGCACATGTGTTTTGCTTAATGCACCAGACTGACTGCAATATGTACGCTATAACTCCCTTAAAATTAAAACCAACATAAAGAGATCCATGCAGCACGATGCACACACACACACGCATGCAACACACACACACACACACACACACACACACACACACACACACACACACACACACACACGCACAAGCATCTCCCTCCAGGTGACTCCACTGACCCCACACACACTCACATGCAACACACACACACACACACACACACACACACACACACACACACATACACACACACACACACACACACACACACACACACACACACACATCTCCCTCCAGCTGACCTCACTGACCCAATACACACTCACATGCAACACACACACACACACACACACACACACACACACACACCCACGCACACTCATCTCCCTCAAGCTGATCCCACACACACTCACATGCAACACACACACACACACACACTCATCTCCCTCCAGCTGACCCCACTGACCACACACACTTACATGCAACACACACACACACACACACACACACACACACACACACACACACTCATCTCCCTCCAGCTGATCCCACACACTGACATGCAGCACACACACACACACACACACACCAATCTGGTTCATTTAGATGAAACCATGACTTTGTAATATATTGTAATAATATTTGTATCATTTTCAACATCTGTTTTTAACCACCACACTCCTCTCTGCTCTCGTAGCCATGCAGTCCTCATTCACACACATGTGTGCACACAACCCCACTGAACCCACTGACACCCCCCCACACACACTTACATGCCACACACACACACACACACGCACACACACACATACCTCTCCAGCTGACCCCACACACACACACTCACATGCAACACACACCTCTCTCCAGCTGAACCCACTGACCCCCCCCCCACACACACACACACATACACTCACATGTCGCAGCCGATGGAGGAGTTGCGGGACATGGACACAAACACACACATACACACACACACACACACACACACACACACACACACACACACACACACACACACACACACACTCACATGTCGCTGGCGATGGAGGAGTTGCGGGACATGGACACACACACACACACACACACACACACACACACACACACACACACTCACATGTCGCTGGCGATGGAGGAGTTGCGGGACATGGACACACACACACACACACACACACACACACACACACACACACACACACACACACACACTCACATGTCGCTGGCGATGGAGGAGTTGCGGGACATGGACACACACACACACACACACACACACACACACACACACACACACACACACACACTCACATGTCGCTGGCGATGGAGGAGTTGCGGGACATGGACTTGGGCGAGAGCTCGTAGTCGCTGTCGGAGCGGTAGAGGAAGGACTCCCGCCGCTGGCTGTGCACGAAGTTGGCCTGCAGGATGAGGCCTGAGCCCGGGCTGGCCATGGGGTCCAGCGGACTGCGGCCCGACGACGTGCCATTGTCCACATCGAAGCTGCAGGAGAGGGACAGAGGGAGAGAGGGAGGGAGGGGGAGAGAGAGAGAGACAGAGAGACAGAGAGAGAGGGGGAGAGACAGAGGGAGAGAGAGAGAGAGAGAGAGGTAGAGAAAGAGAGAGAGGGGGGGAGAGGGAGAAAGAGAGAGATAGAGACACAGAGAGAGAGACACAAAGTGAGAGAGACAGAGAGAAAGATGGAGAGGGAGAGGGAGAGAGAAAGAGAGAAAGAGAGAGAGGGAAGACAAAGGGAAAAAGACATAAAACATGGGGCTTCAGAGTGTGAAGGTGTGAGGGTGTGTAGTGCACTATACTTGGGTTTGCATAATTAGTCACTGCTGCACAGATTCTGCACTGCATGTGAGACACATGTCATGTTATTTCTTGAGGCCAATAACAGGGCCCATCAGTGTACCTCATTGTGAGGTTGCTGCTCCAAAACAAACACTGCAGTAAAGCAACGACTGTAGGCCACACAACAGATCACCCACACCATCACATCACATCACTCCCGCCAGCTCTGTCACACAACAGATCATCCACACCATCACATCACATCACTGCCGCCAGCTCTGTAACGCCGTCAACTAACTAACTACATAAACGCACTCCAGTACAGTTCTGAGTGCAGTAATACCCATGAGATCCACTGGTGTGTACAGTAAATCTCATTAATCCTATTAGTCTGGATCTGGGATCTGTAAATCTCTCTCAGTAGTATATCCACGCCACTTTCCTGCCAGGGATTCACACATGTCATGTGACAAGCACTTTATAGTTTATTTTCCTTGAATTTGCCAGACAAAATAACCACAAGTTTCTGTCAGCTATCATCAAGTTGTCAGGACAGGGTGTATTTGGGAACCTTGTGCTTGCAATGCAAAACAGAAGACTCGAGAGTCCAAGTTCTTTTTTTTTTTTAAAGAGGACTGAGAAGAAGACACAACAGATTGTAAAGAGTTTGCACAGCACAGTTCCCCCTCAACAAAACAAAACACTCTGTTCCACATACAGTACAGTACAATCAACATGTGACTTGGTCAAGTGCCTGTTTTGGAGCGTGCCTGCAGCGCTTGTGTGTGTTTGGTGTGTGTGTGTGTGTGTGTGTGTGTGTGTATGTGTGCATGTGTGTGTGTGTGCTCTGTATTTTGCTGTGGGTGTGCTCTGTATTTTGGTGTGTGTGTGTGTGTGTGTGTGTGTGTGTGTGTGTGTGTGTGTGTACTGTATGTGTGAGCAGGGCTGCAGTGCTGGGAGTTAATCGGCCCCCACTCCAGGGCGTCTCCAGGCTGACGCATGAGGGATGAGCTGAGGGGGGGGGGATCCCTGGCAGACGCCTGAGCTCGTCTCTCTGCTACGTCTCTGTGCATCACCCTGGTGATCCGCTTAAGCTCTACTGCCTCAAGAACACCAAAATCCCTTCTTCGCTACACAAACACACACACACACACGTGTGCATACACACACATTCTCTCTCTCTCATTTTCTTTCTTACACACACTCTTACACTTTCTCTCACACTTTCTCTCACACACATACTGTCTCACACACACATACTGTCACACACACACACACACACACACACACACACACACACACACACACACACACTCTGTCTCTCTCTCCCACACATACACACACTTTTTCTCATATGCATACACGCACACACACGCACACACACACGCGCGCGCACACACACGCGCACACACACACACACACACACACACACACACACACACACACACACACACGCACACACACACACACACAGTGCCCTGCCCTGTTCTGTCCTGAGGGCTGACTCCCAAACACAAATCCCTCAGAGGGAATCCCTCTATCCTCCCCAGCTGGCCCTGATGCAGTCGTCATTATCATAATCGCCATTATCATAATCGCCATCGTCACCACCATCAGCATCATCATCCTCATCATCCTCAGCACCATCGTCACTGGCATTGTCATCAGCTGTCACTGTGCGTGTGTGTGTGTACGTCACCGGCACCCTCCCCACAGTCAGTATCGGCAGCACGTGGCTAATCTGGTGCCTGCGTCCAAGCCCTGCGTAGGGGAACACCTCTCAGATGCACAGGGCTACAAGGGGAACAGGTACGCTCACACACTAATACCTGTACACACACACACACACACACACACACACACACACACAAACACACACACATCTGGTGCCTGCGTCCAAGCCCTGCGTAAGGAAACACCTCTCAGACGCACAGGGCTACAGGGGGAACAGGTACAGCCTGCGCACCTCTTACAATGCCACGCTCACACACTAATACCTGTACACACACACACACACACACACACATACACACAGGGGTACACCAGCATGGGGGGATCAGAACAGGTACAGCCTGCACAGCACTTACAATGCAGCGCTCACACACTAATACAGGATAAGGATTTCACCAATTTCACTGCATGTCCTACTTTACCCAGTATATCTATGCATGTGACAATAAACCATCCTTATATCCTTGCAATACCAGTAGCCACACAAACACACACATACACACACACACACACACACACACACACACACACATATACAGACACACACACACACACACACACAAATTCACGCAAATTCACCAACACACATACACACTGCTGACAAAGGACTGTTCTCTCCAGTAAGCAGTTGCTGGCTGTGGCTGCAGTAGGAGCAGAGTGGGGTTGGGGCAGAGGAGTAAAGGCCTGAAATAGTCTCACTACGGCAGGAAGTGTCCTATTAGACTACAGCACAATACTAGCATCCAGGTGCACCGCTAGGGAAATTATGAATGACCATAAGGTCCAGTTACAACCACTACTGTGACTGTGCATTATGTATTTTTAGCCCATTCTCGTGTGCTGTCTCTCATAGCTATTGTGCTATGGCAGTCTTTGGTCAGAGGGGGGCGCTGTTCTGCTTCTGGTTTTACAGTACTGTAAGGCCAGGCTACTGTCTCTGGGTCGATTGTGATGCTGTCACCAAAGAAATCTTTGTATACATCCCAGGTGTAGAACAAAAAGTGTCAATTTTAAATCTAGAAAAATGGGTTGACAAAACAGAAATTCTTTTTTTCCCCTCTTTTTATTGTATGGCCCGGAAAAATGTTTCGACCATTGCTAGCCTTCCTCAGATTCACTGGCCCGCTACCTCAGTTCACCCCCCAGCCCTGCGGCACTGTGGACATACATACGTACATGTGATGTCACGGTAATCAGGCTCAGCTGATTGACAGCGAGGCGGAGTGGGAGGTAAGGAGATTTGGGCCCACCTGGAAAGGGCGCTGGGGGGGCTGGGGGGGCTGGTGTGAGAGCATTAGAGTAAGGCTGGCTAGAGTGAGAGTGTGTTGCTTCCATGATCTGGGTGGAGGCAAAAGGGGTCGGAAGTGGTTTTGGTGTGCCTGTGTGTGTGTGTGTTTGGTGTGTGTGTATATATATAATATATATATATATGTGTATATATGTGTGTGTGTGTGTGTGTGTGTGTGTGTGTGTGTGTGTGTGTGTGTGTGTGTGTGTGTGTGTTTGGTGTGTGTGGTTTTGGTGTGCCTGTGTGTGTGTGTGTTTGGTGTGTGTGTGTGTGTATATATATATATATATATATATATATGTGTATATATGTGTGTGTGTGTGTGTGTGTGTGTGAGTGCTCTGTGTTTTGGTGTGGGCGTGCTCTCTGTTTTGGTGTGTGTGTGTGTGTGTGTGTGTGTGTGTGTGTGTGTGTGTGTGTGTACAGTATGTGTGTGTGTGTGTGTGTGTGTGTGTGTGTGTGTGTGTGTTTAGTCTGGGAGCTGGTGTCTGGCTGTGCTGACGGGCAGTAAGCCTCCCTCAGGTGCTATCCCCCTCACTGACTGGTATCAGCTCTCCTCTCTGGTGTGGCCTACTTGCTGGGCATGCATTATAGATGAGCAGACACTCTGACTCTCACTGAGTGCAGCCCAAATACTGACTGGTTCACAGTGCAGTGCACTACTCTATGTAGGGAACAAAGCAATGTAACTCCCATGCACCCTATGTAGTGAACTATATAGTGAACGAGAGAGAGCGGACAGAGAGTGCAGCCTACCACAGCTACCGAGAAGCCATGTGTATTGAATGCCAGCTAGCACAGTTAAGAATAGAACGCTAGTAAACCTCCCTCCCTCCCTCCTGACACCTCGAAAGAATACGCCTGGCTTTTGGCTCACTTGGTAGCCCATCTGCCTCCCAACCTGGAGTTGCTGTGAGGTTGTGGGCTGGCTACTAGACGACATCTGTCTCTGTCAATAGGCAGTTTTTGACAAATAATATTACTTTTTACCGGTAACACTTTATAATACTGACTCCTTGTTAAGCATTAGTTATGCATTTGTTAAGCATTACTCAAACCTTAGGTAACCCTTTGTAAAGCATTTGTTAACCATTATCTCTTTATTATTTCCCATTACTTGACCATTAACATATACTGTTTGTTAATGGTTTGTTTATGGTTAGCACACGTTTTGCAAAACAGTAACAAAGCCTTGGTAAAACCTTAGAAAACCCTTTCTTACTGATGTGTTAACCCATTAACTCTTTCTTATGTAACATAACTTAATCATTAGTAATTAGTGTTAGTTAATAACGTGTGTCTCCAATAAGCAGTAGGTATTAAAGCCTTAGTTAACCCTATTTTATTCATGTGTCAAACCATTACTTATTTTTCATTTGGCATCACTTAATCATTAACAAGCACTGTTTGAAACCTTACTAAACCCTTTCTTAATCATTTTTTTTTTTAATCTATAATGCTTTTTCTCTCATCACTTAAGCATTTGTTAGGCCTACTAGTTTGTGGGTAGGGAACACCTACTCCCAGTAGGGTGCTAATCTTGGTTAACCCTTTCTTAATCATTTGTTAATTATTTGTCATCATTACTTAAGTGTATATGTTAATGGTTTGTGTGTGGTAACTGTGACATGACATTAGTATGGTAGAGGCTTATGCAACTGCCTCTCAAAGATGTTTCAGGATATTTACTACTGCTTTGTTAAGGCATAATCACGTGAGCGAATTGTCTCAGCAATTCGGGGGCGGCTGTAAGAAAGACTCTGAGACTGCTGCTTAGCCACGCCCCCTAGCGTGCAGTTTACCGTTCAGTTTCAACCATTCAGTTTTCAGTTCAGCTTGACAGGCAGCACAGAGCACCTGGTCAGCTAGGTTACAGTATTAAGATTATGACATATGAGCAGTTGTGTGCGTGCTTTCTGACCAAGTAAGTGTTATGTGTACAAGATAGTAAGTAATTATCAGAGTTTGGGTGTGTAGGTTGCATTGTTAATGTTACTATTATTAGAGTAGTTAGCTATTTCCGATTAGCAATGCTAAGCGGGAAACTAGCATTGGATTGGTTTGCATAGGAAATCTGCTAGTCATGCTAGTTAAGCTATGTTCCAGTATTTGAGGTAATGCTAAGAAGATAATTATTATACTCTGGTGATTTTGTTACTGTTCAGCTACATCTTTATGTAAGATTATTTCAGTTAAGGTGTACCTTCAGTCAATGTATGTTTTATGTTAGTTATTGTAATTCAGTATGTTGATTAGCCTTATTCTGTGTTGTTTACAGACCACACATAACCAAAGGCTCTGTCACATGTCATTTTGAAGTGTAAAGTTTAATAAAGACTGAAAGGATACAACTGCTTCATGGTGTTCTAACAGACACCCCCCATAGGACACTCATCTCAACATCCCGAACCAGCCAATACAGTCCTTTTAGTGGTCCTTACCAACATTTTAATTATTTGACATCAGCTGTGCACTTGATTCAGGACAATAGCAGATCAGCCAACTTTGGAGAATTAGTAGACATAACCTTACCATGCTCACAAACTTATGGCAGAGATGGGTTTACATGGAACCTCCGAGGCTAGACTAAAATCACATGACCATTTGGTGGCAAGATCAAAGGACGCCCCAACTCTTAATATAGCCTAGATGTCTTTGATGTTACCATGTTCATGTGTTGCAATTTTTTTAAATAAATGTTTTTGTTTTCCATCTGTCTTCTGGTTTCATCTGTCATAGTAAACTGTTGTTTAGTCTACCTCTGCACAAGCCTTAAGAAATCTTTTATAAATTACTTGTCCAGTGCAAAGAATTGTTACATTTCATTCAAAAACTCATTTCTGAACTGGTTTCACTTTAGAATAGCTCGCCAGATTTACTTTGTTAGGTGTAACAAGTCATTTGTAAATGTATGAACAGGTTTCACTTTAGAATAGCCCCCCAGGTTTACTTTGTTAATGAGATGTAACTCCTTAACTACACATGAGTTATGCTTAACAAGTCATTTGTTAATGTATGAACAGGTTTCACTTTAGAATAGCCCCCCCAGATTTACTTTGTTAATGAGATGTAACTCCTTAACTACACATGAGTTATGCTTAACAAATCATTTGTTAATGTATGAACAGGTTTCACTTTAGAATACCCCCCCCAGATTTACTTTGTTAATGAGATGTAACTCCTTAACTACACATGAGTTATGCTTAACAAATCATTTGTTAATGTATGAACAGGTTTCACTTTAGAATAGCCCCCCCAGATTTACTTTGTTAATGACATGTAACTCCTTAACTACACATGAGTTATGCTTAACAAATCATTTGTTAATGTATGAACAGGTTTCACTTTAGAATAGCCCCCCAGATTTACTTTGTTAATGAGATGTAACTCCTTAACTACTCAGGGGTTAGGCTTAATAAGTCATTTGATAATGTATGAAGAGGTTTCACTTTAGAATAGCTCCCCAGATTTACTTTGGTAATAAGTTACAACTCATTAGTTACACGTGATTATGCCTTAACAAAGCAGTAGTAAATATCCTGAAACATCTTTGAGAGGCAGTTGCATAAGCCTCTACCATACTAATGCCATGTCACAGTTACCACACACAAACCATTAACATATACACTTAAGTAATGATGACAAATAATTAACAAATGATTAAGAAAGGGTTAACCAAGATTAGCACCCTACTGGGAGTAGGTGTTCCCTACCCACAAACTAGTAACAAATGCTTAAGTGATGAGAGAAAAAGCATTATAGATTAAAAAAATGATTAAGAAAGGGTTTAGTAAGGTTTCAAACAGTGCTTGTTAATGATTAAGTGATGCAAAATGAAAAATAAGTAATGGTTTGACACATGAATAAAATAGGGTTAAGGCTTTAATACTGCTTATTGGAGACACACGTTATTAACTAACACTACTTACTAATGATTAAGTTATGTTACATAAGAAAGAGTTAATGGGTTAACACATCAGTAAGAAAGGGTTTTCTAAGGTTTTACCAAGGCTTTGTTACTGTTTTGCAAAACGTGTGCTAACCATAAACAAACCATTAACAAACAGTATATGTTAATGGTCAAGTAATGGGAAATAATAAAGAGATAATGGTTAACAAATGCTTTACAAAGGGTTACCTAAGGTTTGAGTAATGCTTAACAAATGCATAACTAATGCTTAACAAGGAGTCAGTATTATAAAGTGTTACCTTTTTACCTTTATGTACAATGCTTTTTTCCTTCACCTGTTCGGGGAAGGGGGGGGGTGAGTTTCTGCATGTTCGGATGTCTGTGGTAGCCCATCTGCCGCTCAAACTGGAGTTGGGAGGTTGCGGGCTGGCTAATAGATAACCTGTCTATTTCAACAGTTTTTGACAAATAATATTACTTTTATCTTTATGTATGGGGGGGCGGGGTTTGAGTTTCTGCAGGTTTGGATGTCTGTCCTAGCCCATCTGCCTCCCAAACTGCAGTTGCTGTAAGGTTGCAGCCTGAAGGCTGGTGCTGGACTGCACAGAAAGGCCTTGGTCACCCATGCCCATGCTCATGCCTACAGTACCACAGCCACTGAGGCGGATCCCTCGCCCTGCCCTCCTCATGCCCACTTCCCCACAGGATGCCATGGGCAGGCTCCTCCCTGTTAACAGCCTTAGATGCCAGATAAGCATGGCTCCCACTGCCTCCAGATGTGCAGGTTTTAGTTTTCGTCTTAATAATAACTTTTTCTATGTGAAAATCGTGCTCCAAATCACTCTTCACCCAGCACTTTTGTACAGTATTCTGCAATCGTGATTGGTAGAATAGGCTAATTTAATGATACAAAAACAAACAAACAAACATTGGGAAACAAACAGGAAATGCTTCACATGTTTGTGAGTAAACTAGACCAAGGAGAAAAATGTTCCCCTATCACTCCAACGGTCTGTGAAGTTGCCCCAAGTGTTTTCCTCTCTTGGGAAAAGCTCAGTTTCCTGGACACAGGCCTAAAGAAAGCTGGCCCATGTCAAACGATTTCTCCCCTTTACTCTTAATCACATTCTCTCTCTCTCTCTCTTTCTCCCCCCCCCTCTCTCGCTCTTTCGCTCTCTCTTACTCTCTCTCTCTCTACATTCTACTCCTTCACCTCATTCCTTGTTTCTCCTACCATCTCTCTCTCTCTTTATTTCTCCCTTTTACTCTTAATCACATTCTCTCTCTCTCGCTTTTTCTCTCTCTTTCTCTACATTCTACTCCTTCACCTCATTCCCCCTGTTTTCCCTACCATCCCCCTCTCTCTCTCTCTCTCTACCTCACTTTCCCTCTTTCTTTATCCTTCTCCTCCAGTGCAGATCTTTGAGAGTCTCCATCTGTTGCCTTTGGTTCCAGATGATCCCATCCTCATGGAAGCAGCTAGCGCCTAGCAGCTAGCTAGTGCTACCCACCTCCACATGGCTGCTGCACTGCCTGTGCTTGCTGCTCTTGTATGGGAATCTACAGAGCTGTACATGCTGCTGATGGCCATTTGCAGTAATTACATTTCAGCCTTTGTGATGAAGCAGGAGGGATGTACCGTACCCTACCCTACCGTGCCGTACACTGCGGCACAAAAGCATGACCTTGTAGCTGTAGGTAACCTGAGCTACATGTACACCACGGAGGCTCACTGCATAGTGGCTTCTCCTTTTTGTTCTGCCGTCTGTGAGGATTTGTAGCGACACTGGACCTGGAGAATCTGGGCCATAGCTGGCTGGCCCTGACTGCCCGCCACCACAGCAAATTAAAACACCAGGAAACTATAAAAAGGGATTTCAGATCTCTGCAACACACTGACTATAGAGACACTGTAAGACTGAGTTACAAAAGACACGTTATGGTAAACGTGGGCTGGTAATATTTCAAAAAAATGAAATGAAGAAATTCACATGACCACATTGTGTCCTAACAACCAGAAAGCCGACAGCTGGCCTGTTTCCTGTACCAATTGGTGTCAGTTCATTTACAGTTCAGAGAACACCTTACACTACCATCAGCGCTTACTGTATGCTGAACACTAATTAACGGAGTTACTTAAGGCTTAGTCATTGCCCTTGGTGAGTGAATCATGTGAATTCGGCCTCAAGTTTTACACGTAAGAA